>JASTUD010000008.1:432986-990241 GCA_031124835.1 Saccharomycopsis synnaedendra
CACCACGGATCTAAGAGAGGCCTCCCAGAGGATCACAAACCTGAACCAAAGCCAGAGCCAAAGCATCCAGAGCCAAAACCAGAGCCAAAACCAAAGCCTCCTCATCACGGATCTAAGAGAAGTCTTGAAGGGGACCACAAGCCGGAGCCACAGCCAGAGCCAAAACACCCTCAGCCAAAGCCTGAGCCAAAGCCTGACCACCCTGACCCTCAGCCAAAGCACGGCTCTTTCAAGAGAGAGTTTGAGGAAGACCACCAACCTGAGCCAAAGCCAGAACCAAAGCAACCTCAGCCAAAGCCAGAGCCAAAGCACCCTGAGCCAAAGCCAGAGCCAAAGCCAAAGCCTCCCCACCACGGCTCTAAGAGAAGTCTCCCAGAAGACCATAAACCTGAACCAAAGCCAGAGCCAAAGCATCCAGAGCCTAAGCCAGAACCAAAGCCAAAGCCTGGTCCAAAGGATCCTAAGCACGGATCTTTCTAATTTCGATTTCTTCAATTCTTCCCTGGCGGTTATGTACTTTAATTGATCCTAATCATTTGGTTGTAGATTGTATTTTATGAGTACCCTTAGGCATCCTTTATGAACTTTTTTTTGGTTTCCTGAAGTGACGGCTTTATACTATCTATCTCATGTGTCTTTATCTTATGGAAATTTCTGTCTGATTATACTATTTTGCTCATACTTCATCATTTCTTGAGTTGTCTAGAAAGACGAAGACTGCAATTTGTGATATGTGAGACTCAGTACAGCAGAGGAAAGTATCAATACTGTCTTTCGTCAAACAGGCTTATACTTTAAAATCTATGAATGCACGGTAACTAGGTAAGCTTCTAATCTAAGCTTCTGATCTTATGTTCACTATTGTCCTTTAGAATACGAGGGTACAGCTACTAAGAATGCGACAAGCACGAGGAAAATGAATAAAGTGACTTGAATGACATAAAAAAGGTCGACGTCCTAACATGGCTCATATTGCGGAAGAAAGTTCGAAGCAATAGCTAAGGATTCTAGAGTTGAAGCCGAAATATGTGGAGTGAATGAAGAAGCTGTGTTTGGACGTGAATTTGTTAGTGGAAACATGCTGATCGAGGCACTTTGAACCTTCCCCAAAAAAGACGCCTGTGAAATGCACTGGAAATCTTGTAGATGCCTTAAATCAAACTTGAACACCTAAACATTTGCTTCCCATTCTTCTGCGTATTGAAGTTTACTTCTCAATGTTTTGGTGATTGAAAATTTCGAGTTTGTTAGAACTCTATATAATGTACAAATTTATATATTTACGAGCTGAGTTCATGTTCACTCTTCCAAATTATTTTTCATCAAAATAATTCACCAAAATAATATTTCATCAACCAAACGACCTAATACAGGATCCCATAAATCATCTCATAATCCACAGAAACCCCCAAGAAAACCACTCAATTCCAGTAATCCCATAAGCTATCCATAGCCGCCAAAAATATGGACGTTTATCGACAAACCGTCGAGCCAACTCAGGTTCTGCACGCCCTCACGTGCCACCTCACGTCCCTCTCCTACCCAACGCTCGTGGTAGCAAAAGGAACGGTTCTTGAGATATACACAGAGAAAAACAAGAAACTTACGCTCCTCACTCGTAGAAAACTCCACGGCTTGGTCAGCCACTTGGCCCTGATTAAGACCCAAGAAAGCGAGCTTGAATATTTAGCGGTTGCCACAAAATTTGCTAAGATCCTGGTTGTTCGCTGGTCGTTTGATTCTCACTCTTTGGAAACCGTCTCTTTACACTTATATGACAATTTCTTCGAGAATACTCTGCCGGTTAAAGGAGCTTCCATCGCCGACCTCGCCCTGAATCCAGAAAAGAACTGCTTGTGTATGCAATATAATGACGTATTTGCGTTTCTTAGGTTTGGAGCCGAAGAGGGGGTTGAGGAGGGGGTGGAAGAAGGGGCAGAAAATGATGAAGATGAAAAAATGAAGATCGAAGAAGACAAAAAAGAGAAAGAACAAGAAGCCGAGAAAAGCGACACCCCTTTTCTTCCAACTTATACTGCACCTGCAGCGAAACTCGATTCTACCATTGCTGATGTAATCGCATACAAGTTTCTCCACGACTACCGTAAACCCACCTTGGCCATTCTTCATCTGCCCCAGCACACTTGGGCAGGGAACTTGAAGAAGCAAAAAGATGTGGTTAGGCTACTGGTTGTGAGTGTGGATATCACTAAGCAGAGTTCGGTTTCTGTCATTCTGCTTAAAAGTCTTCCGTATGATTTGTATGACATTATACCTTTGGCGCCTCCTTTGAATGGGCTTCTTCTTGTAGGGTGTAACGAAATCATCCATGTGGACTCATCCGGCTCTCTGCAGGGTATCATAGTCAATAAGTATACTCAGAATACTACAGACTACCGGAATTTCTCGAAAGACCAAAGCTCGTTGAATTTGGAGCTCGAGAACTGCTGCATTTACCAGCTTCCTCTGAGTCCTACGCGGCTTTTGTTGGTCACCAGCCAAGGGGCCATGTACTGGATAGAGTTTGAAGTAGAGGGCCGTTTGGTGAGAAACTTCGAAATCAAGCAAATTGAGGCTTCTCAGTACGAAGGTGTTCTTGTGGGGCAACCTAGCTGCGTGGTTGAGATGCGTCCTGGAGCTCTTTTCTTTGGTTCTGAGGATGGCGATTCGTTGTTAGTCGAGGTCACTGGGGGCAATATCTCTGTAACGTCTGATAAGAAGACCAGTAAAAGACAAGAGAAAAAGGAAGAAGAGGACGGTGCAGACGCTGACGACCCGCTGTCGTCGGATATCGATTATTCCGACGCAGAAGAAGAAACAGAGAAGACGCAAAAATCTTCAGAAAATGCACCTTTTTCGTTCTCTGTTTCAGACAAGCTCTTCAGCATTGCGCCGGTCACAAACTTCACATTGGCGAACCTCTCCCCGTCACGTATAAGCAATGGTCTTCCTAACCCAAACTACGGAGAAGCAACTATTGTGGCCTCTTGCGGGCGCGACAAGCTTGGCCTGCTTGCTTCTGTGATGCCTTCTGTGAAGCCCAAAGTTCTCCTGACTCTCAAGTTTGCAGATGTCGACAGAATATGGACCTTGGAGGGATATCTTTTCACCACAAACTACGCTACAGGCAAATCCGACGTGTACCTGGTGAAGGAAAACCTCAAGAACGTGTCGCTCAGCACAGAGTTCAAAAATCGCGAGAATATCGTGGGTATGGGCTTCTCAGGACCCGAAAAAAAGAATATCATCCAAGTAACTCTGAAGACTGTATATTTGTACGATCTGCGTCTCCAGCTTCTTAGAACAGTTGGGCTTGACTACGTGATGGGCCGCAGGGGAAAGACCAAAACCACAGTGGAAGAGGATTTTGTGTATGCGTGTTTTCATGGCAAGTACTGCTTGGTCACTACGCTGAGAGGAAACGCATGCATCATGGAGTGCAGCGTAAAAATCACCAAAAAAGGAAACACTGTTTTTTACAAAGAAATTTCGATCCCCAAAGCACTTTCTGAAGCTGTTCTCACTGGAGGATATATTCAGGAGACAGCTCTCAATTTGGAGGCCTCCAAAAAGAGAAGCATTTCTGCTAGAGCTGCGTCTTCAGACAAAAAGGTTCTTTTCTCCTTAATCACTGCTGACAATCGGGTGGTCTTTTTCGAGAAGAAACACAATGAAAAAGCGTTCCAGTTGGATAAAATCGAGCGATTCCTGGAGCTTTTGGTGCTCGCTGAATTTTCTAAGAGAGACACCATCCCAGACCCATTTATCAAACAGGCAATGCTTGTGGAGTTGGGCGAGAGGGGGTTCTATAAGGAGTATCTTCTGGTGCTCACGATTGGGGGGGAAACATATTTTTATGAACTTTTTTACGACTCTATAGAAAATACGCATAAGTTCAGAAAGGCAGAAAATACACTAATTACTGGCGCACCTGAGAATGCCTTTGCATGGGGAACTAAAGTGGAGCGTCGGTTTGTGTATATAGACGCCTTCCGAAACGGAAGAAAGCTCCTCTTTGTCACGGGAATTCTTCCATTCGTAGTCATAAAAACAAGGCATTCAGAGCCTAGAGTGTTTAAGTTCGGCGCTCTTCCAGCTATTTCGTTTGCACAGTTCAAGACTAAAAAACTGCTGGTGTTCAAATTTACAGATGAAGGCTCTGGGTTCATATACGTGGATAGTCAGAAGGGTGCACGGATCTGTACTTTAGATGATACCGTAGACTACACTAACTCGCTTCCCATCAAGAAAAAACAAATGGGCATGTCCATCAAGTCTGTGGCCTTCCACGAAACTTCTAATCTGTTTGTAGTGGCTGCATACACTGAGGTGGACTATGCATGTCTCGATGAGCTAGGAAATATCTTGGCAGGCACTGAAAAGGATAAGCCTCACGCAAAACTGTACAAAGGGCTGCTTCATCTTGTAGACGTCAACTCTCTAGAAATCCTTGATAGTGTTGAATATGCCGACAATCAAGTTGCAATGGCCTTAAAGAGTGCTCGTTTAAACACTCTGCTGGCAGCCTTGGGATTTGGCAACGGCATGAGAAAAAAGGAAATGGTGTTGGTGGGCACTGGCACTCTCAGAATTGAAGATTTGCTGGCCAACGGGACATTCTATTTGTACGAGATCGTCGACATTGTTCCCGAAATTGGCCATCCTGAAAAAGACCGGAAATTGAAGGAAATCTTCAATGAAGAGACCAGAGGGGCTGTGACTGCAATGACCGAAATCAGCGGCAGATTTTTGACTGCTCTGGGTCAGAGAGTGATGGTGAGAGATTTGCAGGAAGACAATACTGTAGTTCCTGTAGCTTTTACAGATACTTCAATATACGTTAGTGAGGCCAAATCTTTCGGGAGTCTTCTTTTGTTAGGAGACGTGATGAAGAGTGTATGGTTGGTTGGCTTTGATGCCGAGCCGTATCGCATGATTCATCTTCTGAAGGACGTGGTTCCTGTAGATGTGAGTGCAGCAGATTTCATAGCCCACGATGGGGATCTCTACATAGCAGTAGCCGACAATATTGGTAATCTTCACGTCATGCAGTATAACCCAGAAGATCCTGTTTCCTTGAGTGGCCAGCGGCTTGTTAGAAAGAGTACCATTTGCATACACAGTATTGCCACGGCGATGCGGCTGATCCCTATGGGCAACGGGACGGATTTCCAGGTTGTTGGAGGGTGTTTGGATGGGCTGTTTTATACGGTGACGCCAGTGGCGGAGGGAGTGTATCGTCGGATGTACGTTCTCCAGCAGCAAATTTCTGAGAAGGAGGGCCACGCGTTAGGCTTGAATCCACGGATGAATAGGGTAAGTGGGTACGAGAGCGCGAATGCGATGTTCCGGGCGGGACAGAAGAGTATTATTGATTTCGAGGTTTTGGGCGAGTTTGCGAGATTGGGGGTTGAGAGAAGGAAGGGGTTGGCGGAGAGAGCAGGGAGGGGTGGGTATGGAGGGGTATGGAGGGATTTAGTGGGGCACAGTTTGAACTTGGTATAGCCAGCTATGAGGGAAGTGAATAGTTGGTTGCGTTGAGTTGTACCCGATTATTTCACTTCCCACCCAGTAACAGTTGTATTCTAATAAAATGCTCTAGTGAATCGTAGTTTGGTTAGTGGCAAGTTCCAGACTGCGCTTGAATGAAATGTTATAGAGATTAGATTTGGAAAGGCATTGAAACTTATTAGCCGAAAGTTTTGAGCAAGCGTGGAGTAGTGAATCACTAATAAACGTTTCTCTCCGAAAGTACGAAGGGTGGTTGTAATTTATATTAGTATCCAAACCTATTAAGAAAAAGATATGCTAGTTTAGTGAAAATGGTAAACCTGGAGTATCTTGTCTGCCTGCATTTTCTTGGGAATGTTATTTCTTATGTTGGTCGCCAGTTGGTCATCAGTTGGTCGCTAGTTGGTCCCCCTTGGTCATTGGCTGGTTAGCAGCTCTCCTTGATTACTAGGTTGTACTTGCTGTGCACTTGGTTTACTTGAATCTAGTTACATTGCCTGATCTCTAGTGGCATCCGCTTGATTCTACTTGGTTCTATTCGCTCCTTCATTGGCTGTATCATCCGGTTGGGCCACACAATTCCAGTGCTTCGATTTCCCAGCTTTCCATACACTATTGAGTGCATTTCCGTTACATAAACACGCACAATCAACCACGAAGTGGCTGGTGCCTTTCTACACTATTCCATCACTCATTCAAATTACTTAATCAAACAAGCCAAAGCCCATGTCGTCGTCAGACTCCTCCTCCTCCTCAGCGGCCTCCTCCTCGGCAGCCTCCTCGGTGGCAGCGGCACCAGCGGCACCTGGGGCAGCAGCACCAGCAGCTGGAGCAGAAGCAGCACTGAGAAGGAGCTCTTTGAGGTCTTTACCCTCCAAAGCCTGGGCGTAGACGTCAGCCCAAATCCGGTTAGTAATTCCACGAGCAGCGCTTGCTTGACAAGCGAAGCTCATAGATTTCAAAGTCATTTAATTTGGCATTTCTTTGGCATTAACTTGAGAATTCGAATTGTGAAGCGTTCTTAGCAGCTTTGGTGTGTACACTAAGTGGAAATTAAAGTATGTATGATTTGATATGCACAGACCCATAATGGACTAACTGGACGATAGATGGAACATGAATCAAACCGTTACGCTGGGCATAAACATTCCCAAAAACAAAAAAAAAAAAAAAACAGGGTGCTGTGGGTCATTATTAAGATATTCGTCGTATGTGCTGTGGGCCTATGTGTCATTTTATGCGGAGTTATCATGGTGAAGTATATGAAGAGGAGATGAAGTGGTAAGTAGATCGATAGATAGAGCAAGAATCAGTGAAAGTATCATAAAAACGGGTTCAAAAATAAGCTAAACAATGAGTATCATCTATTCCCTCTATTCACACCTCTTATATCACAGATTGAACACAGAAACGCTTTACTTTTCCCACAAATCTGTTTGATAGAAACCATTCGAACCTTTCCGTATCAACTTGAGCCGCTTTCTCTTATTGAAAATTCTCTTTGCACACTATGTTCCACTCAATATCACTCACAGTATCACTATATCCCAAACACCCTATGATATCTATCCAATAGGACTGTCTATATAAACCGAAAACACTTCCCAATAATATGAAACTCGCAGTAATACCAATATAATACCTTCTCACTCGATGCTGGCATTTCTCATGCATTACATAATCAACTTACCTGCTCAAGGGACCCGCCAGCAGCCTTCACCAAGCTAACCAATTTGTCAGCAGTAATCTCGCTCTCGGCGTCAGCCAAAATCAAAGCGGCGTATGAAACCAATGCGTCGGACATTATGTGTATATGGTTATAGTGAAAAATTGGTGATATTAAAAAATATATTTGGTGCCCTGTGAAGTTGCACGTGACCCTCTACGAAAGAGGTGTTATTAACACTTTACTCATATGTAACTAAGAGTTGGTTTCCAAAATAGTCTTTCACTGTTATGCAAAGTTTATGTTTTTTTGGCTGGCTTTTTTTGACTGGTTTTAGGGCTGCAAGGTGGATTCTTATGTAATCAGAGGAAGTAGAAAGGAATAGTATGTGTGTTTGAAGATTGAAGACTGAGTAGATGTTTTCTTAAGTAGATGTTTTTATTGTTTGTAGTATAGTTGACTTATCTAGAGATGTTTAGAAACGCCAGTGTGCATTTCCAGTTTATCCTGTCAGTACATTGACAGCTGCATGGGCTAGCCGTAGATGGTTTTCTTTATCACAGAGCGGTTTATAGGAAAGCACCAATTGTTGATAAGTTGGCTATTCAAGAAGTTTATTGGCAACTTGGTTGATTAGTTTGATTGTTAGTAAGTTTGCCATTTGAGTTGAGCAAAATACTGATTTGATCAACTCTACTACGAGGATGGAAAGTGAGTCTAGCCAACTGACTAATGCACTGATGAACTAGCTGACTAGCTCAATCAACAAACTAACTCAGCTACGCATTCAATATGAGTTTTTATTGGGGAGACCTATACATCTATATAAGTTCGTTTTAAGTATGCCCAAGAAGCTTACTCTAGTGAATAGCCAGAGAATTCAAAAGAGTTTAACCCAAAAAAAACAACACAATCAGAAAACTACACTAATCAGCCTAGATCCAAAGAAGGTAATAAGCTTCAAACCTTTTTCACAGCACCCAAGTAATCAAGCACTAGCCTGCTCAGCTCATTGATCAGAAAGTCTGTCTCAAGGTTTGCGTGACACGTCCTCTTACAAGTAAGCTGAGCAAATATACTCAAAAGGAAACGAGCTTAGTAGCTGCAAATCTGTTAACACATAAACTTAATTGTTCTCTCTTTGATTACGAATGAGCAGTAAACCGGAAAATATCGATAGGCTCTACTAAGTTGCTGGCTTAGCACAATATAAATTACTTTTCAAAACAACCAAGAGCCGAAAATCAACAGGCCACTTCGAAGCTAACTCCCTTCGTTCATATAAGCTAATCTCTAGCTCGGTCTATCAACTAAGGAGCTCAATTACATTTGCTTCACTAATCACGGCTACATTCTTAATACAGCTGTCCCAAAATTGATCAAGATGAAAGTCAGGTACAACTGATCAGGCAAAAACAAATTTTAGTCCATCGCTTACTCTTCTGATCTAATGGCACGACAAAATCAACCGCAAATTTCTTAACCAATCTTCAGATAATCAAATAATGTAATCACTCAATCAGATACACCCATCTCTACAAAACATGACCATGTCAATTAACTATTTACAGATACTTGGCTCTGAGAACCAACTTCTTATATACTTATTATATAAGTTATTTAATTTCAAGCGAGATAACTTATTTGGCTAACCTGCCCAAAACATTACTTATTGAGAATGAAGGCGATTTAGATGAAGCAGAGAATTCCGCCCTCATGTTAGAAGCAAGCTGGTCAGTTTAATAAAACACTGGTTCATTCCGCTAAGCTTGGTTAGAATTCGTTAGCTTATATTTGAACTAACCAAGAAAAGAAGTTTAACTATTAGCCTCACAGAGAAGAAATAGTTGAATAGCTATTGTTCACTAACGCAAATTGATTAGCCACAATTAATCATTTAGTCAAATGACTTCACGGTTAGTTTCGATTCACTCGTTTAGTCAAAAAATCTCTTTAATCCCCCCAACCACCCAAAATACTCCCGGTTCTCCTCATACTCCAGATACGCCACAATAAACTCTCCCAACGCCTCATCCACTCCCAACTCCTTCACGTACCCCTCCATCGCCTCCTGCAACTGCTCGTCCAAGTTGCTAAACGCAGGCCCATGGTACGCCAACTGACGCTTGCTCTCAGCTTCAGCGCTCTCCAGCAAAGCAAGCGCAGCGTCATCATACGGCGTCACGCTTTCTATGTACATCAGGCAATCGTCCAATTTGAACAACATTTCTATGGAAATAGCACTACCAGCTCCCTTTTTCTCTACGACTACGTTTACATTCGCAAACTCCTCGTTCATTTCCTTCTCAAAATCGTACTCCTCGTTCCCCTCTTCCTCAAGAGGTGCCGGCTCGGGGATGTTGGTCACTTGGGAGATATCAAAGAACACATGCACTTTTTCCTTGTCGGTCTCCTTGAGCACGTGCGCGAGCGACCGGCTTTCGCCAGCATCCACAATTTTGAATCCTGAAGAGTCAAGGAAAGTATCAATTGCCTCAGGTTTTTCTTTGTGTTCATCAATTTCCCCTTCGAGTCTGATTTCCAGCGCAAGCGTTTGCTGCACAGCGCGGCGGTCGAAACGGGTAGCGCTCACATGGAATGTGCGGAGAGGCGCACAAGCGATGGGGCGGGCAAGAAGAGGGGTGCTACGAAGAGCTAGACGGAGAAGGGGGGTTCTCAACATTGTTTAATCTTTGATTTGAATTTCCAATTAATTTCACTTCTAATTTTTTTTTTATACTTTTCACGTGAGGGGGTTGAACGGGGGGTTTACCCAACCAAACTCGCGAACGAAGTTAGTGTGAGTTGGTAAGAGAATTCGCAACTATGTAATACAAGGGGTAGAATTCAAGTGGAGGCTCACCGTAATTATAGTCTCAAGCTGCAGACGTCGTACGTTGTATATAGAATCTATGTACGTCAGCGAAACCTAGTAAAGCCAGTATTTGTTATTTAGTTATGTATTTTATCAGATGCCAAGAAGATTGACACTGGGTATGAGTAGAATACTAGTAACACTCAGTCGATCATTTATATAAGGACAAAAGCCTCTACTCATTGAGATACGGACCCGACCACCTGATTCACCCCAATCCGGCTATATAAGTCGACCCTTCCCAGTTGAGAAGTCAACGGCTGAGGTCGAAAAGCTAAAGAAGAAGCTCAGCTCGCTTAGATAAGCGTCCACCATTCAAACTTTCCACAATAAGTATATACCTTTATACATTGTACGGTATGCTTGAAAAGATGCGTCGAACTATTACACGAGTCATTTTAACTCACAAACTTACGACCCGTTTCAAGCCACCATGAATATTTATTGAGTGGCGACTGTACAACCCATATAACAGATTCTAGAAAGTTCCAACCGAGAAATCTTTACACTTTTGATCGAATCTTTAGTTTAACGTATACTTGATGAAATTACTCACAAACATAAGGAGCCTCGTTCAAATCAAATAAGTACAGAATACTAGACTTTATTTGCATTCGTGCGCATCCCTCTGCCTGTCAAAAAATTATACAACTTTTCAAAATTTACTCATCTACACCATGCTGAATATATCCGCTCTAGTTGCGTGGGCCACCCAAAATGGGGCTCATATTGACCCTCGAATCGACTTCCGTGAAACCCCCAAACACGGGATTTCGGCGGTCAAAGTAGCAGGAGAAAAAAGAGGAGCACCTCAAATAGTAGTCCCCCCAAAAATCATCATAGACAGCGACAAAGCGCTTGAATTTTTCTCTGAAAAGTTCCCGAAACTCAGTTCACATTATAAAGAAAAGTTAGAGAGCGCTGACTATTTCAATGCTAACTCTTTGGTAAAGTTATACGTGAGTTATCTCAAGTTCAGCACACAAAAAAATCCGTATGTTGAGTGTCTTCCTTCAGGCAAATCGATGCCTGACACACCTTTATTATGGAGTCTGAAAGACAAAGAACTTCTTAAGGGGACGAATCTTGGTTCTTCACTAGACGATAAGTTGATTATCTTAGTGAGAGAGTGGTACCAGCTAGTTGAGCCTATTGTTGACCCAAAAGAGGCTCAATTCTACGATATGTTTTTCAAGGACAAAGGGCGTGTATTGAACTTGTCGTATCTTCAGTTAGATCTCTTCCATAATCAAGTAAAGGCAGTCAAGGAAGCCAAAATTGAAAATTGGCTTAGTTTCGAAGCCTTCCTCTGGGGCCACGTGATTATGACATCACGGTCTTTCCCAAGACGAGTTATTCTGGACTCGGATTCTGACGAGGGAATTTTAATCCCGATAATCGATTTGCTCAACCATAAATTGGGTGAAAAGGTAGAATGGAGCAGTGTAGAAAGCTCGTTTGCTTTTACAAATGACTCATTTGAAGAGATAAATGAAAAGGAAGAGATCTATAACAACTACGGACTCAAAAATAATGAAGAGCTTTTATTAGGCTATGGGTTTATCATCCCTGACAATCCGTACGATTCTATAGCCTTGAAACTCAAAATCCCATCCGACCAGATTGAAGCGATAGCCAAAGAGTATCCTCTGTTGAAATTGCCTGTTCCCTCGGATTACAGTAATTTGAAGGCCAACAACGATGTCAAGTTTGGTGATGGATTGTTATACTTTTTGTCTAGAGAGAGCCCTATCGCGGATGAACTTTTGGCTCTCTTTTGTTTGATTTCAAAAGACGAGTTAGATGCTCATTACTTGAAGGAGGGTCAAAATATCACCAAAATAGGGGATATAAGTGTTACCCACAGAATGAAGTTGAAAGCTATAAATAACTTAACAGCCGCTTTGACGGCAAAACTCAACTCGCTAGAAGAAACTCAAGCTTTCAAAAACCTGAAAAATGAGAAGATTGACTTGGTTTTGGAGTATAAACATTCGCAAATTCAAGTTTACAAGGCCAGTTTAAAAGCCTTGAAAAGCACACAAAAAAAAATCATGAAAGATTTGGAACATTCCGGAAAAATACTCACTCTTAAGAAGATCATAAACAAGGATGAAAATTTTTTGAAGGCTGTCGCCAAAGGGTTCGGATACTCAGAGGACGATTTTTTGCTGCAGGTTGTAAGCAGTACCGACGAAGACATGCAAATGCTTCAAGAGCAAATAACCATTCTATGGCTCACCAGATGTCTGAACAAAAACCACTATCCTGAATACTCCAAATCCGATTTTGACTCTGTCTTGCCTGGGGAGATTTTTAACCTCTTTTTGTGGTTTAAAATTGAATTGTTTAAAACTACGCAGTTTCAAACTAGTGAAATAGAACAATATAAACAGTTGGAAGAGGTGCTCTTCCCAAAGTTGGCAGATGAGTCGCCAGAGGTGTTTGGGTGTGGTTCGTGGCGGTTCATCGATATGGTGATTGCGAGTCGCGTTTTTGATCTTGTGAGGTTCGGAAGAGAGGGCAGAGATGAGACGTTGCTTCTTATTTGAGGAGGGTTGCAGTCTAATCATGAGGTGTCTTTACAGATAGTGGAGTACTAAAACTAGTTTAATCGTGTATATAGATAGTATGAGGCATGAGGTTTGATGTATGAGTATAAATATATCATGAAGGAACGGTCTTGGCACACTTAGGGGATAGTATAAGCAATCCACAACGAGAGTTCAAATGAGGGGTGCTTGTTGAAAGAAACTCAGTCCGGCTGTTTGCTTGGTGTAGGTATTCATTGGTTTTCTAAAGTAACTTCAATGTAAATTAGACACATGAGCCCGTTATATTGATAACATATGATTGAATGTACTCACTCAAAGCAGGATACACCGTTGGAACAGAATATGCTTTCTTTATCAGCAGCCGGGTCTATTGGACTTCCTCTGTCTCTTGGCTGTACATGCTCATAAGCACGCAACAGAATTCTTGTTAGACGTTGGAGTGGATTTGGATGCTTTAATGAATAGAAAACGTTCAGTGTAGTGAATTACTAGATTCAGCTTGAATTACTAGATTATCAGTACATAATCATATATTGGAGCATCCTGCAGGGCTGTTACCTCACATCTGTCCCGTAATGCTTGGCGCTACAAACAATGAATCAGCTTATCTACCAAATTTAAACCTCACTTTATAGTACACTACAACATCTCATCTTCCTTGAAAAGAGCCTCATTTCATACAAATTCAAATGCTCTCCGAAAAAACAGAAAAACTCCTTGAAGACCCCCCTCCATACGAGCATCTATTAACCCCACCTCCATATGGACAGCCACCTTCTTCAGAGAAGAACTCTTACAACCCTGAGCCAGTGTTTCTTCCCCTCTTCTATGAGCGTGTCGCTGGAAAGATTAGGATCGAAGGAGAATTAATCAGTACTTACAACTATAGCATTGGTCCCCTCTACACGCAAATAAGCATAGACGCTATATCAGTAATTTTACCAGTATGTACCAAAAAATCAGGTATTTGTCTTCCCATGAAAACCGCAAAAGAATTGAGCTTCAATTCCGGCGAAGCTCTTTCTATAGGTTTCTCTCTGGCTTCTGGTAAAGTAGCGCACAAAATAATGTGCAAGACCGACCAGGGTCACCCTGGCGGGTACTTAGGGTTGGGGATTGGCCAAGAGTACTGTGTGGCTGTTCAACTAGCAGAGCAGGGCGTGACCAAACACAAAACAGCCCGCTTGGATACAAATAGGGCTATGCTACATTTCGGTGAGGACGTGAGACCAAACAGTTTGGTTGCCCCGATAATACCGGGTGTTCTGATGTCGTCGGTAGAGTATGGACGTTTCGGGCCAGACAAGGAGATGGTCTCTGAGAAGAAGTATATGATTGAGCTTAACTCTCGAAGTCTTATGACAATATTTCCAGAAAAGCTGATTTTTGACCATTTCGTAAGGGATTTGTCGTTTGATAAAGACCTTGGAATGTATGTGGGGACCGCTAAGTCAACTACTGAAGGCATTCTGGTTAAGGCACTTGGATCCATATTTCCCATAAACTGCAACCGCTCGTTCATTCGCCGCACTGATGACCTGGATTTGGGTTTATATGCATATCCCTATTCTTATGAGCCTGGAAAGTTGGTTCTTGGTGCATCTGCTGTGGGATCTGGAGGGTGTTTTGAGTATACACGTGGGGAATTTTTCATGACTTATCCGGATTCTGGTGGGTTTGTTGTAAAGGTGAAGGAAGTTTGGAACGCTTTTCGGGAGGGGGCGAGAAACGGAAAGGCTGATTGATTCTAGTTAAAGGTGGTTCAATCTCATGTTTTTAATGAAAATCTCGCGTAGGTGGTGCTGCTTCATAAGTTTTGGTTTTGAAAAGCTTGTTTTTACTGTTCAATTCAAGTTTGTGTTTAGTCATGTTCAAAGAGTGATTCGGCAGTTTTTGAGAATTTTAATGCTCATGTGTTAAGAGACATAGATCTATCTCAAAGTAGAAACAGCTAGAGGCATTTGTAATATAGTATTTGTAATGGAGCTGATACGCCATAGTACAGAAACTTCACACTATCGTTCAACTACACTTGTGTATACACAAGACAGTTAAGCCTTTCAGCTAGAAGAGAAGCGTCATCCACTATAATTGATATGATAAGCTGACCATTGGTGATATTTTGCAAGGAGAGGCATTAAAAGCTCTCACCTAAAACGCACGAGACGATCCGTACCATACCAGTTGGAAGTTGAAAGAAAAAATAAAGAATGAAATGCGATGGCGCAATTACACAATCATAAGTCTGAAGCCTCTAAATCATAAAACTTGACGAGGTGTAAAAATGATTAGTTTCGGGTGTATTTCAAGAACAAAGCTTACAAATTAGTTGAAGAAGAGGGCGACAATTTGATATGACCAACGGAACTAGAGGAATATCATAAATCGTATACTTGCTTCGCTCATTTGTATTTGTTGATGGTTCACGTCATCTACTAAACGCACGCCAAATTTTTGGGTAAGATTTCAAGTTAAAGATATGATCTCAAAAACTCAAAGAATTTGAGCGATTTGAGAAATTCAAAAGAACAAACCATTCAGAAGAAGTGATATATCAGAGAGAAACCACAAATTACGCAGAAAATTCGCCCAATGATCAGCAAAGCAGGCCTTCGAAAAAAGCTTTATGAGCTTTTACCCGTTGATAATGAGTCTCTTGACCAAATCATCGACTACGCAATGACCCTATCTACTGAAGAAGAGGTTTCAAACCATTTCGTGAGCTTGGTGGGCTCGTCGTCGCTTGTGAGAGAGTTTATAAGGATGGTTATGAAATACAAACAGCAAGGAGGAAAACGGGATAAATGGGGAAACCAAGGCGATATTTCTAGTCAAAATGAAAACTCTACGAAAGGAAAAACAGGTGCCTTTGTTAGCTCATCTCAAAAGACTTCCTCTACACTATTAAATCAACCTGTCAAAAGTATCATAAACTCATCAAAAATTACACAAAACACACTCAAAAATGGGAAGAAAAACCTGGCCACTTCAAAGCCAAAGAACTCAAAAGAACAAAAAATCCATGATATTTCAGAACTCGATGAATTGCTTAACAAAATAGAGTATGGTAACAACGATGATTCTGTAAAATGTGATTGCATGGCCACACGCCATCCACTCAACAAAGCGATTCCTAACTGTCTCAACTGTGGTAAAATTGTATGTATGAAAGAGAGTGCTCGAACCACATGTTCCTTTTGTGAGTCCCCCCTCTTGTCACGTGAAGAGAAGAGTGAGATGATTCGTCTTTTGCAACAAGAAAAAGAGGATTTGGCCGAGAAGAAAAGCACCCCTGTAGCCCAGCCAAAGAAGAAAAAAGAGAAGATGGTGATTAGTATGGGGAGTGCAGGTAAACAGTCCTTTTATAAGCAACAGAATAGTCTCTTTGAGAAAGTTAGTAGTGAGAACAAGAAAAAAGAAGAGCTTGAAATAGCGCAGAAAAAGCTCGACACTCTTCTTGGATACCAGGAAAATGCATCTGCTCGTACTCGCATCATCGACCAGGTCTCGGACTACGAGTTACCCGGCGCAACCAACATGTGGACCAAGTCCTCTTTGCACCGGATTTTGGAGATGAAAAAGCAGCAGCGCAATTTGAGAAGAAAAGAAGAGCAGGAGGCCGAGAGGGGGGGTAGGGGAAAGAAGGTTATGCTGTTGAATATTAAGGGAGGCAAGGCGACTTTGGAAGAGGTTAGGGGTGAAGAGAGGGGGAATTCTGACTTTTCTGAGTCAGAGAAGGAGGAGGATAGGGAGATTGAAGAGTTGGAGAAGCAGATCAAGGAGGAGGAGAGAGGAAAGCAGGGGGAGCTTATGAAAAAGCGGTGGGATTTTAGGGCGGATGAGCAGAAGTGGAGAGGAAGAAGATTAGTTTATTCAGGAGCTAGCCGGGGGGAATTTGGGGAGGAAGAGGGAGAGAATGCGGGGGGGATTAAGGAGAGGGTGTTTTATGAGGGTGTAGAGAGCGAGGGAGGAATTTATGAGGAGGTTTTATTGGTTTAGAGTTTAACACACGAAGCGAGCTATCCTCTTTGCTACTAATAATAAGCTGATCGTTATATTGATAATTCTGAGATAATCTTTACACTACCATCAACGTATAAATCGTCTATCAATAGCGAGAAAATAGTTGTACTAATAATATTGCGGGTTAATATAGTTTCTATGACTTTTTGTAGTTACTTATATTCACTGTAAGTGAAGGAAACTGTGGGTAAACTACCACAAATCAAAGTATCACCGCTAACACCATGACAAACACGCACGTACATGGATACAGGTAATCGGGAGATACAGGTTAAGTGAAGTAAAAGTGTAATTTTGCTGAGCTGATACCGAAGCAAGAGCTTTGAGCTTAGGTTTGTCAACTGGTCGTTGTTTATATATTTGGTTTATTTAGTATCGAGTAGAAATTGACGTATTAACTATCACACGCGCTATATCTACGACACCACCACTTTTACTACTTGTAAAATTGGAAAACGAGCCTCTAAGAGCCATTCACTAGATATGAATCAGAGTAGGCGAGTCAACTTCATAAAAAACATCTATTCTCTACCCTGCACCAAATAACCCCTAAATTACACAATAAACTGTACTCCAAGGCTTCGAAAGCTTTTAACCATCTCACTAACCTCCATGAGCTTCATAATCAAAACTCTAGAGTCGAAAATCGGCTCCGTATCAAGACCAATCAACAGATCTACTCCTCCTCTTCTCAGAGGATCTCTTCTTCTGTTCCAATCTCGCCTCGTTAGTTCTACGCTTAATATTATCCCACTTGCGCTTATTTTGCTCATCGTTTTTTGTGTTTCTGAAATATACACTCTCACGAATCAGAGAAACCAACTTCAGAAAACAATCCTCAGCGTTGAACTCCCGCAGACGAGTAAGGTCAGATTGTACAATAATAGCCAGTGCCAGTTTGTTCAAATACCTATACTTCTTCTCCACTAGCTGGCTCCACACTCCTCTAGGAAGATATCTATATAAAAACGCCTCTGAGAGAGTGAGGGTTGCTTTACTCGATACTTTATTTACATTCTGACCCCCTGAGCCAGAGCTTCTACTATATGTGAGTGTGTAGCTGTTTTTGGGGATACTTTCTCGAGAAAGCTGTTTTAAAAACTCTTTGCACTTTTCATTCTCAGGATCTGTAGAATACTTTCGAACTTTGAGAAGATTTAACACCCTGAGATTCCTTTGCATTTGAGTATTCTAGGACTGTTTGTTGACCTGATCTTAAAAGACTTATATACGGATTTGTAAGTCCCCAATTGAAGGGGCACCAGACATAATAATTATTGCGTGCGATTAGTAAGATTGTAGTAGCGCCCTAAGATTAGACTGATACAAATTGTCTGGCTAGAGTTTATTTCTTTGTCTGGTTACTGAATTTGAAGTTGCTCGGATGGCTTTGTTAGAATAGCACAGCCTCGAACTTTTACCCACATTTCAATTTATGGAGCGACTTCCGTGTCACTTGGAGGTTTATTCTGCGGCGATTGAAGCGATTGGTACGGCGGTCGTCTCAAACTTAGGTACCCGTATTATTCATTTTACCTTTTTTGTGTACTTATTGTCCTTTAAAAGAAATAAGGACAATCGTATATGATTGAAAACAAACACAAGACCATAAGACCAGACATTGCTTAATCTAAAGCAAATCACACTGACAGAAAAGTAGGTTTGCAAAACCGTATATAGCTTGGTCTAAAAAAAGCTTTTGTAACTAACAGTTTTCATAATATACTTCTGATGAACAAAATTTTGTTCATAGATGGTTTCGTGGTCTAGTCGGTTATGGCATCTGCTTAACACGCAGAACGTCCCCAGTTCGATCCTGGGCGAAATCATTTTTTTTTGCAATTTTTTGATTATTGAACCAAAAAATCGTGAAGAGTAGAAAGCTTCTAAAAGTAAGAAGTTAATGGGGTGTTTTATATGCTTCCTGTGCTTCCCCTGCTTATCACTTCTACGAAGAACTTTTATAGTATGTTGAATTTATCTTATCAATGCTTAGTATATTTGGCTCATAAGCAACACGTACACATGCTTCACTCAAGTCGCTCCTACAACAATCTCATATAATACATTACATTAATGTTGCGTATTCCACTCGCTCCTCGCTGCTCCCGGCTCGTGAAAACGCTATGTTCGTTCTATGTACACAAAAACTTGACATTCCGATACAACTCAACCATCGGATTCTCTCCATTCGCACACTTCGTCCTTTCCAAATCCACACTCCACTTTTTCAAAAAATCACCGTGACTACTGACCTCCCCCTCCCTTCCCGCCACCAACCCATAAACCTGACTAGCCATGTCAAAATCTGTCGCAAACATGATATCGAAATACCCCTGCTGCACCATGTACAGGGTCACGTTGACCATGCGGTCCAGGGTTACCCGCAGAATCTGGTACTCCAATTTCTTGCGCTCTTCTTCCAGCGTATCTTTCTTGTCGAGGGCGTTCTTTGGCACAGCGCGAACTGTAGAGTCCTCATCCTGAGGGGTACGCAGAAAAAGCGTCTGGACTACAGGACCATTGTAACTGTAAGGAACGCGTCCTCCAAACTCCGAAAAGTCAGTGGCCACAAGCATGTGTTTTGGAAAGTGCTTGTGAAGAATTTCGAAAAATTTCAAAAGCTTTGTAGGTATGAACTCGCCGTTACGCAGTAATTTATTACGGAACGGCCACAAATAATTTTGAAGCTTGTTGAGCTCTGCAAACTCTTGGGGAGGGTAGTGAGGGTTCATCCACTTTTGAAAAAACCACCGGTTTTCCAGCTTCTTGAATTTGTCTGTTTGCAGTCTCAAAGAGAGGTATCTCTCACATAAAGGATCGAGTCTTGGGTTGAAAAACTCCTTGAACTCATTGTTTCTGTCTATAACTACATACCCTTGGTATGGAGTGCCCAGCTCGATGTTGTAGCGGATCACGTCATGCGAAAAGTTATCAAACACTTCAAAGGCCAACACAAACACATCTTGGTCCACGTTTTCGGTCCACGAAAAAATGTCCGTATTGAGAATGCGTACCTTGTTTTTGTGGCGCTGAAGACGTTGCTGGGTGCGTGCTAACGGCAGGGAAATTTCAACTATATTGTACTGTACAGATGCATAAATCTCAGGATAATCGGCCTTTAAATAGTCCAAGATATCTGCCATCAAAGTCCCGTTACCAGCTCCAATTTCATATATTTTCATTGGCGTCTGTATATTTTTTTTCGTATACTTATCCACCAAATAGTGTGCTACAGCCCTACCATAGTATGGGTGAAAAAGCTCCAGAGGTGTATGCCATCTTTGGGTGGCTCTATTTTTAGGCTTATTCTTCTTCTCTGGGCTATTTGAACTCATTTCTGCCCCAGCCCACGCATCAAGGAAGGCGTCCATCAGCTTGAGCTTTGCAAATTCGAAGGGCTTTTCAGGGTGAAAGATTTCCAAATCACGGTTGAAGTATCCATAGGCCGGGTTGTAAAGCAGGTCATCTATAAAGTCACGGGTCGTCATTTTCAAATTGCGAGGTCTTTCTATAGAAATTCGACGCTCTCGGCCTTGGGTTTGTGCTTCTTTTTTCGCACGCACTACTCGTGCATATCGCTGTACTAGAGCTTTGTACAGACTGAGTGGGTGCGAGTCAAAAACATTCTGGTTATTCCCACCATTTCTTGTCAGTGTCTCGACTCCAGTGTATTCAAATAGAAGCGAAAGGGGCAGCGCTGACACTTGGATGTGCTTCTCAGGCTCGCCTGCCATAGGTAGCTGGTATGCATAAGTCTGGGGCGTGATCAGAAAATCGGGCTCGTAGGTCGCAAGAGGAGTCGAGCTTCGGGGTGTAGGTTGCGGCCGCGCAGGAGGACGCACTTGCAGAAGCGCAGCCGTTTTTGAGTGGAGGGAGCGGCGGAGCATCGATTTTTCAGATGCCTTGGGGCTGATTTTTCACTTGATTTTTGATTTTTTCGATTTTTTGATTTAGAGGGAGCCTATTGTGGGGAGTACATGTGAATTTGGGGGTTTATGTTTGGGGAAACATACTTTCACAAGCGATGAGCCCTTATAGTTTCTGTGATCTAGAGTTGTTATTACTGTAGATTGATATTCGGGGCTCTTTGAGGATCTACTTTTTTGCGTGGTATTTTTGGTGAGAAGGTTTCGTTTTTCCAGATTATAAATGTTTCAAAGATGCCTCGTGTATATATCATAGAACCAAATCTACGAAAACGTCTATTTTCTGTGCTGACTGTTGTCACTTTCTAGTTGAAGTGCGCATAGCAAGTCGACGAATAGAGGGTATTCATTTTTGAAACTGAGATATATCACTATTTGCTAAATACCATATTCGGTTAAAGTACTAAGGTTTCAAAAAGTCAACTACTGCGGCCTTTTTATTCCAAAACTCAGCACACACTTTATCCACTATAAATCACTACACAACTGCCAAAAATCCTCGAAACTCAAGTAATCTGTTTTGCGAACCCCTTTAAAACCAATCGCAGAATACAATCTTTTCTTATTCTTTTGGTAACACTTATACGCTAATAAACAATTGACATCACGACAACATCACAACCCAAGCCATACACTCTAACTCATGAAAAAACCCAAGCAAAACAGTATACCGTGAAATTTGAAAGACACTAAATGTATGAACCCATCAATTGACCAATTCTTGATACTTTTATAGTGTATGTAACAAACCGCTATAAGCCCCCCAGGGCACACAATCGGATATCAAAAGATGAGATCAGGAGGATTGAACAGCCAATTGAAATAATCCAAGGTGATTTATAGAGTTCGGCTTTAAATTGGACTGATCACATACTTGTTTACCAGTTTCTTCGAATATAGCCGAATTTCTAATAAGAAGTGTTTGACAAAAGTGAGTTGATTTCATGATATGAAGCTGATTTTATGATAATGAGTTGATCCTTGATTTATTTGTGGATATTTTTGGATTTTCCATCCTATCTCTGTTTGTCCTTAATATGTATTCTCTTTGAATTGTCTGTTGATTTTACATATTCATGTTCCTTCTTTGTTTTTTGATGTTGATTATTTGGCACACATTAAGTGATGGACATCAGGTGGATAAACATTTGGTTCAAAACCTAGTTAAAGTTCGGACCAATTTCTGAAGTTTTGTTTTTGAATCATGTTTGATATGTTGTCTTGTGATGAGACAAAGCCTTTCTTTGTGATTCTTTGGAGTGCAATAGGTGAAGCCTTTAGTTCGTAATTATCTTACCTACTATTATCCTCCCTTTGTTATCTTCTATCTCATTCTTTAAATTCTTTACAATGCTTCGTTCATCCAGTGCTTTTTTTATATGTCTTGAAGTGAACAAGCTAAGCGAGCGATTGCCTTTTTTATGAATCGTCACTTTACTCGTAACGAGTGCCGATGGCTAACCAGTGTTCCACCTCACGAAAAGCCTCTACCTTTCCTACAACAAACACGAAGAATACTCTCTCCTTCTCCTTGGTCTCGAGAACCTGGGAAAAACGACCTTCCTTGAAAAACTCAAAGAGCTCTACGCCGAGCCCAACACATACAAAAAACCTAAGAAAATCCTTCCAACTGTAGGACAAAATGTGGGCCACATTAAGGTGAACAAGAAAACCGTACTCAAAATATGGGATCTTGCAGGCCAGCAAGAGCTCCGCAGCATGTGGGAAAACTACTTCGAAGCTGCTCACGGCATCATCTTCCTCGTAGATAGTACAGACAAATCGAGGCTCGAAGAGTGTACGCAGGAGCTTACCCGGATCTTGGCGTCTGACGAAGAGGAGAACGGAGTGGACCGGTCGGTGCCGATCCTCATGTTGGCCAATAAGCAGGACTTGGAGGACCGGTTAGAGGTGCAGGACATCAAGGAGATCTTCAATAAAGTGGCGGAGCACTTGAATGCGCGGGACAGCCGGGTGTTACCGGTAAGCGGGTTGATGGGGGAGGGGGTGCGGGAGGCGGTGGAGTGGATGGTCTTGAGATTGGAGAGGAACAAGGCGGAGAGACCGCCATTGTATAAATGAGCGAGTAATTCATGAGCAAGGCGAGTGAATTTGTCACTCACATGGACACAATAAGCAAATGAGAGATCATGAACTAGCTGGATGGAAGGAATCATAGCTCATGAGCCAACTTGAAACTCATCCCCTCGCTTCGGTCGTATTTTTATTGTTTGGTATGCTCTATCAATTATATGACCATTGATCATACTAACCTTGGTAATTAATAAGACATAGACTTTTTGTGGAACTGTACACGCATTCTGATTTAACCTCAGTGACCTGCAAGTGACTGAGTTTTATGTGAATGAGTATAGTCTAAGGATGAGCCAGTACGCGCTATCCATATCCACCTGTATAGGAAATCAATTGAACAGACATATACATACACATCTATAAAATCACTGCTACGTCAGTTATATCAAACTGCTAATGTATTCTAGAGGTTGTTGATATACACAGCATTTGTTGCCTTGATTTCACCAAGTAATAAACATAGACTGGGAACTTCAGCATGCCTATCATCCTTTTGAACTTCATCAGACTCTATACTGAAAAAGTGAGTTCAATTATTGGTAGAGAACTAGCACTGGACTCATTTATGCCTGGAGTACATTAAGGAGTGTAGCCTGGGCTCTCCAGTTTATAAGATCTTCTTTCAATCTGGTAAAAACGCTATAGCACTTCGAATTAGTAAATTGTTTCAACTACTTACTATACAAAACAATCTGAACACAATCATCGCCTTGATCCGGCAGTCCAATTTGGGAGTTCACTCTAAATAGCGTCAGCCTAAATACCCCATGGCGTTCTAGAGATCGGATCATGCATATGATAGCCACCATGCACATATATCAGACATATATATATATATATATATATGATTGATCAACAAACGATCATAGACGCACAGAACATGCAACATGCATCTAAGATCCGTCTACAGCCAGACACATTAATCAATTGAAGTATACTCGCATATCCCAGTACACTGTATATTATACGGACACTTGTCTCTTTGTCAGAAATGTATATTTCTGTCTAAACATTGAAGTCACATCTGCGACAAAGCTGGTGGTTACAGCCCATGCAAAAATGGCTGATGGTCTTAGTGCCACACTCGCAGCACCGCCATTCGTAGTAGCCGTTGATCATAAAGTCTGCTAGCGCAGGTTTTGAGAGGTGTAGTGTAAATGTCATGTTTTTGCATGCTTTTTCAGGGCGCTAAGCGTATTTAAGCAACTGATAGACCGAGTCATGAGATTATATCCTGGAGCGTGTTCCGTGAGCTGTACACTTGGTATGGATTTGAAATTTCCACACGGCTAATTGTTTATCCGAAGAAGTATATATATGGTTTTCTTAGTTGTAATATAAAGGATTTAACTATCAGTCCGGGAACGAGACTAGTTAACTACAATGCATGAAATAGTGTTAAAAATCATTCAAATTGCGAACTATGTATGCCTCATATAATAGACAAATATGGGCTACTATGGTGTGGTGTATGTGTTCTAGCCAAAGTATGTATCTTGACATCTGTTCTGATGTACACTCACATTCATACACTTTGTTCGTAAAATCCTTCGAATCTGTAAAATCTAGTCATAAATCACAGATGACGTGAGCAAGATAAGAAAATAGTGCGGATTTAAGGATGTGCGTAGGGACTTGAACACTGAATTGCACCGGTTATAATAGAATAGACTCCATACACTAAAAGCTAGCTCTCATTACTGTGAAGCACACTCTGTCAGCTCACTTGTGAACAGACCATTATGTACATATAAGTGCCGTAAAGTCGTGGCTCGTGGCTATATCGAAATATTTTTATATAGAATGCTTACTCACTTTCTATTTTTGGAGTTGAGAGGTTGTCAGAGTGAAAGAAAATCTACCAAGGCTTTACATAAAAATCAGAGCTCCAAACGAATATACAGGCATTCTAGTATTGTCTATATCTATATATCTGTATGTATATATAATGAGATATATTAGTCTCAAACTAACCAACCTGCCACAAAAATCAAACAAAACCCAAATAAAATTTACCCTCAGGTAAAATCAAAATTTCACCGTGTAGCAGCTCTACAACTCAACCCAAGCATATATTACCTTACAAGCCATTTTATCGTTCATCCCCAAAAACACAAGACGCCTATCAAAAAGTGACCAATGAGCCCACCAAGTCAAGCGAGTGTCGTACCATCTTCTTGAATAAACTAGTCTTTTAACTGAGCCAAGTACTCTTCGATGAGTAAACTCATCATTTTTTTAATTGCTACTATACAAAGTCTGTATCGAACCAGTGCCACATTAGCCTTTCGTTTCTATATTCAAATACAGTAACCGGTTGACTCAGTTTTCAAATACAATTAACACTTTATTAGCGAGCAATGCTGAAGTGTTGGTTGTACTTTACTAGTTACTTCACTAGCCAATAAAAACAAGCTAAGCGAGTACAAATTGGCTAATGAAGATTGGCCAATAAAGACTAGCCACTAGTGCTAGCAAATCTACATTCGCTTCGCTCATGTAGAATTGATTCACACCGCCACCTTACGAACTTTCGTACCCCCCGCCACAAAATCAAACTCCCCCTCACCCTCTCCGTATAACACATATTGCTGCATTGCATGGCAGTTCATCTGTCTCTGCAAATTCTCCGCCAACTGGTAGTCGGTCACATCCTTCTCAAGTTCCGTCCCCACATCCACCACTCTGCGAGTTCCCTTTGGCTCGGCATGAAGCGCCGCAACCTCTGCATAGGAGAGCCGACGGTAGTCCACTTGCACAAAGCCATCCTCTCCAGCCTCAACCGAGAGCACCTCGTTTTCAGGGCGCTCCGGAATATCGAGTGGCGTCATTTGCGATGGCGTCTCACTCACTTGGAGAGTCGGTGGAGCAGGTTTTCTGAAGTAGTCAAAGAAGCCCATTGAGAGGAGTGTATGAGTGTGAAGACCAAGTTGAGATTGAGCGTTCAAGAGAGTGGCTCAAGTAGACAGCAGACAGAGAAAAGTAGAGTGACAAGAGTAAACTGGCAGTAGACTCAATTTAGGCAAAGAGAAAAGAGAATACTGGTTAGACGATATTTGTTATTTATACAACACGCGGGAATGGGGCGTGCTTTGGTGTAAACAAAAACGTGTTTGGGACAAACAGGCAAGATGACTGACTACTATATGAGGCTATCAATATTAGCCATATTATAGTGTCTCGTTCTGGGGCTGTCTTGTTGTCGATATACTCACTAGACTCGGGTTCTCAGATATGAAAACAAGACCTGGATAGCACAAATGCAAAGGGATTTGTTTATTTTATATACTCGAGGAGATAATGTCATCGCAGATAACACGTGCAGGAGATAAGCTCGCGTCATAGGATAATTTGTTAAAGGATCTAACGATCTAATAAGCTTAAATGATATTATTTTAATTCAATGATATTTCTTGTTTTCACATATTCTCATTCAAGTTTTCCCTACTCGTTTTATACACTCTTCAGTCTGATAACAGCAAGTCATCTCTGACTCGCCCGCATACACGTGGAAACGCGTTTCCGTGATCTTAGCACGCCTTCATATGATATACACAAGTAAACCATGTTTCGGAAGAGCGCTCATTTGTATACAAAACGTTTACAGTCTTTTGACTATAGTTTATGGTCTATATATTTATTCTTCGTCCGAGCCTATAGCTTCGTATCACTTTTGTACCGTAAAAGTTATGATGAATAATCGGATGACGAGATATCTACAAAGCAATTAAATAACCATAGGATTGTATAGAATGTTCTATTTCGTCCGTTCAGCCTATTGTTGCTCAAAGACTCTGTGAATGATATCATGTGTATGGCTGCTTATCGTGATTCCCAATCGGGAAACTGGCGATGACAAGTCTGGGGTATCCGAGCGATCCCGATGAGCCCCGGCTCAAGTTTGAGATAAGGTGTTAATTGCACCACCAGATTATATTTCAATGGTTTTCTGTGTATTCGTAAAATTTTGTCGCTCACTTTTTCGAAAATTATATTCATATACATGCTCCGGGACTTGTCTGTGGATGCGTCTCGCTTACGCGTTCCGAAACTTAGAAGCAATTAGGGGCATCCGAGTCTATAGGTCAATCGAAAAGCACATTATAAGTACATGTAAAATACAGAGTCGTATCACACACTTTTCCATAAAAATATCACAAAATAAACTCTACACTTTACACCTCACCTCATTTTATGTAATGCGTGTAACGCAAAACGCGTACTCTTTGTTTACATGTGCAATACCGTGAAACCGCACTTCGCGTCAGAACAGCAATTAAGCTGCTCTGAAGTCAGCTGAGCTAGAGAGGCAGCTTTCATATGTTGAGTCGATAACTATCAATTTTAGCGTTTCCCACAACAATCAAAAATTGTATAGTATCTTGCATATGACCACATCTAGTACCTAAGTTCAAAATGTCAATATGTGCTACAATCAATTATGACAAACCTATATTGCTTGCTAACCGAACTAAAATCTCTTTTCAAAAGAGCAATTGAAGCGACGCTTCTATATCTGTCTTCATGAAGACTTATCCCTGCGTACATGTATATATGAAGGCATGTGAGTTTCCCGTGTAAATGCTCGACGATTGTTCGTAATTCTTACAAAAACAACGCCAAAGCAACCCAGCCCAAGTTTCTCTTCGATGGCATCTTGCATGCTTCGTTTGCTGTCCCACTAGCACTCGTTGTGGCGCTAGCTGCACCTGCGCTTGTGCTGGTTATTGTACTCATTGTGCTGTTCTGAGCCATGCTGGTCATGCTCATGCTCGCTGTCTGTGGCATGCTGTCCAGCATGACCATAGTGGTTGTGGTACCGTCCATGACCATGATTGTGGAGTAGCTAGCGCTGACAGCAGCGATGAGAGTAACGAATGTGTATTTCATAATTGTATTTGAGAGTGGATCAGAGGATCAGGAGATCAACTTAGGTGCCGGACTTCTGGAGAAAGGTAGGATTTATATACTATCCCTTGACTAACGGTTCCCTTTTTGAGCTCTTCAATTTCCTCACCTGCATCTCATAGTGCCGTGAATTTCTTATAGGGGAAACAGGGGGAATGCTAACGGTTGTTTCCTCATATGTATTCTTTCTCTCAAATATTGTTATATACAATTTTCTATTCAGTTGGTTTATTTTACTCTTTGTGTCACATATTCGATTCAATGTATCCATAATTCTTGAGACCTCTGTCACCAATGCACAGGCCCCTGAAAATTCATTATTATTCCTAAAAAGCTCGAAAAGGGCTGAATGGGGAAACTGTGACTTTTAGGAAACTCCGTATGGGGTGCACAACTCCGATTTTCAGTTTGTAAATATTAGCTATGGGGTTGTATTTCTAACGTTGCAATATCTCTCTCCACAGAAATGGTGTCACTTTCAGTTCTCTGTCATAAGACACCTTGCCTAAGTGTCAGCGCGAGTACAATTATCGCATTGGTTCGATTCAGAAATTGGCATTTTTTATCTGGATTCTTAGCGTTCAAATTGACTTGCCAAAATCACTAAGAACACTCTGTGCACAGGAGGATGTCAACTAGTTGAAAAGAATATGCTGACCATTATCTAATAAAGAGACTTATCAGATCTTTCGAACACTGAAAGATTGTGATTTATCTACAGTTCAATTACCATGTCATCTTCACTCTATGTCAATTGGCGGTACAGAAGTTCTTAACGTCAACCCAAACTTACAAACTGCATACGTCTGAAGAGTTTGTCTCACGCTTAGTGTACACTGGCCGTGGCCAGAAGCCCAATATATGCTGAATAAACTCTCCCTGCATGTGTCAACTAGAAAGTGAACACACAATAGTCGATTTATGAGCCAGAAAGAATTTCGTCTTCCGGTTGAAGAGTGTCCCTTGGCTTGCAGTATGCTATTCACGCTTTTCAACAGTTTTTCAATTTAAATGATAGGGCGATGTTCGACGATCACTTCAAGGTGTATAGCAACATCTCATATCTACAATAACTAGAATGAGCACATATGTAAGTAACATGAGTGAAACTACAATTTTAAACCAATATTAATAATGCAATGAATAACTATGAGTGAATAACTATGAATGAATAACTATAAATTCACGCCTAAAGCACAGCCAAACCGAGAGCAACAGCCAAACCAACGCTGCTGAGAACGCCCATTGTTCTGGAACCAGCGCCGCTGAAGGAGCCTGTGTAGTTGGAAACGTTAGGGTAGGCCACTGATGTGCTCTCGCAGTCGGACAAAGCAGACTGTTCAGTTCCAAAGCTGAGGTCTGTACCGTACGACTCCGAGTAGTCGCTGAGGTCTGTACCGTAGGATTCAGAGTAGTCACTGAGGTCGGTTGGCAAAGGCACGTCGGTCATGGTCTCGAGCTCAGAGAGTGGCACGGTGGTGTGCTGGGAAGCGTACACAGAGACAGCACAAAGGATAAGAGAAGCGTAGAAGTTCATTTGAAAGTGATGGATGTTTTTTGTGATGATATCTGTGGATTTACAGGAGCTTATATACTGTTTTAGGGTTGGCACATTCCATGGCACCAGTCTACATTCCAAGGGATACTCCGTACTATCCACGTGCATACCAGAATCCTTGAATGCCGCGAAATTTTAATAAAGTCAATTTGGCGCTTTTGTGTTGGAACTAAAGTGTAATCAACTTATGGCTCTTGACCTTTACCAAGTCTTCACAAGACCCTATGTAATTAGAGTTGAGCAACTAGCAGCTACTAGCCATTCTCAGTCAAATAGCAACACCCCCCATAGAAATTCAGGAATGGCGGCTGTATATCCATTGAACGGCATGCATCACTAAAGTTCCGGATATTCACATTTCAATTTGGGATTAGGTTAGTATCCTTGATCTGGTCTTTTATACTGTATTTAATTTACTAGTATATACTATATACGAATTACTGTTAATGTACAATGGTTGACCTCAAATGATAAAGGCATATCTTTTTACACATAAAGCTTTAGTTTCTACCCTAAGCTATCAAAATGACGATAAGAAAAGTGCCATGGCATGCAACCGCCAAGGCTATCAAACTTGGCATATGACTACAGCCACCTCACTCAATCGGAAATAGTGGGAGCTAACTGTTTCACTGATTCTTTAACTCAGTGTTCATTTAGTACATATTATAGTTATTCTTAACTTGGACGCCTGTGTAGAGTTTTGCCAGCATTCCGAACGACCAAGGGGGGCGCATAGCCATGCTAGGGATATATGGACAATTTGGAGGCAGTGACCTATACGAGAAATATTATCTCATAGTCAGATCAAAAGCCCTCCTCAATACTTGATATTCACACTATTCACAAGCTATAGTATGAAGCCTCGTACCTTGGAGATGCTAGTCGGAAGAAGTCTAAATAAAGTTTCCGGTGAAACTTATTTATAGACTCCATAATAGCAGTTAGCCCTACTAATTCGCAGGTCACTCGTCAGCGGATTTACTTGAGATTCCGTAAAATCATAACCATACTCAAGGACAGCATGCAGATGTCAAGTTCTATATAAAGAAAAGATTAATACTGGCTGAGAACATCGGAACCGGAGTTATTAAGTACTTCATTTTTGTAAATCGACTATGGCTCCTGGCTCGGGATCCTCAATCTTTTGAGTGAATGCGATTGGTGTAGCTTGGAGCGTGCGCAGATTGAGCAAAAAAGTATTATCGGCAACGAAGCTTTAACTTTTGAATAAAAAAACTACCTTTTATTCGGATGGTCTCTTTTGAAATTAAGAAATTGGGTATTCGTAGACTAAATAGAGGAAAACAGAATAACATAGAAATTAAAGAAGTCAAAAAAGATTATGAAAATGAGAATCCAAGAGTTGTTCCACTGAAAAGGAAGATACAATCTCTTCTATTGAATATGCTAACTATGACAGTAGGCAAGTAAAGTACCGGTTTATAGGCCAATCGAAAGTTATTCGGATAGTGTACTGTCTTCTGTAATGCATCTTCATCTTCCCACTACCAACATGCCCCACAATCCACCCCAATCCTCCACTCCACTATAAGCTCACCCTCGGAAGACCTAAAACCAAGAATCACCGCACAAACTTGCCTGCTTAATCGATAGGCCACGCCATCAGGAAAGGATTCGTGCTGGATCGAGGCAACTCGTTTGAATAGTATTTATCTAGGAGATGAGTAAAAGTCTACTTGTAGTCGTTCTAGTTGTCGTAAGTATGGTTACCGTATACACAGCACTGAAAATAAACGTTATGCCCCTGGTTGCTGATATATGATGCAGGGATGAGTGATATATGTTCCTACAAAATACACAGTCATCAATTTCTAGATAGATACAGTTCTTATAATACTATTCACTATGCCGGCGGATAACCACCACACATAATTACTCAATGAGGAGGTTCACTGGAGAGTTGGATTGTTCGCTCATGAACTGATCACTCACTATGCTCGTGCATGTTCTCGCTTCCCCCTCAGCAGACTAGCGATGCTCTTCAACTCATTAACGAAGCTCTCCCCCCAGTACCCACTCGTATACTTGCTAATATACCCAAACAATCTTCCATAATTAGCCGCCCGCTTCTCCCCCCGCATCGTCAAACTCTCGTACATCGCCTCACTCATCTCCTCCACATTCCACGGGTTCACAATCACCAGCCCATTCAAACTCTGGGCCGCCCCCGCAAACTCGCTCAAAACCAAAACCCCGTGATTATCCTGCTGACATGCAATGTACTCATACAGAACCAAGTTCATTCCGTCACGTGTCAGCAGAACCAAGCACACGTCTGAAATGTAATACAAAGCTATAAGCTCGTTAAAGGGAACCAGACGATGCATGAAGTGAATGGGAACAAAATCGGCAGTGCCAAACTTCCCATTTATACGACCTACCAACTCATTGACCGTAGCTCTGAGATTCTGATACTCTTCCACGTCTCCTCTAGAAGGAATAGCCAATTGGATGAGAATCACCTTCCCCACCATTTCCGGGTGTTCTGTCAAAAATACTTCAAATGCGTGAAGTTTCTGAGGAACCCCCTTTATATAGTCCAAACGGTCTACGCCTACAATGATTTTCACCCCCTCTCCCATCTTATTTTTCAACTGTTTGCACCGTGCTTTCACACTTTCATCTTTCAAAGCCACCGTGAATTTGTCCACATCTATACCTATAGGATATGCCCCCACGCTTACAAATCTACCTCCTAATTCGATCCCGTTGGGAAGAACGTCTAAATGGAGGACTTTATTTACAGAAGAGAGGAAATGACGTGCATAGTCATATGTGTGGAACCCAATCAAATTACAGCTCAACACTCCTTGGAGAATCTCCTTTCTCACAGGGAGAATGCGGTATATTTCAGAGCTGGGGAAGGGAGTATGGAGGAAGAAACCGATTTTCACATCAGCTGCTTTTTTAGGTAAAGAGGCTCTAAGCATTTCAGGAAGAAGCATCAAGTGGTAATCATGGACCCATACCAAATCTCCTGGCTGGATAGTTTTGGCAATTTCATTGGAAAACTCCCGGTTTGCAGCGTTGTAGGCAAACCAGGCTTTTTCGTCGAAACTCATTTCGCCGGGGTGATAATGGAAGAGGGGCCATAAAATCAGATTCGAGAAGCCATTATAGTGCAAATCTGCAATTTCGTCAGAAAGAAAGATGGGGACACAACTGAACTGTTCAGCCAAATCAGCACGAACTTTATCTTTTTCCAGATCGGGGACCTCGAGACCAGGCCAGCCAAACCAGCGAAATTGCGTGCTTTTTTTGAGGCCTTGGAGGGCGGTTACGAGACCACCGGAGGAGAGAGAGTACGTGTAGCCAGAGGGAGTTCGAGTGATTGTGACGGGAAGGCGGTTGGAGACCACCAAGACGGACATCGGGTTAGTTACCAAGTCGAGACTCGCGAGCAAACAAGGAGCGAAGCATTTGTGGCGATGGGAGTACTCAGAAGTTTTGTACAAGTCACCGTATCCGTTTAGAAGGGCCGATAGATAGATCTGTACAATTATTGAAAGATAGAGAAATCTAGGCATAACAACAATCGGATAAGAGAGCGTTAAACTGTTGGAAAAGAAGACAAAATGATAAGATCGCAACAAGAAGTCAACAGAGTCATTTGAAGGATAACAAGTAGTACATCAGACAGATAGAGATATACACCTGATCAATAATAGAAGAATGTGAAAGAGAGGGCATATTGCTCGATCGATAGAAATGAAGATCTAGAAATATGTGTCATGGGCAATCAAGTACCATGCCATGTGCCAGTGCACTGGTTACAACCAGATCAAACTGACTGCACCCACCCAATCTACCAAATCTATATTATCTATATCTGCCAAGATCTAGCCGGTCACTTTGGTACAAAATAGCCAGATCTACCAAAAATCCATCGCCAGACACATAAGATATTCCAAAAACCATGTCGAGACCATTTTCTAGCCCTGGATCATTCTAGTAGAAAATTAGAATGAATAGGTATAAACAGATAGATGTGAGATTTATAGACTGCTATATTAATGGATGGCCAGACAATAGATAGATAATGGATAAATAGCTAACAGATAAACAGATCATAAATAATAAAGCACAGTAAGCAATAGATCAGAAGAAATAAATAAACAGAAAACAGACGAAAAACTAGAAGCCAGTAAACTAGACAACTAGTGAACAAGCAAAATGCCAAACTTATAATATACTCACCTTAAGTGTAATGTCTCAAGTTATTACCTCAAATAGTGAGAAGTCAGGATTCCCAATTCTCTGGATTTGATTGAAAACAAGATTCCGATCGAAAAGCAAAACTCAGCTTTTATACTAGAAACCCTTGATATTTCGTGCGGTAAATTGATTATAATGTTTATAAACAATTCCAAGAAAATAGTGGTGTCCAAGTAGAAAGTGGGTTGCTGGGGTGTTTTATAGCAAGCAATTATATTTTTCCACCGGAATCACAGAGTACACTGAAAACGGAAAAATAGGAAGGAACGCTTTTTTTTGTAGAATTTTCTGATGCAATTGATTTTTAAAACATAAGGCTGTGATTAGTTGAGGTTGTCCTTTAGGAGATTTCTAGAATTTCTGTGCATGCATAGGCTATGTCATAAGCTACACTACAGTGTATATGTCAGTACTTACTAGTACTAGTACTATCGTGCATTTCTGTATAAATGCACACAGCCTATGGCATCTCACTTTACTTGTTTACGCTTTACTATATAGGCTTCATTGCGCTGCTGGCAGTAAGGTACATATCTATTCTACATTCGGTGATCCCTTTGGCACGTGCTCGCTTATTCTCTACCAGTCCACGTGCAACGTCGATTTGGATAATTAGAGGTAACGGTATGACGTGGGCGATCTTGCTATGCGCACATTGGTCTTCCGTTCACTGTGTTCTGTGCAAAGTGTTGAAAATGGTATCTGAAACTATTACACGATGTACAGTTTACACGTTTAAGCCACATACCGAAACATGAACTCAAAGCAGCTCCCACCCACAGACTTCTCATAACCCCCTTCTGCATCTTTATCGTAGAATATCTCACTCCACACTAGTCTCACACAGATATAAATAGCATTAATGATTTCTGCAGAAGCACATCTACATACTGAAATAAAATTCTACCCTTTCATGCCTATGTGTCGTAATTATTCTTCAGTCTCTGTGCAACCACCATAATAGCCCCACCTACACCGACCAAAAATGGGTCAATTCAAAAACCAATCTAACAAAACACTACTTAAACTGCCTGTCGGAGGTCCCTCAAAAACAGGCCCCAATTTGAACAATTAAGATAGATTTTTTGACACCAAAGATCCATCAATCTTCAGATAAATTTATTTACAAAAGTGAAATTTTCATGCCTAAATACGTGCCCCCCCACCGCCGTCAAGACGCTGAAACTCCCCAAAAAAAAGCGTGGGATCACCTCAGAAGACTGATCATAGGTCATGTTAACCGTCTCAGCAAGGAAAACCTCCAGAAAACTATAATCTCCACCTTTCGTCTTAATATAGTGAGGGGGCAGGGGGTGCTAACGAAAGCACTAATAGAAATCCAGGAACAGTCCCCCGACCAAACAGGGGTGTACGCACTGTATGCGAGCGTTTTGAACCTGAAAATCCCGGAGATCGGTGCACTTCTCGGAGCACGACTCGTGCTCAATTTCAGACTGTACTATAAAAGAGACTACAAGAATGGGTTGAAACTGAACGTCAAATTCGTGGCCGCACTTACAGAACTTAAAGTTTTAAGTGAAGTTTTGGTATTGCAGATGCTTCTATTTCTTCTAGATGACAAAACTGTCACTAATAGTTCTGTAGATTTGGCGTGCGAGCTTTTTGCAGCTTGTGGATTCTACATGCGTGAGCGTAGCAACGCAGTGTATTTGAAAGTACGTGATAAGTTAAGGACCATTTTGATTGGCTTTAAAGGTTTAGATAAAAAAACACAGTATAAAATCGAGAGCTTGTTCCAGCGCACCCCAGTGGGTTTGGGCGAAGAGCTAGATTTGGTGGATGATCAGATTACTCACCAGGTGGAGCTAGATCAGAGGGGGTTGAAATGGGACAAAGAGCTAGACTCTTTCAAGGAAATTAAGGAGGAGGATTTTAAGAGGGATGATGAGGAGTATGAAGAGATAAAGAAGGAGATTTTGGGGGGGGATGATGAAGAAGGGGGGGAGGAGGAGGAAGAGGGGGAAAACGAAATGGAAAAAGAGGAAGACAAAAAAGAAACAATAACTGACATGACAGAGACACAACTTATAAATTTTCAGCAGACTGTGTATCTTACATTAAAGTCTTCTATGGGATCTGATGAGGCAGTACACAAACTACTCAAACTTGACATACCGGGGCTCAAATCTGGAGATAGTGTTTTCAAAAGCAAATTAGTTGAATTGGTGATAAAAACGTGTTCTTTGGAAAAGTCTTTCTCCAAGTTCTATGCTCTTATCTGCAGCAAGTTGTGTGTAATTCCTCTGTGGCACGCAGTATTTGTCAGTGCTTTCCTTGAATACTTTGAGAGCGCGCATTTGTATAAGCCAAACCAATTACGCAACATTTCCAAACTTTTTGGGTACCTATTAGCGTCAGATGTGCTTCTGTTTGAGGCGCTCAAACCGGTGGAGCTCACGGAAGAAGGCATGACGTCAGCCCAGAGAGTGATGGTGAGAGTGGTGTTTGAGGAGATGGTGAACACAGTGGGGGCAGGGAAGGTGGGGGAGTATATAAGAGACGAGGGGGAGAGTTTAGGAGGGGTGTTTCCAAAAAGAGGAGGTGCGTATAGGGGAGGGGATTTAAGAGAACGGTTGGTATTCAGTATAAACTTCTTTACAGCCATTGGATTGGGGGTTTTAACTGAGGATATGAGGGAGGACTTGGAGAGGGTTCAGGAGGAGGATGAACAGGCGGAAGAAGAGGAGGGCGAAGGGGAAGGTGAAGGGGGGCAGGAGGTAGAAAGCCTGGAGGAGGACAAAACATTGGAAAATGGGGGGAGAAAGCTTATGAAGTATTAGGTTGTATCATAGAAGTGTATTTGCTATTAACGATGTTACGATTTGTGTTGATACTGTGTAAGAGGACGACTCGTTGAAGTGCATCAATCACCGAATGAGAGATGCCATCAAGGGGCGACTCTCAGTGTTAGCGTGTGAAGTATTCTACTTGCCCCCCAGGTATAAACTGCTGTGTTATGCTCCAAGTTATCTTGCACATAGGCATTTCCCGTTTGTGTTTGCGGTAAGTGTGGGTCAATTGAGTGTCCTAGAGTTCAAGTGAAGATGCCTTCACAGGATTCACAAATTTGTTACTGGCATTTATAGTGATAAATGAATGAGCAGACATACATACAAGTGTTCAAAGAGAGGTACGGCATAATCGGTATAAGCACATGCTGGTAAGCTCTGGAAGTCGTGTATGATAAGGCTTCGGTTTTAAAAGGTGTAGCTCGCCGCCAGCTAGAGATTTTTTACTTTCTATACTTCATAGCTCATTATGAAAGGCAATGTCAGTTCAATTCACAGATCTGCAAAGTGCTCTAGTTAAGCACAGGACAACTGACCCCTGCACTTCAAGCTATATCTTCCTGTGGTCATTTGAAAGACATTTCTGAAAGTGGTATACAAGTACATTTATAGAATATCCTACAAAAACTCTTTATAATATAGATTCTAAACTGTATACAGATCTAAGCCATTTTCTCTAGGTTCATAATCGGAAGCCCGCTCAAAAGGGCGCTTGAAGAGCCGGATGTCGCGGACGCACTCGCGGTTCCAGTGGCCGAGGCGGTCGCAGTGGCAGTAGCACCCATAAGCAGCAAAACCTGTTTCAGCTGGGTTGGAGAGAGCGCCAGCACAAATGCTTTGACAAGAGGGTCAGGCTTGTTGAAGACAACGTAACCAGAAGAAACGGCAACCATGGCTGAGAGAAGAAGTGTGAGCTGCATAATGTTTGATAAGAGTTGGACTGATTTGTGATCTTTAGAGATGCCGCGTCTTATATACACCACTTACGCATGTTTCACTTTGGCCTGTCATAATTTGTGGTACCCTGTATTTTTCGTGTTGATCGTATTACGGGTACTGGTTGATGGTAGCCCATGTTTAAAACAAAAGGGTCCTGAGAAACAGGACCCTTTTTTTTTTTATGAAATATGCGTATTCGCTGAAGAATGTTTTAATCAAGTATACGATCAACTACAACGAAGAGAGAATACAAGAACGACTTGTTTTATTTTGCTGATGTGCTGGGAACTATATAGAAGCTATACATAGCCCAATTCTCAGAGGAGATTATCACTAAACAACTATTGTATGTAAATTCGTGGATATAGCCATTAGGTGGACAGACTATACTTTTTTTTTTAAGTTCCTGACAGGCCAGCTTGGTAATGTAACTCGAGTTAAACATGACACCAAACAAAACACTGGAAACGACGAGATACACAATGATAAGAACAATGACTGAATACATTTTTAAGCCGTAAAATATTAACAGTACCAAGTACTGACATTTCTACATATATGGATTTATGAAATAATCATTCTTTAAACTCAACACGTACTTCAGTCGACTGAACATACACTAATAAGCCGCACAACTGCATCAATATATCACATGAACAAACCTTTTTAACTACTATTGATCGGATCGATCCGTCAGTATATTGATGTCTATGGTTCTGCACTGAAACCTAGCTAACTAGCTCATGCGTCTGCATAATAACAGCTGTTAAGATCATACCAATACCGGCTACCAGCACCAAACACAAATAGAATGATCATATATGGAAAAATATTGAATCAATAAGAATATCTACGAAGTGTTCGTAATATAAGAATAAATTTTTCTTGTAGATTTTCGCTCGAATAGGTAAATAGTTTAGCGTCCGCGTGCTCTTAACAATTGATGAAATAAAATACCCCTATACACTGTGAAACCCACCATGTCCAAAAACCCATACACGTACCAGCACAGTTTTGATATCACGAACATCACAACCGACCCGTTTGCGCTCGGGACGCTATCTGTAGCGTTCATTTCGTGGCTTATTTTTGTTGGAGGGCTGACAGCGCTGTCCTCCGAAGCCAACTTCAATTTCCCCCGTTTTTCGTGGTGGCTGATTGCTTATGAATTTGCTCTTATTGTTTTGCTATTCATATTTTACTGCTTTGACCTAGTTGACTCTTATAGAAACTTTCTTTCTGCTAGTTTTGCCATTGCCTTTGTCTACAGTACCAACAGTGCCAACAATCTTGTGTACAGTTCAGGGTCTGCGCTTGCGGCTGCAAGCACCGGGGTTATTCTTATTCTGATGGTGAATATGATTTGGTTGATTTACTACGGCGCTGATAACGAATCTCCTATCAATCGTTGGATTGATGGTTTCTCTCTCAACGGTAAACGGTCGAACCAGGTTCGTCTCAACAGAACAAAACTGGAGCGGTTGAACCTGTATATCCTGACAGGAAATGGTGACAACATTGGATCATTGATATCTCATCCGATTTCTAATAGCTTCTCTCACAGAGGTCTGGTTAACGAGAATCCATTTGGAGCCACCACTAGTAACGTGAACAAGTATCTGGACTACGATGACCAAACACACGCCAACACCCAAATCAACTCGCTTCTGAGAAGTAATCTGCACTATTCACAGAAATTCTCAACAGAGGCCCAAAGTGAAATTCTGGGGTACCCTCACCAGCTGGAGCACAATTACAGCGAGCCAAACTCGGGTGCCGACACCAACCTGTTTAACACTAACCAGTATCTGAATGGTGAGTCTGCACCGGAAGGTTACGAGCAGGATATCTATCCTTACAGAGCTCGTGCGTTGTACGCGTACGAGGCCAACCAGGATGACGCAAATGAGATCAGTTTCGAAAAGGGGGAGATCTTGAAGATTCTGGATATCCAAGGACGTTGGTGGCAGGCCCAGAGGGAGAATGGGGAGATTGGGATTTGTCCAAGTAATTACGTTGAACTCATGTAAACTACGAGTAAAGCGAGTAGTCGAATTCGCGAATCTGACAATATATTCTCAATTGAATAGCAAAACCTTGTTTCGCTATAATTAATGTAATTGCATACTTAGATATAGATCTAAGTGTCGCTTTGATTAATTATATTTTTCGGGAGATGAGATGAATATAAGTGTACTTATTTGATCAGCCAGTTTAATGGAAGTGATACTCAATAGCGCTTCAATAGAACTGTACTATGTTTCCGTTGACAATTTGATTGCATGGATTGGTACACCTCAATTGGAAATAGCCATCTGCACGATTGGTTATATAATTGGAAATAGGTAACTACATCTCAAATCTTCCAAATGCCCCATACATTCCAAAGAAATGATTACACAATCAGACAAACTAGGATGTATATGTATATTAGGCAAGTCTTTGTATGCTTGTTGTCATCATACATTGCTCGTATTTGATGATTTAAGTATTCTAACTAAGTGGCCTTCCCAAAAGCACTGACGGGTACTGAAAATTTTATCGAAGAATGTTGATTCAGCTCACTTTGTTTGGTGTGTATTTGTTCTTTAATGGTTATACATCATTTTTTGCTTCTAGATTACCTTCTTCATGGATTCCTTTCAGCACGTGCGTCAGCTCCGACACTAAATTATAGTAGATTGTTATAGTATGTATTTTCGGTTCTTAAGTGATATACATTGCGTTTGTTTTGTAGGTTGGGCTGCTCTTTTCTCAGCTTTCTCAGCAATATATCAGTAAAATCTCTCCTCAGACTGCCAACAGAACCATTGTTCAAGTAAGTTTCAATGATTTTAAGGAAGGCACGCACACCAGATCTTTGATCTTCATTCTCTTTGCTGAATGATACTTCGGTACAAATATACGTGTTCTGCTGATGGACTCTTTGTTTCAATCTATCATTTATGGAATTTCAAACACCATTAGCCATTAAACTTTATACCAACAATAACAATGGTGAGATTCAGATGTGCCGAGGTGTCATATGCTAAGTGTCCTAGCATACTCGCAAATCTTACAATGCCTTGGTCCTGTCATGCAGAGCCATTTGAGATAAATAGAAAACCCGATAAAAAATGCCCACAAAAGTTGAAATATATATAAGACCGTAAGCTTTTTAAAGACAAATAAGCACAATCGTGGATATCAAGCTTTCTGGTAAACTTTAATGATCATCATCAGCATTCCACGCCGTGCATCGCAGTACTCACTAAACTTATATAAAGGCATGGAACCCATAAAATAATGTACAGCTCTATTCAGAGTACGTATCCACATGAAGCTCTTACTATTTCTCACATGTGCGTTTTCAATCCCTGTCATCTTACCCCCTCCTAACCCCTACTCCCCCGATCAAGGCATGGTATCCACTAAAGACGCGGTGCTGTCTAATGGGCTCATGGGAGCGGTCTACGCAAAGCAGCACAACGGAGTCGTGGCCGTGGACGATGTCTCGAAGGCGGTAAAGAAGGGGTATGGGCTTGTTAAGACGATGGTAGTTGGAGACCGAGGAGCTTAACTAATGAAAAGGCACTTCTTACGAGAGCACACAGTATACTATACCCTTCAAAGAACGCGGATAAGAAAAATGCTCTAACCATAGTTGTCATACTATCACGCTAAAACACTCCCCTTGCTTGTTTAAACGATTTTATCATATATCCTAGCACTATAACGATATAATACATGACCTGACGATATTTGTAGAAGCGACACTCGATCTACTTCTTTCTAATCATGAGTTACGGCTCTTATACATTACTGATAAGTAGTTAAAGAATTCTCGCCTTCAAATAATACGGTATCAATTTCTCTTGTTCCCATCCATTGGCCTAATGGAATCAGTATTCATTACTTAAACATAACCGTCTTCTCTTTGATTGAAGTGGTATATACATAAATCTACCTACATTCTCATTCTTCTCTTTCATATCATTACTTCTTGAAAAGTTCACGTCAACACCGCTCTGTGGTTACCTCCATCAACCACTCTGTACTCCTCCACACCTATCAAAACAATCCCATTATCGCTCCCCATAAAAACCCCACTTTCTGGGTGTTCCTCCTCCAAGCGCTTTTGATAAAATCTGTGCTCCTCTGAGTCCTCTACAACAATAGCATGTCCATTCAACGTCGCACTGATCGTCAGCATCTCACTCTGGTTCATGTTATGCAAAAAAGTGAGTAGAGACAGGGCATCTGCACTCTTGGTAACCCAATCGTGTATAAGTACACTTACTCTTGAGTTCTTTACAATATTGAGAAAGTTAGTGGCACTCTTGTCTACAGAAAAAACTAGATATGTGCCCTCTGCAGGCTTGAAAAGCTCAGGCCCAGCCAAGAAGCTGTAGTTCATAAGCAGAACATTGGGCTGAAGCAGCACCGGGTCACACGTTGCGAGGTGGGCGAATTTTGCGTTTTTGAGGAGCGTAGTTACTTGCGAAGTCATAGGTAATATCTCCGGTTTTTTCTGAATGTTTTGGGTTTCCCAGCTTTTTGGGGTGGTTTGGGTTTTTTATACCGTTGGTGTATGAGAGAAGATGACTTATAAATATTAGTAATGATCACGTGCAACTAGGAACTCTCCCCATAAATCACCTTTCCTTGAAGCATTGACGTTTTTTTTTTTATAGAAACTTCTTATATACCTATTTAAGATATTTCGAATTTCTCTCTTGTCTAGTAGTACCGCTCCAATCGGCGATGAACTGATACTCTTGTTTCCGTAGACGTTCATCACCAGATATATGCTCAAAGTGGTCAATCAATCACGAAGCACGAGAGGAATTGCTAAGCTTCCTCTCTCAGGTCTTTGGATAACTTTTCTGGCGATATCACGATAATCAAGCCCAGTATGCTACTATTCCCGTTAAATCCTACAACTGCATATATACTCAGAAAAGCTCACGTACGGACATAAGACTGTGCTATCTGAGTTCAGTTGATAAAACTCTGGCATTTGACTTATTATATTAATTGATTGTGTTCGGTTTGCTACTGTAAAAAAGCTCCCATATTTGGTGAGAAGCTAATACCTTAATTCGCACGACCGACAACACGGTTTGCTCTAACAAAGACTTGTAGGCGCACCCACAGTATTTATGGAACTCTTGTGCTCAACCTATCCGTAGAAGATCTCGTCTCCTCAAGTGTACTTGTATTTCCCGCCTGCTGCCCAACCCGCGAGAACTGTCCACGTATTTCTCTGACAAAAAGAGATCCTACCAGAATAGCGGAAATTAGGGAGCAAAATTTATAGTACGTTCTCTCCGTACAAGATGGTTTAGGCAATCTGAGCAGAAGGAAAGTTTGATAATGAGCCTACAGTACTTCTTGCTTTCTTATTATGAGACCTAAAGTGCCTTGGTACTCAGTTAGGGAAAATAATATTCAGCAGTAGTGATGGAAGTACAAAGGTGATATATGATTGTATCGCTATACCGCTCCAACTTCAGTATCCACTAAAATGGATGCAAGTAACCGAAGATAAAGCAACTCACTCAAAACGCCGATATGGAAGACGAATTGTATACTCGCTAAAGCTTGTTCGAAACAACCGCCTTGTTCAGATTTACTTGTAGGACAATAAGTCGTTGTATTGCATTTATAATGTGCTTGACAGAGCTACAAAAACCAATGTTATTAAATAAATAAACCAATAGGAGCTATGTAGGAGCACCAGTATAAAAAGTTATCAAGATCATGAAATAATACCTACCACTTTTGTTCTCGCTTTGCTCCAAGAAGGTGCTGCCCCATCAACCAATGAAATCCTCCCAAAAAAATATTACTACATAAATTTTCAAAAACCCCACACAGCCAAATAATCAACCAACAACAAACAGCAAGCACCACAACAAACAGCAAACACCAAAATGAACAGAATCCTTCGCCCGCTCCGCCTCACCCCCCACAAGCTCCCCAAAGTCACTCCTCGTGTCAAGCTTACCGCCCGTCCTCAGGCCAAGAGAACCCTGATAATCTCTGTCCACAGAGACACCCCGGAGGACAACCCCCTGCTCCCCTTTGAATTCACGAAAGAAAACATGGAGCGTGCCAAAGAGATCCTTGCAAAGTACCCTCCTCAGTACAAGAAAGGCGCCACGATGCCGCTCCTTGACCTCGGCCAAAGACAGCTTGGGTTCACGCTGATTCTGCTCATGAACTACGTCGCCAAGATGGTGGACGTGCCTCCAATGCGTGTGTATGAAGTGGCAACTTTCTACACGATGTATATGCGCCATCCGATGGGCAAGTTCAACATCCAGTGTTGTACCACCACGCCCTGCCAATTGAGAGGCAGTGATGAGATTATGCGTGCGATTTCTGACTTCACAAAGGTCCATCCGGGCGACACCACTGCGGACAAGCTTTTTACTTTCCAGGAGGTTGAGTGTTTGGGTGCGTGTGCGAACGGGCCGATGATGGCGGTGAATGATGATTACTACGAGGATTTGACATATGAGGCGACCATTGACATTTTGGAGGCGTTCAAGCGGGGGGATGTACCTAAACCAGGGCCTTTGGCAAGGGAAAGTATCGAGCCGTTTGGAGGGAGAACTACGTTGTTGGGGGAGAAGCCAACGGATGTGAGGGAGTTTACCAGAAGCGATTTATAAGACATTTAACCCATCGTTCGAAACGAGGAGTTATTATCACTTCTGCCTCTAGATTTTTAAGCGAGAGAGATCTCGTTTGGAAGAACGTTCCACTTGAGATTTCGAAGCGAGGCCTCGGTTTGTTATCAATCAAATCGAGATCTCAGTTCAGTGATAATTACTGCTCTCATTGTTAATAATCAATGATATGAGACTGCTGATTACCAGCAAATATACTTACTGTCTTCTAGTGGCTTCTAGTCATCAATCAAAACAAAGGCATGCTCTTAACTTCCACCCGAGATTCATAATGGAAGTAAGATCTTGCTTGTTACTAGTGCAGTATCTCGAATAATCGACTTATCACTAACTAGCTTATATGCCAGTGATCCTCGTAGCTAGGATCAAACAGCAGTATATATGTATGTACTGGTCATTACACATTTATTTTATGAGAATTATGAATTGTAGATGAAGTCTTGAGCTATAATATATCAATATTTATTCAGATAACTTAATTACTGAGAACACACTCGCGGCTTCTTCACACCCGAATGAAAGACCAATCAGGTGATATACTCCGATCAATAGTTTAGACGCTGCTTGGCCTTTCACCAAGCACACTCAAACAACACCAACAAAAGAAACCAAGGCCGGCTTTACTTAGCCACTATACTATTGAACATATGCCACAAATTGTACTACAGGAACACACACGTGTTTAACAAGCCTTGTCATTTTACAAGAAATTACGATCTGATACGGCTGAGCTTACAAGCCCTGTCTCATTTTGGTCAGCTTACAAAACAATTCGCCGCATTTTATCGGAATTTTTTAACGTCAAAAAAGTGCTCTTTTTTTTTGTGCAATTGGCAAGTTTCAATTTACATTGATATATATCACTAACTTAATATATAACTATATATACGCATTTATTCACTAAACTCAAGAATAGCGTGTTTAACTAAAATAACAGCACCCTACTATATTTGTACCGATCGCACCTTGTTGGTGTCACCAACGAATAATCCACTAAGACTGTATTCAGCTGCATAGTTCAAGAGTTAGTTATCTTTGTTAACAGTCGATATCAACCCTTGAAATTGATAACCATGCTACTTCTATGGGAAAAGAGAATCAGACTTTTGTGTCTAATCCCCCCCTCTAAGATCCCCCTCAAGTGAAGCTCATAATAGATCCAGCATGCAGGAGTTTCGCTAAGCACCTTGCCTAGCGTGCTCCAAAAGTTGTATATACATCGTCCATATAAATGGAGTCATCTGCTTATCTTTAGTGTAGTGAGTAAACATGTTATTTCTACTATTTTTGTCTCTAGCATGCGCAGTCCCCCTCCCTAAGACCTCTGCTGCACCGGATACATGCGAAGTGTCTACGCGCCTCGCGTACGTCGAAAAGGGGCTCAAAAACAGCATGACTTATAAACTGACGTCCATATCAGGCTTTGTGGCCAACAGCGTATATCCTAGCTGGTCCGGGCAGGGCTGGATCAATTATAACGTCATGGAATCGCTAATTATCGGAAACGCTTACGTGAGTGGTAACACCAACACACAGATGGCAACCACCGATAACAAAACACTTTCTGATAACGTACTTGGTCTTTGGAGTGCCCTGTTCGGTGAGCCAGGCACAGACGATAATGGGTGGAAGATTCTCATGGCACTAGCAGCACACGATTTTGAAACGGCAAGATCTGTTGGTGACTCTTCTAAATATGCTCCTGACGGAGAAGGCCTGTGGGTAAATGCGGCAGAAGATCTTTTCTTGAGCGGAATGGTTCCCTATTGGGATAACACTACTAATGGAGGAGGGGTTTTGTGGAAAATATCAGGAGATCTGAAAAAATACAAGCTGGTTATTCTGACACAGCTCTACTTTACCATTTCTGCCAAACTCTACGATCTTGGAGTCAATCCAACGTTCTATAAAGCCATGGCAGAAAAAGCTTACAATTGGCTTATGACTTTTCCTGGCTTGAGACTGGACGAGGGCCTTTTCCATGACGGGTACCATTCAGACTCTGGAGTTGATGACTCTCTCTACACCTATAACCAGGGCGTGATTTTATCCGGACTCGGCTATATGTATAATTCTACCCAAAACGAAACTTATATGCAAACTGGTCTCGACTTGGTTGGCGCAATGTTCGGAACAAACGGCATGACCGACGGTCTTGTGCTCAAAGACAGCTGCGACAGTACAACCATCCAAAACTTAGAGACCAAAAACAGCGGTGGCTCTCTGGATATAAACTATTGTAATGAGGATGCTCTGTACTTTAAAGGGGCCTTCATGAAACACATGGGCTTGTTCTTTGGGCTCATTCCAGACTCCAAGTGGGCTCCGTTCAGTGACTTTGTGCAGGCCAACGCGAACGCAGCCTGGTCTGCCGCTTTGAACAACACAAGTGACAATTTCAGCAATGTTTGGATCGGTACCGATACAGAGAACTTTAGCGACTTGAAACTGAACTACAAAGGGCCTGCTGCAGCCATGGTCTTTGATGCTATTGTGGCAAGTCAAGGATATGGAGATGGATATGGGTGTTAATGTTAAATGGGGGCATATATAAGAAATGGATTTACTCGGGCTAGAGCAACTCTTTCACTAATGTTTATATCTACTGTTGAAGAGGGTGATTTGGGATGGCCAGTATCAAGATAATCAATCATTTTAAACTTACTAAAATAACTTAAGTGCTGGCACTTAGAATAGAAAATTACAAATAGACATGAACTGGTTATCTTTTTTGTGTAAACTAGCCTGTTTATTATTGCAGCTTGGAGCTGTTGTTGTCAAACATAATGGTTTTTACATAAATATGAGCTTTAAATTGTATAATTTTCTCCCTACTACTGAGTAAGTGTTTTCCGCCAGGTTTCTACATCTTCTTTAACCCATTCACAGTTTGTGATACTTTGGCTCACTTCTCTGCTTATTTCCTATTTGCCCATAGCTTCATCAATTGATATCTTTAGAACAGAAGTTCTATCACTGCCCCTATTATACCAGTGAAGCCAAGATGCTAAGTATCATGACATTCACGTCACCTGAATCCCTTAATAAGATAGCTCCATCTTTAGAACCCCTCCCACTCAGGCTCGTCCCCACTAGCAAGCCGCCTTCCCGATTCGACCAGCACTTATGTAACTTCAGGTTAATCGATCTGCATTAGGAAATAAACAGACTTTTAGGGGGTCTGGCAGCAAAGTTTTTACATAAGCTTATAACGTGCTATAATGCTACACTAACACGATAAATTCACGAATTAATTCTCTAATGCCGTTGTTGAAAAGTATGGGAATACTAAGTCAACAGAAACCCCCCCAAAAACCCCACTAGTCCCTGTAAATTGAGACACAAATACGAGTTCCCAATTTGGTAGTCTGCAAAACCGTCGTGAAGCGCCCCAATTTGGCTCATCTCACACTTTCCTATCCGCTTTTGGAAGTTATTTTCAATTTGGGGGTGTGGCACTCTAATTACAGTGAATTAGGGAGGCGTATGGTGTACAAACAAATCATGAAACTATTCGAGTCCGACGTTTTTTTCCTTGTCCTGAGTCTGCTTGTGATGGAATTCAGGCTCAGTCTTCTGCGGAGTTGTCAAAAGTCAGTTTATTTTTACTTTCATATGAAGTCTTGAACGACAGTAAAAATCAGGCGAAAAGAGTGTAGAAACTTGCTTAAGCAAGGCTCGAATGCGAATACTTCACGCACCGTTATTGTCTGTACTGGAATTACTGCTTAGGAAAACATTCACTATAGGCGCTTCAGAATCCACAAAATCCTAGCTAAAGCTGCCAAAAACTATTAGAGATCTTCTGCCTCTTCTGTCCTGGCAAAGCTTATACTGGCCATAACAATATGAAGCTACTATAAAAAGACCAAAGATCCCTCCCTACAATATTTTCCGACCCCCTAGAATTTTCTTCGCTTCGAAATTATTCAGCTACAACCCTACAAAACCCCTAAGCACATAGAAACACATATTACCATCATATACAACATATACAAGAACATACACTGACCTCCCTCAACACTCAAAAAACGTCATTCTCCAGGATCTTCTCTATAGCCTTCTCGTAGATACTGCCTACCTCTGCTCTATAACCCAACCCTCCTTTCAGATCTACCATACTCACTACGGCTACACGCGTTCTTTCTGCTATGGACATGAGACGTACTTTCTCTGTCTCGTCTAGCTCTTCAGATACGCTAGCGAATATGCCGTCTAGCTTGGCCAAAAACGTCAAGAGATCTTTTATGGTGCTGTGAGAGTCTACAGGGTAACTTTGGAGAAAATCGACCACATCCCCGGCTATTCGCAACAAGTACTGGCTTTGAAAAAAAAAGTCTTTTTTCACAGATTTCACAGTGTACCAGAGAAAGTCCAACACTTTGGTATAGTCTTTCAACACATCCAGGAGCGAGTGATACCGCACATTTTCCGGGTTTTCCAGAAAAGACTGGATGTGATATCTCTGGATCTTCATGAGCTCGTCATCCAAATAAGCCACTAATTTCAGATATTGAGCCAGGGATAACTTTCTTTGGGTTACTGGAGTTGCAAATGAGAACTGTGGTATTGGTGATGACACTACAGAAGCAGAGTCAATTTCTTCTGCGCTACTGTACTCTAGTCTACGCTTATTCTTTTGTATGGCCACATCTTCAAACATGTCACTCTCCAGTGAGCTGGAAACTATAATCTCTTCAGTGCTCTTTTTATCATGGTCTTTCTTTGGTTCTTCTACGATTATACTATCTTCATCAGAGTCCACATCCATAACGTCTTCATCACCGTCATCAACTTCAATGGCATTCGCTTTGCCTTCCTTATCTTTTACTAACTTCTCTTTCTTGGCCTCTTCAAGCTCCTCTGCACGAAGCTTTTCATCGAGTGCCCTAGAAACTCCGTCCTCGTCATCACTGAGGTCTGGGTTTAGATCCAACACAATATTAGGCGCTTCTCCTTGTTCCGGAGCAACAAACTCCTCATCGGCAGCCGGGTGAAGTGGCGTCAGTGGCTGTTTGGAGTAGTCCATTTGCTACTGTAAAATCTCAACACTCTGTGATTCAATTGCTTTGATTTTCGAGATAGTTGTTCAGACACTCCTTCTTAACAGATTTGTGAAGAAATTGTGGGTTCTTGTGTTCTGACTGTTCTTCTTTTTTGATAGTTCTCCGTTGCTGTCAAATTATTAAATAAATTTGTTTCCGGTTTTGGAAGGACGCAATGTGGCGGGGGGCGGGGGGTGGCAGGGAAAGGGGACTGGGTGGATAGAAAGGATCTGTTAAAGTATTCTTCTCCTAAGCGTATTTTCTACTTTGAGGCCCGTCCTTGAATACATATAATTTCCTTTGTATAGATATTTATGGCCCTCAGTCCAAGAACATCACGTTCCACAACCTTAACTTACTTATTCGCTGCTTCCGCAACAACATCGGTTTGTTTTGGTTAGCAAACTTCTTTAAATTCATATAAACCACTTTTTTGATAAAACTGATTATTGACACTTTGTGCACCCAAATACATATATGATGTAGGTATTCATACCAGCAAATAAGTCAACCAATGTTCGCTTAAGTAGTCTCATAGTTTTAACTTATAATTCTAATTTTATATTAGTAGAGAACTTTCTTGAAGTAGTGACCTCACCATTACGAGCTGCCTAGCTACTGTTGAAGACCGCTATTGTCTACGATAAAGCATAATAGCATATAATATCAAATCATGGAAAACATCTCTCTTCGCCTTCCTCACAAAGATCTCATGTATAAGTTGCATCAATCTTCTTCAAACTTGGATTCAAATACATTTTCACCTTTCTACGATAACTAGTCTCATTCTCTTTCTGGACTGGATTATTCTCGAAATAAACAGTATCGATCATTTTACAATTTTTCAACTCCGCCCCAATATTCTCAAAGCTATCTAATAGATTACTGCTAGCCCATAAATCTGTCAAATTCACCAAATGCAGTAGGTTTTCCAATTTGACAATTTTGTTCCCAGTGATATCAAATACTTGCAAGTTAAGGTTTTTATCCAATCCCTCAATTTTCTCCAATCTGTTATTAGCAATGTAGAATTCTTCTAATTCAACCAAATTCTCCAACCCTTCGATTTTTTCAATTCTGTTAGATTGAATTGATAAAACCTTAAGCTTCTTCAAATTTTCTAAATTACTCAATTTGGTGATTTTGTTTTTACCCAACCATAATTTCTCCAAATTAGGTAAAGACTTCAATTCCTGAGAAATTTCAACAATTCTGTTACCTCCAAGTTCTAGATTTTTCAAATTAATCAAACTTGTTAAACCTTTAATTTCACTAATCTTGTTTTGAATCAAGAACAACTCTTCTAGTTTGACAAGTTTTTCTAGATTCTTTATGTTTTTAATCTTATTAAACAGAAGATCTAAGCTACTAAGATTAGTGAATTCACCAATATGAGAAGTTATATGATCAATTCTATTATCATATAAATCTAATTTTTCCAACTTTTCAAAAATACTTTTGTAATTTTTGAATTCAGAAAATGAAGTAAGTAAATTTTGTCGTAAACAAATCTCTTCTACATTGTTGAATCTTGACAAATTCAAATCTTTGAGAGACTTGATCTTTAAGTGAATCAAGCTTATGTAATCCGTATCCAAAGGTATGTCCTCTGTAAGTTTGATATCTGCTTCATAAGTTTCTGGAGTGAAATCATCCATCACAGAAATTTTACCAGTTTTCAGATCAAGAATTTGCATATGTTCTGGCTGGCCAGGCTGGGGTTGTTCGACATCACTGCCGTTTTCTGAGCCCGATTCGATAGAATTTGGCATGTTTTTGATGGGTTTTACTTCCAGATTTGAGATTTCCATTTCGCTTATATTTAAATGCGCACGTGATGAGCGTATACAGTGTGGCAAAAGTTAAGTACTTTAGTATAATGTGAGTCCTTGCACAAAGAATTTGAAGTGATCTTTCTGTGGAACATAGTTTTTTTTGTCATTATATTAGACGATTAGTTTTCCTCTGAGTTTTGAACCGTAGGCTGAGATATCGTGGAAGTATGTTGTGTCACATGGTGAGAGGTTGAGCGTCTACTTCTATTTGAGACTGATTGTGTTCACTAAATATCTATACCAGCAATTTTTGAATCTCATTTCTGTATTACTTGTAGCGTATCTCATGCTTTTAGCGCTGTCTAATTACACTTCTAAAGATAATCACAACAATATAGAACTGGTAACGTACTCACTTGAATAGTAGCTACTTGATACCTCAATTCCGTTTCTATCTCTCTCTCAAATCAAGCCTTGTGAAATGGGAAATCGATAATGCTCAGCGTACTCAATCTGGTGCACCCAATTCTAAAAGTGGTGTTATACAACACAACAAACCTTTTATAATTAGCATCCCTGTATACCTCCTCATACATACTATGTATTTCCTATATCTAACATACATTTAGATGGTAATTTTGTCCATTAAAGTAATTCTTATACTAGCATTTATGACGATATACTGAAGCGATAGGATGCTTAAGAGTCATTTCAATGAAACATGAATGTTTTCCTTATATGTCAAGCTCCTATACTTGCTGCTGGTCAATATAGTGTTGTAAGTATGACAACTTGGTAGTCCATATGTCCATTTACTTTACAGCATTTCTCACTTTTTCCTTCAGCTAGTCCTAAATGCGATGCACAAGATCGCATCTCAATGCAATATACCAGCCTACGAGAAGAAATTAAGCTGCTCAGCACAATTGAAGAAGATTCTCCACTACGCTTTCTACTCTTCAAAGTTTCGGGTTTGAGACATGTAGGTGGAACACCCCCATAATAAGAAACTTCTCCAAATATGGAAATATTTTTATACGATGAAGAGGGAGGACCTGGCCGGCCCCTCGAATTTTCAAGCACCAAATTCTCAAAAGGTAGGTTCACTCCTCAGTGCAAATAGAGAGGTGGAAATTATTGAATATGTTTTTAAGAGTTTTAGAAATCGTCGCTCAGAGTACACTGCAATAGTTTGGTGTAATAATTGCAACTGATCAGTATAGTATATTCAAATAAACTCCAAAAGTATTCCAGTGTCAGTCATTGCTTGGCGGAATGCTGATCTTCTCTGAACATAGAACCCGAAAGCTTCCCATTCTCTCTAATACTATGAATTGAGCTCTTAAACATCATCTTGTTGCCCAAAACACTATTAATAGATTTATGTCATGTCGCTGGATCCGGACCCTGCAGCTCATATGCTTCATAAGGCACAGAGCCGCATTCACCGGATAAACCTCAGTCTACTTCTATAGTTAGAAACCATGAAAAGAGTGGGTGCGTTTTACTGAAGGAGATAGGTTTCATTTTCGAGATTGCTGGGATTCGGTGTACTTTGTGTAAGACTGAGTGAGGGTACATCACTCACCAAAACCTATAGCTTATAATCAAGAAAACATGGAGACTCTCATCTTGCATGCAGACTTCAGTTTTGGATCACTGTTTGAGTTTGATGGATTAGTAAACTTTATTTCAATTTACTGTCTATTGTACTGGAAGTAATAGGTTATTGTGTGTAATTAGTTTTCGGTAGCTACAAAATAATGGGGTTCCTCGTCTTCAATATGACCTATAAAATGACTGACCCATTAGCTATCAGAATAGGATAAAGAGCTTTGTCAAAAATCTAATGCTATATAGAGTTATGAGGCACTCAACATCTGTCCGCTAAGATGCGGCATAGTTACGACGTGAGAGCTCAAAATTACTGTATATAAACACACTCTGCCCTCAATAAAACCACCATCACAACAATGAGATTGTCTCTCCTCACTACTATCGTTTCATTGGCTTCTTTCGCCTCCTCTGTCGCTGGCTACAGCACCTCCGACAAGCTTGCTATGTCTCCAGCATTGTCTCCAGACGATAGTGTGCCCCAAGTTTCCCCTGGGTGTATCAACATTGCTTGTGTGCCGGAGTCTGAGTTGGCGCACCTCCACTTGAACGTTTCCAAGCACCATGCATTGGAGAATCTTCACAAGCTCAAAGAAGTTTACGAAAAGAAAAAAGAGCAATTCAAGAAAGTTGCCCACACTCTTAAGACTGCCTCAGCCAAGGACCTTGCTGCTGTTGTGCACGGCGTTGCTGCCTTTGGCAGAAAATTGGAGAACGTCACCGTGACTGAGGAGCACAAGGCAAAGGAAGCTCTCAGCTCATTGATTAGCTCCCTCCCTGAGTCCATCAAGCACCCATCTGAGGGGTTAGCGCACCACCACTTTGGGTTTTTGCACTGGATTAAGAGTGTGTTCAGTAATGTGCGCCACAAAATGCACGATTTCCGGGTTTCTGTGGATGAAGACCTCAAGAGAGACGCGTTATACGTTTCTAAAAACCTTCACAGAATTGTGACTCACTTGAAAGAGTTCAAAGATAGTCTCAAGGATAACTCTGATTTGGCTACCAGAGACCTCGACGACTTCGAAGACATGGACGTCTTTATGCAATTCTTGTTGATTGTGGTTAGTTCTATTATCTTTGTGATTCTCTTGCCTGTGATCGCACCAGTTCTTATTGTGCTGGCCCCATTTTTTGCTTTGTATGTGTTGATTGCAGAGTTGGATCTTTATTAAGTGGCTCTGGAAGTTACTTGAAATGATGTGAGTAGCATGGTCTATTCGCACATTTTGTCAATACGTTTTATTGATATTCAGTTCAAAGCTGTAGAATATATGTCCTTAACATAACGGTTGAAGCATTTGAAAGCATGTCCTTCTGGTATTGAGCAATGGATAAGTGGAAGAGAAAGTTTAACCGGTTTGTTCAGTAGAGAAGTATGTTTTTATTGTATGTCGGTTTGGCTAAGAAGATCGCTGGTGTCAAGTTCAGTGCCCAGCCCACTATATCCTTGGTTGATGTCGTTGTTCTTATCAGCATCACTCATGATTTACATATTTAAAAGCAGTTTGCTGTATACTGAGTTACTAAATGAATTTGTATCGCTGTGCAAACTCTAATAGTAATTCATCTTATCCCTTATATGAGAGCCCTAAGAGCAGGCGTGCAGATCCCAGTCATCCTAACAATTGAATTCAACCAACCCACAACTGTATTTGCTTCGCAGTGGTAAACAGATAAGTGTCTACTCTGAGCTTCGCTCATCTATTCCTTTCATTGAAAACATTCATTTTGTCAGTAGGTATGCTTTTTAATTTCAGCCCTATATTGAGCCAAATATCAATCTCATGGGATAGAAAATATCTCCACAAGATCACTCTCTTCGCATACCTCTTCACAAATAGTCCAAAGTGACACTCAGAGGTATAGACTCGCTATACATATATATTAGTACAATAATTCTAGAATGAACAGATAAATAAAATCACATTTATCTAATTCCACAGAAATTATAGAAACAAAAAAACTTCAAAAACATACTTTCTGACTGAGCGGATGCTGCTGAAACAATCGCATTGTTATATAGACCTCTGTATATGAAGTAAGCAATCCTGAAAACTAACTATGCCCTATTTTTTGCTCTAATGAAGCACTTGTCATAGGCACATAAGAAAAGATCCCTTTCATTACAACTCGAAATCACATATATTCAACAAATTATTTTTCTGTATCAATACCTTAAGTTTAGTGAACGCCCAGTTTACCACCTCATCCCCCCATCGCTCCAAACCATAATTGCTGCATCGAGAAATTTACGTATAACATCGATTTCCTTAACGGTGTTCAGTAGAGTATTGAAGAAATATTGAAGAATAAATCCAACTTATTCCAAAGTTTCTCAAGTGCTTTATAAAGTGATATCCCATCAAAATGCCATCGCCTCTCAACAATGATGACATGCCATTCTACCTTCTTGCGCTCTTCTTAGCGCCAGCAACCATTTATTTCCGAAATGGGAATGACGTTCGGGACGTCCATTTTTGGATCAATCTTGTTCTCTTCTTCCCAATTGTTTTCCATGGCTTGGGCCACGTGATTGCGATTGGTCACGCCTGGTACTTTATATATCACCATTCTGACGTCACAGGAAGAGACACCGGCTACTTAGACCGTTTGCAGTTTAATGAGGAACCAAGTCCAGTTATGACGCCTGTTGGGGATGGACCAGGGGGGCTTGTAGGGGGTAGCGGTGCAGGAGGTGTAGCGGGTGGTGCTGGAGGGAGCGGTAGCAGAGGGGACATTCCTAGTTACTCAGATGCTGTGAGGGACAACAAGGCTCAAGTGTAACTTTAATGACCTAAAACTCTAATAGCGAGCGTATGAGTTATTATAGTTTTTGAGCTATTCGAAGTGATTGTTTAAATGAGTGTTAAAACTATATGTTACAACTACAGTAAAGATTGTAGTGATGTTAATGGTTACCGAGTTTTAGCTATCCGTTATTGTGACTTAGTATTATGAATAGCGGTGTTCATGGTTTTCGCTGTTCAAGCGAAGAGCTATATACATGGTAAGCAAGTTCCGACGAGTTTAGAGAGTTTTACATCATCGCACCAGCCAATGATAACTATTTTAACTAGTGGAAACGATTCTAGTCAAAAGTTCACTACTTTGAAATGAGTTATGAGTAACGCATAGTTGAGTAACGCATAGCTTGTTACTACACATGATCCATAGCCTCAAAGATATTGAATTTGATCTTGATGTCAGATATCTTTCAGTAATCGGAAAAAACATCCTTTTCTGATTGTGTAGCCTCTTTGACTGATGGAAGTTATATGAGTCGCACTCTCTGTGGTAAAGCGATTTGTTAACCGTATGTCATTTACCACTGTCACTGGTAACTGTAATTGCATAGTACAGAACATATTCAGCCTTCTATAAAGAATTTCGGGTCATAATGTATATACTCCCAAGCAGGGGACTGATTGAGACTCGTTATATCCAACACATGCTGTTCTTCTTGTAAGTTCTTGATACTTTTGAGGCGTAGTGTTGAAGAAACATCATTCCCTACTTCTCTACAACTATCACAAACTGAATTAACTAAGTAAAGTGCTGACTGATAGCACGAGTAAAAGAACACCAACATCTATTCTCCCAATAGATAACGGCATTGACCAAAGTCCTTTCTGCTCCCTATGAAAAATGCTATACTCAAACGCAAAGCTATGAAGCGTTCTTTTCGGATATGTCTTCACTTGCTGTAATTGTAAATAGAAACTTATTTCTCATTCAAATTCGTGAATCCAAAAAGCAACAACCGCAAAATATGCTTCTCTAAACTTGTTGGTAAAGACAAATGATCGGAAGTTATAGAAAATAGCAAGCAAACTGATTTATATGAAATCGCTAGACCGACTTTTTATTTTTATTTTACTTTTTTTTCATGGATTCAAGATCTCAAATCAAGCTCAAAGCTAAGATATTATCTAACATAGCTTATAAACGAGACATTTTTGAATAATCATTTGAGAACTTAAGTGTGCATTTTGTTACTTTTGTCCACATGTTGATGTGTTACAAAAGTTAATCTCAATATAGCGGCCACCATAGTTCTTACGAAGCGCAAAGAAAAATGATATAGAGGTTCCAAAATCTCAAAAAGAACTTGAAGGCACTCTCACAATGAGTGCTCTTCATATGAAAAATATAGCCACTACAATGTTAACGAACTGAATAATGATTGTAATATATATGAATGAAAAAGTATAAACAACATAATCACCCGAGTATTAAGTGACTCCCAACTCTCACTTTACTCGAGTTACTTTCTCTTGAGAAGTCTCCCCCACCTCGCACCCTCCAACTCCCCCCTCATACGCCCCTCCCTCTCCTCCTCCAACTCTCTCTTCACCCTCCGCAACCCCAAACTTGCCCCCTCAACCTTCCCCTCCAACTCCTCCACCACCCCCCTTAATCGCGCATTCTCCCCTTCCACCCCCTCCATCTCCTTCTCCACCCCCTCCCGCTCCCGCTCCACCCCCTCCAACCGCGCCTGCAAATCCTTCACCAACCGCTCCATCACCGTCAACGCCTTCTCCCGCGCCTCCCCCTCCTCCAACAGCGCCTCCAACTCCGCTATCCGCTTAATGTAAAACTCGTCGCCCCCCTTCTTCATCCCCCCCTGCATCTCCCGTACCAAGCCTTCCAACCCCCTGTTCTCCTCCACAACCTCCAAAACAGTCTCCCTCTCCTCAACCAACTCCCGCTTGGCACGACGCTCCCCCTCCAACGCCCCCTCCACTAACCCCCTCATCCGCTCAATCTCAGCCCTCTGCTGCTCCACCACTAAATCTTCAGAGACGCCCCCCTCCAAGGCGCGCTTTTCTCCCTCGATCAACTCTTTTTCTTGCGTCAATCTACCAACACTCTCCTGGAGCGCCGCAACCTGCGCCTGCAAAACAGCAGCCTTCTTGCGCTCTCTTCTGCCTTTTTCAACCTCCCGTTCCATCTCCTTTACCCGCTTTTCAAGCCGCAAACTCGCTTCCTCGAGCTCGGAAACCTCGGCTTCATGACGAACCCGCAGAACCTGGATCTCTTTCTTTAACTGCGTCTCCACTACCAACTTTTCCTTGAGTCTGCGCTGGAGATCTTGCGCCTCAGATGGCTTCTCTGTGACCAACTTGAAGCGGTAGTGTTCCAACTCCTCTGTCAACGCCTGCTGAGTATTGCGTAACTTCTTCACTTCCAGCTCCTTATTCTGGACCTTGGCTTCCAACTGGTTGATTTTCAACTTCATCTTGGCCACGCTCGCCTCATGCCCCCTCTCTCCCCTCTTAAGCTCCTTCAACTGTTCCATAGCCCCCTCCAACTCGATTTTGGCCTTCTTTTCTCCCCTCTTTGAGGCTCTAACCGCCTGTTCCGCCTCTTCTAATCGACTGAAATACTCTTCGCTGCGCTCTTTATACATGGAAACCAGCTTTTGGAGCTCGTCCAAAGTCCTTTGTGCGTTTTCTAGCCGCAATCTGCCGGTAGCCAACTCCTCCTGGAGGATTACCCGGCTCAGGTCCAGCATCATCGATTCATCCTTCGCCAAAACAACGTTCGTGCTTTCTTTGAGAGGAACTGAACGTTTCATTTCCCGCACCTGGCGCTCCAAATTGCGTGCTCTCGCATCTGCAGCTTCGTACTTGGTTTTATAAATATCGTGGAAATCCTCATCTTTTCTGAATCCATTAACGCCGTTTCTGGCTGCTCTCAATTGCCGTTGTAAACCAACCACTAACTCTTCCAGCTGCTGACTCAGCCGCTTTTCATTTTCCAATTCTTCGCGTACCTCAGCCAATTCTCGAGTCAAACGCTCATTTTCCCCCCCAAAACTTTCTTCTCCGGAATTCAAGAAATCATTGGAAAAGCTCGTTTCCTGAACAAATCGGCTTCCTCGCTTCATCTTACGTAATTGGGCTCCCAATTTTTGATTATCAAAAGACTCGGAAGCCAAACGCGTTTGAAGCATTTTTACTTCCTGAGAAAGACGTTCCTTTTCTTGTGTTTCGTGAGCAAGCAAAGCGCTTTTCTCGTTGAGTTGGAGGCGTATCGCGTTGTACTGATTAGTGATCTCTTTGCTTCCATTGGGGCTTCCCTTCCCTTCTAGATCTTCTTTGACATCACTTTTATCAGAATAAACATTTCCAACCCCCCTTACACCCCCTACACCCTTTTCCCTCGCCCCCTCCAACTCCTTCTTGACCCCCTCCAACTCTCTCTCAACCTCTCTTTTCGCATGCTTCAACTCGACCATCTCGTTGTCATACTTTTGTCTCCCCCTATCGAACTTAATGTCGTCTTCGATTTTCAACTTCAACAAACTCTTTGCCTCAGTTGCATCCGCCTCCAACTTCTTGCACCGTGCTTCCACACGCTCGATCTCAGCGCGCACCGCTTTCAAGTCACGCTCTGCTTTCTCACGCTCCGCCTTCATTTTCTCGCACTCCGCCCGCATGTTAGAAACTTGCAGAGTCATACCAGCCAACTCTTCTTTATGGCGCGCCACGCTACGGCTAGCAGAATCAAGATCGCGTGTCTTAGTCCCTCTTGCAAGCTCCAACTTTGTGGCAGACTCCTTGAGCTTTACCAACTCTCCTCGCACGTCTCTATTTTCGGTCTCGAGTTTTTTCACCTCGCGTGCAAGCGCAGTCTGCGCGCTCTTCACCTGCATCTCACGCTGCGCTGTGCTGTCACGCAACGCTTTCTCCAGCTCTGATTTTGTCTTGGCAAGCTCTTTCTGGAGACGCCCTTTTTCCTCCGCCAAAACACGCTTCTGGTCCTCCAATTGGCTTGAGCGCTTCGCGTGTTCCTCAAGTTGCGCTTCCAAGTCGGCAAGCTTTTTCTGAAGCGCACTTTTCTCTGTATTAAGCTGAGAAATCTGAGCGCTTAAGCGCTCAACTGCGCGCTCTTCATCGACGATACGCTTTTCAAGAGCCAAAGCGTTGGCTGTGACGTCAACAAGCGCAGCGTCTTTCAGGGCCAAAAGAGCACGCTCAGAAGCGGTCTTTTTCTCCCATTGCGTACACTTATTTTGGAGCTCTTTCTTCTCGAGCTCAAGAGATGCAATTTGTGCCTCCAAACGCGCAGCTTCCTCCTTGAACTTGGCAGACTCCTCATTGTGTTTTTTGGTGCTTTGGGACGCCAAAAGAGGGCGCACTCTGCGAGCTAATGCGTACCACTCATTGCGTTTAAGCGCAGAGTACACCTCCAAGTTGCGTTTGATAAGAGTCGCGGCCTGTGTGCACTTGAGAGCGCGTTCACAACGTTTTCTCGTGTTCTTGGCGCGACAGAGTGCCTGGAACGCAGAGAAACGAGCGTTTAAGATGGCTTCTCTTTTGTGCTCCAAAACACCAAGAATCCCATTTTTAAAGAACACCTTGGTTTTACCTACTTTATACACGTCCTCAGAAAGATCGGCGCTTGCGAGAACCAACTCAGAGCCGTGTTTTGGCGAGTTACCAGGGTTTGGGGCGAGTATAGCATAGCGTGCATAAAACTCGCCAAAGGGAATTCTGTTTGGATAACCCGCCCGAGCAATTCGGATGCCTTCAAGAACACCATTGCACCGAAGCTGGTCGAGAACTAACTTTTTCTCGAGGCTGTGGGGAGATTTGCGAGCATTGGGCAAAATGCATCTCACAAAATGCGGTTCTGTGCTGTCTAACTGCGCCATGAGACTGCCCAATTGGGCCTTGTGACGCTGTGCCACCGTTCTGCGCAAGTTGCTTTTCTGGGGCGCCTCAAAAAGCTGGGAGATGTGGGCATTCTTTGCTTCTCTAAAGAGTGCAACAGCGCTCTGGTTAAGAGGATCACGGTTCTTGTCCAACCAGCCGTCTGCATCGTAGTCCACGTCCCCAGCATAGTGTTTGATTGTGAAGCGGTTCTCGTAGCGCAGCTGCACATATTTAGGCAGCTTGTCTTTCTTCATAGCGCTGGATAACTTGGCCACAAAAGACTTATCCAGAGATCTAGGAACGATGCACTCTTCATTGAGGGCAGCAAAAACACCCACTGGAGAGTTTCTGTCGATAAGATCAATCGTGGCTTGTAGATCTTGGCCATAGTCCACAAACTGCCAGCGGATATTCTCCTTCACATATTCATTTTGCTCCAAGACGAACATGTGGTGGTTGAAAAACTGCTGAAGACGTTCATTTGTGTAATTTATACAGAGTTGTTCGAACGAGTTTTTTTTGAAGATCTCAAACCCTGCAATATCGAGCACGCCTACAAATGAGCCTGCAGCTGTCTGCAGGTCGAGCAGTAAATTTATGCGCTCCACAAGGTGGGCAAAAGTTTTCTCATAGAGAGCTTTGGCCAAAGCATCAAGGGCAAACTTGGCCTGGTCAGCGTTTTTGTGCTGCGTGACCATCTCTTTTCCTGCACGAACTTGAGGCAGAAGAAGGGCGTCTTCAAGAGCACGTGCATCGATTCCTGCGAGCTGTGCTAGGTGCTCGAGCGATGCACGTTCCTGTACACGAGCTCTATCAACAGAAATTGCAGTAAACCGGATATTACCCATGTGTAAGATCACAGCCAAAGTTTTGAACACGTCGTCCACAGCCTCAGCATCAAAGCCAACAACAGACATTGCTTCAACAAGACTTGCATATTCAGCTTTATCATCCACACCTGCGATGGTAGCATTGCCTGCGAGATACTTGAATGCACTTACTCCACCTTGAAGATGCATTCGCAGACGCGCATCTGCGGAAAGACCTGCCAAGAGTTGGTAAAAGACGTGGTAATTACGTTCCGCAGCATCATGCAGCACCACTCGTGACTTCTCGAGAAGATACCAATCTATTTGAGCCCCAGAGAGAACCCCTTTCGAGAATCCAATACGGATGAATTTACCAAAACGCAGGGAATTGTTGTTCCTTGCAGTTTGTGCGTTACCAAAGGATTCAAGGATTGGATTAGCTTGAAGAATTTTGTCTTCGAAGGAGGCATCTGCACCTTCTGGTGCACCAGAAGTAACAGCACCTATAGATGACTTCCCTGCAGTCATCCCAGATGCACCACCTGAACTAGGCGCAGCAGCTGCAGATGCACCAGCCAAATACTGGATTATCTTCTTGGTATTCTCAGTCTTACCAGCTCCACTCTCGCCAGTCACCAATACAGACTGGTCCCCCCCCCTCAACATACTCCGATACGCCTTCTCCGCCACCGCAAAAATATGCGGGGGCAAGCTCTCAACGTCACCTCCATTATAGAGCTGCAAGTGGTGCAGGTCATATAGAGGGAGCCGAGTGTATGGGTTCACAGCGACCAAGAAAAGACCCAGATAGGTGTAGATGACGTCCTCCATGTACCGCTGCTGAAGGTGCCATAACACCAGAGGCTCATTCAAATGTGTAAGAGCAGCCATATCATTGGCCTCGTCGAATTTAGAAGGATTGGTGGGTTCTGCATCTTTCTTGGGGATACTAACTTCATCTCCTTTTTCAGTACGCAATTTTAAAGTATCTCCAGCTTCTTCAATGAGCTCTGCCCGTACAAAAACCTGTTTTTCGTCGGGCACCCAAAATGACATTGTTAAATTTTAACAATTTCTTGAGAATTGGTTCAAGGAATGTGGGGTTGATTGTTTGGCGTTGTAGATTTGATCAATTATGTGTAAACAAATATGGCACGTGACGCCACGTGAATATAACCTGAGATGTGATCGCTTGAAGCTCAATAAAAAAAACATTTATGAATGAAAGATAATCTTTTTCAAGTTCTTGTGTACTGTTGTTTTGTTTATTTATATCGTGTATTAGACTTTTTTTTATGATGAAAATTCTAATTTTGGTATTTGTTTACGGGAGCGAATGTGTCAAATAATTTGGTTTTTTTAAGTGGAATGTTACACTATGTTTTTCTTCTGGTTCAAAAGTTTTTTTGCTTGATTTTTTCGCGTTTTTGAATAAGCAATGGTTTATTGAGTTTGCTTCCCATTTGTCATTGGTTTTTTTGTCATGTGTCGATTGTTTTGGTAGTGTTTTTTTGAGTGTTTTCTGGCTTACTTTTTTGGGCGATATAAAGATTTGCATTGACATGTTACTGCAATCGACTGAATATATATATTGCGGTTTCCCTTTCAATGCCACCCATTTTCTTAACAGCGCACCTCAGTCATAAAATTACAAATAAACAGCTAAAGGTCAATTAAAGCATCTCATATAGCACCTCAATATAACAGTATATGCACTTAATCCATTTTCTAAACAATTATCCCATCTAAATCTACCTCTACCCCCTCTCCCCCAACCCCCAACACATAATGACGCAGCAACAAAACCCACTCTTCAACCTCATCAAGCAATTCCAACCCCCCTACTCTTACTTTTTCCCCCTCCCCCACCCAGCTCTCATACACCTCGTGCATATCTCTGCACCACACATTTCCAAAAAACTTCCCTATGCGATGTTTCTCCAAGTCAACATTATATACACTCTTGACTCCTGGCATCACCAACCCCCTCCCCAGCAAGTTACCTACCATCACCCTGCCGAACTCGTCTCCAAGAGTCAAAGGCTCGTATATAACCACCATCCTTCTACTTATATATTTGGCTATAGACGCTAGTATACTTTCTGTAGCTTCAGGCTCGAGGTAGCAAAATACACACTCGCTGAGAACTAAAGTTGGTGAATCTCCTTTAATACTGCTAAAAAAAGCATCTATTTTTTCTTGGTTGCGAAGATCCATCCCAAAAAGGTGGTATCTGTCTCCTATAAGCGAAGATGGAAGTTTTGAAGGTTCTTTCTCTACACTTTTAACCAACTCACTGCGATCTGCATGGCCCATGACAGAGGCCCACATATCCTCATTCTCACAAATCACACTCACTTTAAGCTTTGTGCTCTGCTCAAAATCGGTCTCGAAATACTCTAAATTTGGATATTTTGAAAGCAAATTGAATACACGTGTGTCCAGACCTGCGCCGAGCGAAACTACTCTACACTTACCGCTGCACGACTTAATAAAGGCCTCTATAACAGCGTCTACACTTTTTGTTCGTATATAGGTGCCCCTGTTGATGATAGGAAGCTTTGCATTCACGCTCTGCGGCGAAAAATGGCGCTGGAGCGCTCTTTTCAAGGATAATGTGTTTCCTGGACCACCTAAGACTTTTACAAGGTTTCTTGTGACCCCTTGGACAAACTGAGAAACATAGGGGTCATTGAAATATTTTTTGCTCACTGAAGCATATCTAGCACTTAGAGCGTCAAAATCAGTCTGTTGAACGTTCCGGTCTCTTATATCTGCTGGTGAAGGAAAGCTCATGTTTTTTTTTTGGAAATTTTTAGTGTAGATAAGGGGGTTTTGAGTGTAGTGTAGGTGTTGGTTGTGATTATTTAATTCTGTTTTCGAAATAGATTTTGGGGGGAAGATTCACGTGGCTTGTGTTATTAAGAAATAATGTAACGTTTTACTGTTTTGTTTGAAAGGCCAATTGAGTAGTTTGGCAGGTCTCTTGTAATTTTCTTGAATTTATGCGAAGGAGTGACTTGAACTTTTGGGTTTCTAAGTTTGTACTTGTTAGAAATGATCCATTTTTAAATGATTCGTTAGTTGCGAGGAATTGAGCCCGCAGTTTGATTTTCAGGGTGCCTTTATGAACTGGATGATTTTGAATCAGCTGGTAAGTACAAGCGCTGCATTGCGAAAAGTGGTATTGAGAAAGACTGAGGACTCGTTCATTTTGAATTTATAGAATTATGCTTCTTCCTTAGTGTCATATTGTACTCACTTTCTATCCTTCAAATTCGGGGATTGATCACACTTCCTTATGACATCTAACATGCTGGATGCATGTATATTAGGAAACTGAAAGAAGAAATGGGAAATAATTTGACTCAACAATACGTAATGCTGTATATATTTGCTCGTTTACCTACGGTTGAACTATCACTGAACAAAAGGTACTTTTTCCATTTATTGAAGCATTTTCAATTTTTCAGAAAGTGAAGAAAAACATAATTTTTGATGAAGCAAACGAAGAAAACGAAATCGCGACTTTTGTTATCAACTAAGCATCTTGAGGTAGCTTAAAGTTTCTTCTAACTACATCCTTTGTAATTCCTTGCCGTTTTTGCTTCTTCCCGAGGTTTTCAAAGCCATGCGATATGATAGATTTCTAAAACTTCGTCAAAACCACTGATATGAATATTTCAGGCAACTGAGAAAACGGTGCCTTCAAATTTTACACCCAAAAACCTTTTATTGATGTCTTTTTGAGCCTTTCAAGTTGCATATTGAACACTACTCTAAACAATTACATAACAATCCTGAGATTGTAAAATTACTGTCATAGATTAAAAACACATCCAGAAATACACTATAGAAATTCTAACCCCCAAAAGCTGCTATGAGCTCATATAATACTCCACTGAAAAAATCAATTCAAACGCCTCATAATATATGTCAATAGAGACCTCATATCACTGAAAAAAGTTAACAAAACTATATTTAAACACTGCTTTTACAGATTAATAACAAAGAAATAATCAAACACATAAAAAACAAAAACCAGTCTTTCTCAGATACCACCACATCTAATAAAAGATTAATCACAACTTGCGGGCTTAGCTCAGTCGGGAGAGCGTTAGACTGAAGAGCGATCTTCTGTCTCCAGAAAGCCATCTAAAGGTCCTGTGTTCGATCCACAGAGCTCGCATTTTTTTTGCATTTTTTTTCTCTTCCCTTATTAGTCATGAAAAGAGTAAGACATATGGATCAGTTCCTTTGTAGTAGTTTTATCGTGTTAGTCCTTGAGTTTTCATTAGTTGAACCCTTAGGGAGTTTTGCTTAGGGCTATACAGTCTAGACTTTACGGTGAAACATATAGAGGGGTAATTAGTGGGGTAATTCGAAGAGCCTGCATTAGCCGAAGCCAAGAGAGGACTCCGAAACCTACTCTTAACGCCGAGAAAAACACAATGTTCAAAATTTACGTCAGAATCTCACCCCTGCGCTGCGCGATTAAGAGCTCCGTTTCTCGGAGATGCATGGAGCGACTATCTTGTTGAAGAGAGCCGCTAGGAGAAACCGGCCAGCACAAATGTTCTTGGAACCGTGAGGGTGGTGACATGTCTAAAATTAAAGCTCTGACTCGTCTGTGCACGGCTGTACCAGGTGCAAGTCCGTGACCGGTGTTGGTCGCAGCATGATCAAACGGGGTCCGCTTTGTGCATGTCGCACATCATACAATACGTGATTTATGTACTATGATGCAGTTGGACAGGTTGTAAGAGTCTTAACACAGTAATTAGTGTGGCGCTTGTGGTCTGTGGTACTTAATGTTGGGGCAAAAAGCTCTACAGAGGAGCAACAAAGAAGAGGTGAAATCTGTCGTTTTATAGATAGATATGCAATGCCCCATATAAGCTTTCTTGCGTGTATATCCCCCTCAAAGTGGCATTACAAGATAGGGGACGTAGATGCCCCGCCCCCACAGAATAGCTGTCAAAACACACACATCCCGTTACGTCAAGATAAGATCAAGCCAATAGCGTTGGGTTTGTTTCCTTAGGTTGAACAATGTCGGCGGAACCCCGTTACCCGGCTACATGCGTGTTGAGGGAGATATATCTCGGCCAAGAAGAGGCTTGGGGAAAACTTGCCGAGGAGCTCTGTTTCTGTGTGCAGTGTTAGTCCAGGGCTCATTTTTCAGCGCGATCTGGGCCGTGTGTGAGGACTTCCTCAATTGAATTATGCACACCTGGACATAAAGATACACCTGAGGAAGTTTAGGTTAGTGAGTATATACAAAAAAAGAGGAAAATATTGTAGAATATTATTGGATATATAAGTTTTCTTAAGTAGTAATGACCTGGTGTTTTTCCCCTTATGCCTTACATCCATTGAGGCTTGTATTAGTTAGTTGTACATTGATTGTACTGCGCAAATAATTATCTGCAGGAAGTTTCCATACATATATAAGATGGACCCCAAAAAAGCGCCCAATTTCGTCCCGCCGCTGGACAAAGAGCCACTCCCTCTCCCGCTGCCCCGCGACAGAATTCCGAAGAACGACCCGATCCAGGAGCCTGTGTTAGCCGATTATAATCTTTCTATAGACGCCCCCATCAGCCAACAGGAGCGTAGTCTGTACCGGAGCATGAGAGAACTGTTTGGTGACAAAGACAAATCCAAAGAAAAAGCAAAAGACATGGAACTTTTGCTGCTTGGGGTGTCTAGAACTGATATAGTTGATTACTCAGCAGACAGTAGTGCTATCAAAGATATCAACGATCTCTCCAGTGTAGAGAGTCTTGCCCTTACTTCTACTCCATCGTTGACAGATATCACCTCGAGAAAATCGTTTCTTGGGGCCGATTTGGAAGAGGTTCCTCATGGAATTGTAAGACAAGCTAGAAATATCAAGTCGTATCAATTTCCAACCCATAGACTTAAAAAAAGACTTCGCAGTGACCACAAATACCCTCTCGTTGTAGTGGCATGTGGCCTGTTCAGTCCTATCACGTATTTGCATCTTCGGATGTTTGAGATGGCTTTAGATGCCATTTCCGAAAGCACGAAGTTCGAGGTCGTGGGCGGATACTACTCGCCAGTCTCGGACCACTATAAGAAGTCCGGTTTAGCTCCTTCGCAGCACAGAGTTCGCATGTGTGAGCTTGCGTGTGAAAGAACAAGTTCTTGGTTGATGGTGGACGCGTGGGAATCGCTCCAGCCTCAATACACACGCACTGCTCTAGTTTTAGACCATTTTAATGAGGAGATTAACGTGAAGAGAGGGGGGATTTTGCTGGCGGACGGCAAATCAAAGAGGGGGGTCAAGATCATGCTTTTGGCAGGAGGAGACCTTATTGTAAGTATGGGGGAGCCTAACGTGTGGGCAGAGAATGACTTGCACCATATTTTAGGCTCTTACGGGTGTCTTATAGTGGAACGTACGGGGAGTGACGTAAGAAGCTTCTTGTTGAGCCATGACGTTTTGTATGAGCATAGAAAGAATATTTTGGTGATCAAGCAGCTTATATATAACGATATTAGCTCGACAAAGGTTCGGTTGTTCATCCGGAGGGGGATGAGCGTGCAGTATTTGTTGCCGAATTCGGTGATCCGGTATATTCATGAGCATAAATTGTATGTTGGGACAACGGAGCCAGTGAAGCAGGTGATGGGGAATTCTGATTAGCCGGGATGCGAAGCGAGCTATTTGGCTAATTTAAGTGAGCGAGCCAAGTGAGAATCAAATCAGCGAAGAAAGCCAGTAAAGCCAACTAATCCGAGGATTTTATGAGAAAAACAGATCTAGTTTTAGATGAAGCGGGCTGAATTGTGTGTTATCTGAAGTGAGCTAGTCAACGATCAACCAAATTATCATAGTGCTCGCTGAAGGTAGTCAATGTATAGTTTTAAAGTCAACATAGAACTCTGAAACTAGCCAATAAGTGCTTATCCTTGTAGAGAGTGTTAGACTCAATACAAAACACAGTATACATATATATAGTCAACTTATATTATGAATATAAGTAACTTTCTATCAGATCTGCCTGTCAAGATAAGCGAAGGTAAATAGATCAGCAATTGGATTGAACCTCAGAAATAAAATCTCACCAATTCTACCATAAAATTCCTTAAAAATTTAAAGACAGTGCACTATCATACTTATGTCATATAGTTATACAAGTCTGTATCCACAACGAACATCCACCAATCGGAACCCCTATTATGCAGATCTGTTGATACTGATTATGAACACAGCTCATCCTCGTCATATCCCTATGAAGCATCATTAAACAAGCTCTTATATATTAAGATACATATAAGTAGACATAGATACATAAGTATAAATATTTAGAAACACCTATCAACTAGTGTATATGTACGCTACTTAACACGCACGCTATAACTATACCTGCATTAACAAGACATACACAACGCTTCAAAAACACCAAAAAGTTCCAACTTATACAACAAATATCAACATCAAACGATACACCTAGAACATAAAATTAAGACAAAAAAAAGTGCCCTTCATTCTACAGGGTTATATAATAACGTATATACACTATGAAGCCCGGGTAACATGAATTTTCAAATACCCCTAGAACCCAATCAAATAACCAAACAAACAACCCCCTTACCATGTCACGAACCGCGTTCACGACGCTCCTCTCTGAAACCTCGCCGTCCGAGTGCCTGGCTCTCTTTGAGCTGCGTCTCTTGGAGCTGAAAGGTCTCAACAATCAGATTGGGCTGTTTCTCTTTGACTATATGATGATCAACAAGCACTACGCAGGCAAATTGCGTAAGATTGTGGACACCAAAGGAGACAACCTCAATAGATCGATCGAGCAGTATATCAAGAAAGAGGTCAAAGCCGAAAAATACAAAAATGCTTCATCTCTTCTGGATAATCATCTTGGTGATTTTGGTGACATTTGGTCAGCTATAGTCGCAGACATCAAAGAGGAGATTGAAATTAGTGAAGCCTTTTGTAGTAATATGGAAAAGCAACTTATTTCTCCCTTGAAAAAATGTTTTGACATAAACAAAAACAAAAAGTACGCCAAAATGTTGGAGTCTGTAGAAGAGATGCATGAAGCCGACGACACTCAATTGGCTCAAGTTTGCGAACTGTTCGAGAACTTCGAATACAACAGATTGTTGTTTTTGAAAGACGCTTTCATCAGTTTTCAAAACAATTTGAATTATCGTTTTAACGAGAATTTAAAACATAACGAAACTCTTTTTGGGGTTTTAGTGGGTTTCGATCCGGAAGGGGAGATCGCTAGATTTGCAAACAGCTCTTCCAGCCATACCATTGGAGGTGGTGATGCAGTCAGCAAGCCCGCTACTTCTACCCCCTCTATCCCTCCTCAACCCCCTCTCCCCCCTACTCCCGAAAAGTCGAAATCTGATAGATCAGAAAAAACAAAGTCTATTTTTGGAAAAATCTCCAAAAACTCTACTGAAGTTGCTCCCCCAACACCCCCTACTAGCGCGCCCCACCCCCCACTCGAACCTCCTCTTTTGGCTTCGAAATCTAACCCTCTGATCACGTCGTCGGCGGCGGAAAAAAGACGCTCCACCATCCGCTCACGTGTGGGGACTCTTTTTGGGAAGCGCAAGCGGAAGGAAAAGTCAGATTTGCTGGCGGTCGTGGATGCTGCATCAATTCAAAGTAAGGGTAACTCTAAGATTGAAGAAAACCAGGAAAGAGAGATTAATGGGCTGGGAAATCTTGGTCAGGGACCATCTCTTTCCATGAACGACGTTCCTTTGGTTCCTCTGAAAGTGGTTGAGGCCGAGCCTGCTGAATTTAAGGAACCAAGCGGGGAGAATGTTGAGGCGACCAACTCGAACTACGGAGAGCCTAATGTTGGAAATGGTATATCTAATGGTGGAGGTGCTGCTGCGGGTGCTGCTGCGGGTGCTGTTGCTGGTGCAGCAATTGGTGCGGCAGCTGGTATTGGCCAGTCTAACCAGGAATATCAGGGCAACGGTGGATATGGTGCCAGCTATGGGACCTATGAGGGTGGTCAGAGTGCTGGCGGATCTGCCGGATCTGGCCACTCAAGTGCTAAACCACCCCCACCAAAGTCCCGTAAAGATATCCAATCCAAGCTCTTCACTAACCTTACTGCAGCAGACGTTCTCGATGCTGGGAAAGAGGACCTTCCTCCTCTTCCAAAACATGTGGAAGCACGTGAGGCGGATTACAGTTCGAATTTGAAAGAGTCAACCAAAGAGTTGAACAAGGAAGTCACTCGTGATCCTCGAATATCTCTTCACCAAAATCCATCATCTCTTTCCTTATCTAGCAGCAGAACAGGAACTGGGTCTGGCAACAAGTTCATTCATCCGGATCTCAAAGAAACAGGTTTGAATGCTTCGATTTCTGAACAAATCAGGGTTGTGATAAGAGATGGTAAAACAGAATCGTGCCAAATAATCGGGGAGATCGCTATGACGTATTTCAAGCCGCCGGTAGGATCAGTTCCCTCGTCGGCTTACATAAGACTCACAGGTGCAGACCACGTGACGAAGATGATTCCTAACCGTAGTTTCTTAGAGCAAAATGGGGAGAACGTTTTCAAAATCAATCCTCTCCAAATCAGTTCTAGAACTTTAGGGGGATTAAAATATATGGTAAAGGGAGGTGAGCTGCCTGTCAGTGTTCTTCCAGTGTGGCGGTTTGAGCCTCACCAGGCGAGCTGCATGATCGGGGTTAAGTTGACTGAGGCGGTCTTGAGAAGATTGGGAGGGGGAAGAATATGTTTAGACAACTTTGTTGTGAGTATATCTGTCGAGGGGGCTGCGGTTAGCCTGGCAATGCTGCGCCCACTGGGAACGTTCAATAAGGAGAAGCGCCGCATCACGTGGAAATTGGAGGGGGTTGAATTGAGCGCTGCCAAGCCGGAGGAGAAGATTGTTGCCAGGTTTTTGACTGACGGAGTGGCCAGAGAGGGGAAAGGGGGTGCCCAGGTGCGTTTTGTTGTGGGGAGTGGCAGGGGGGGTGAGAACGTGGTGAGTGGAGTGGGGTTGGAATGGAGGGGTGAGGGGGGCTGGGAGGGGGTTAATGTTGCGAGAACCTTTAGTGTAGGGGGGTATGAGCTGCATGCCTAAGCATCAGCGAGCCAACTACCATCCAGCATCTCTCAATAATAGCTCATTTATAAGATAGCTTATACGGTTTTTGATATATATCGTTGTGTGCGTAGCTTGGCGAGAGGTGTGTTTGATGAGAAGCGTGTGACTAAAGCTCGTTTACTTTACTATTGAGCCTTCTTTCGAGCTTATAATAATATATGAAATGCTAATTTTGAAGAGTTTTGTGTAGGGCTAGATTACAAATGAATATAGTTATCTCTAATATCAGACTAAACCTTGGCTTGGTGTTGTTTATGGGGGAATCTGTTCCGTGGATGGTTTCTTTGTATTTGTTCACACTTTTTAAGGCTCATAACATCTGGTCAAACACATCATAAGCTCGGAGCAGAGGTGCATTTATTGAAATAACTTAAGGCGCGGTCCCCAAACTCAGTGATCGCCTTCAGTATTGTCTTGGATGCAGAAAACTTATGTGTCAAAGGACTTGAGAATGTACGACAAGTTCATATAGCAAAAAGGTAAACTAGCATACTCTCTACAATCAAGATCTATCAGATTTTTAGTATGATATCTATATCAACTAGCTAAGCAGATGTGTAAGATGCTCTACCAGCTGCAGCAGGGGCAGCAGAAGCGGAGGGGGCAGAACCGGTAGAGCCAACAGATTTATCAGTAGCAGGGGCAGATATGGCGTCATCAATCATAGTAGTAAATGTGCCTCAGGCATTAACTGACTCTTGATAAGCTAACTCAATTTTGGAAGGGGTATTGCTAGTGGAGGTGGAAGCAGCAGAAGTGGAGGTAGCAGACTGGATCATCAGCAAAACTTCCAGTTTCTGCGCAGCGTCTAAAGCCCCAACAAAGGCCTTAATGAGTTTCGAGTCCGATGAACTAGAACCATATTCTACTGGACCAGAACTAATCTCAATTGGCGTAGAGGCAGCAATAGAGACGAGAGCGAAGATGATGGAGAAGTGCATTTTAGTAGTTCGAGCTAGTGATTAGGATATATAATGGGAATTGGAAGCTCTTTAAATGTATTTCAGAGTCGCTTTCGGTGAAACATTTTGTGATAGACTTCTTGCGATTGTCGTTGTTCCACTGAATAACAACCTGGACCCACAGACCCTGAAACGTTAATGAAAAATTCCGATGTACCCAGGTTTATGTCAATGTATGTGAAAAGGGTTTATCCGTGTATTAGGTGAGATTGTGTTTATTATATATTAACCTCAACACAACCATATAATATCGTGCGGGAAATGGAGTGACTGCAGAGCAGGTACGGAATTAGGCGTAACACTTTAAGGAAGATTTCTATACGTGAAGAAGCTAGAAATTGCGTTTTTCGGTACATGTATGGGACTCAGGGAATCCTTTCCCAGGGTCAACAGCTCAGTAGATGAATAGTGATCTACTTGTAATCTCTGGGTTATACTTTTATACTTGATGAGCACCCAAGGTAGCTAGAAGGCTCGATCATAGTAAACAGGAACGGGACTAGTGGACAGAAAAGCGACGGTTTTAGTGAATTGATGTGTTGGTACGTGCGGTGTCATGAAGCATCCGAGTGCGTGATCTTGATCTCAGGATAATATTTCGTTGCGTTTAGAGAATTCTTGCTTCAAAAACAGTATATTGTATTGCATTGCGTCGTAAGTAAGGGCATGCAGGGACAAAGCGTTTGATCGGCCTTTTGTTACACCGTATCTAAGATATAACGCCGCATTTGATTTGTGATGTGTCTCAAATATGGTGTAACAAAAAAGTGGGAATGGTTTTCTGAACAAATGTCTATCTGGCGCATGCCCAAGAAGCCTGGCTGCTAAATGTTCAACGTAGGCGTGATCTTCATATTACGGTTGGTTCCTCAATCATCAGCAAACTTTGAGTATCTAATGGCCGTTAAGAGCTTCAACAGAATTTTTCATAAGTTGTGAGTCCGATGTAGGAGTTGGAAGGCTAAGCGAGTGAAGAGACCTGCTAGAACTCGATGAATTTTTGACGACTGTTACACCAGAAGCTCCCAAAGAGCCTGTACCATCCGCACGGTTAGCACGAGTCAACCTTTTCTTTGTTAGTATTTTCAAGATTTATGAGATAGTTTGATTTATAACGCTGGCACCACCCATGGTGTTCTTTGTGCTACAGAGACCATTAAATTCATTTTTCCCAAGAAGGTCAGCTCCGTATACATAAATGTGTTGTAGTTGAATTTGCTTGTTTCATCTATTCGTTAGCTAATTTGAGTTGCGGAAGTAATGATACTTAGTTTATATGCATTCTTTGAGCACGACCAGAGAGGTGCACGGGTCCAGGAACTTGTTCGAAGAGGCCATACAGCGTTGCTTCGGGAGAGTCTAGAGGAAGCTATGAGTGGATTTTTTTATTTTTTAGTGCAAGTGATTCAGCTTCTTGATTCTTCAAGGGTTATTGGTTGCAAACTGATAATAATTAGACGCCTTTTTCATCACTAGTACGAAGTAGAGTTATATAGTTTTTAAGAAATCCCTTCTACAAATTCATATCCGTATAATCTAATATTTCTAACTCTATAGACAACTAAGCAGCAGAAGCGACAGCTGCAGCGGTGGCAGCAGCCCCACCATCGTTAGCATTAGGAGATGCAGGAGGAGTAGGAATAGCATTGTTGGCGTTCAAAGAGAATGAACCAGTAAGGGTCGGAACGCTGTCCAAGTTTTGAATAACACCGAGGTAGTTCTTCGTGGAGCTAGTAGATGTGGAGCTAGCAGACTGGATCATCAGCAAAACCTCCAGCTTCTGCTGAGAGTCAAGAGCTCCAACAATGGCTTTAAGAAGTCCCGAGTCCGATGTAGGCTCGTAGAGACCAAATCTCTGGTTCTTGACTATATCTGTGGAATCAGCAGCGTCTGAAGATGCAGTGGCAGTAGCAGTGGCAGTAGCAGTAGCAGAAGGCTCGGAAAGAAGCTCAATTGGCGAAGCTGCAGCAACGGAGATAAGAGCGAAGATGATGGAGAATTGCATTTTGGTATTTTATATTTGTGATGGAGAAATACAAATGGGGCCAGAGGCCCTTTATATACCTGTGTCATCATGATTTTTGTGGTAGACAAAAAAGGTTTTCATCATTTTATGGTACTTCATGGATAAGGTTTGAACCGTCCCTGGTGCGTTTTGTGATGCATTTACATTTTATACATTTTCCACATGAATCTCTGGAACTTTGGGTGAGAAACTAGACTGATTGGATCACAATTTTTTTTTCACTTCGAAATCATATTTTACCGCTGCTCGAAAACGGGATACGTATCGTTCATTCAGAAGTAGCTTGGCCTCTGAAGCAGGGTCTGTGTCACAGTCTGGGCACACAAACTTTAATAAAATATTCAGAAATGGAGCATTTTGTGACATTTACAATTAAATATAGCTGAAACAATCTCAATTGGATTTAGATTCGAATATGTGAACTTTCGAGCCTGGAATTCGTGGGTTTGTAAGTGTTTTGTATCCCAGTAACAAAGAACAATTTTCGTATTCACTGTAACAAGAGACAACCGTATATTGCGAGGATGCTGGGTTGAGTGATTATAATCAGGAAGACAAATCAAGATTTGATACATTCACTAATGATTGGCTCAACTCATCTAGAGTTTTATTTAGATTAAAAACCGTAAAATAAACGTGTGTGGGTGGTATGCATTCTATTTCTTTCGTTCAACTGATGCTCTGAGAAAGCAGCTATAGACTTTCTCATACAAACCAAGCAACTCGAACTTCCAGTGATAGCTTCGATGGCTGCCTGCCCTTTAACTACATTTCATCTGGCGGTCAGAATGAGCATACTTGATAACAGAAAATCTTGTGGTTAGAAAAAAAGTCCCCTAAAGTCTGAAGATTTGTGCTTTGCCTTCGAAAGATATTTTTTCTAGTAAACCAACCATCAATTGACGATTAGTGGACGCAATCAATGATAACCAATTGATGGTTAGTGTATATAATGAAGTGTTGGTCAGTATACACACCTCCTACTCTATCTACAATAATCAAACTCACTAATAAAAACATCAAATGCCAGCATTTGATCGTAACATGTAGCTACAGCTCACTATCATGGCCACCCAAGAAGCACACTATTCTTCTCATGGTCCATTTCCAAAGAAATCTTGCTAAGGAACAGCGTACCCAACTGTATCACTCCTGGAGTGAGTTGCAAGTTCAAAGTACACTGCCCGTTTCCTGGTCCACCATGTCCTCCATTACCTGGGCCATTGTCTGGCCCCCCATGTCCGCCGTTTCCTGGACCATGTCCATCATTACCCGGTCTTCCCTGGTCCCACCCATCTCCTCTCCCGTAATCCCGCTTACGGTGCCCGCCCTGCTCCTGCAAATTCGCAAAAGGAACACAAAACTTCAGTTTGCCCAGCGCGAAGCAGAGATTCTTCGCGCTCTGCATGTCACACCGGCCCACGTACACATCCCCCTGTTTGGAGAAGCCCTGGGTGTACAGATCCAAGAGCTCCTGGGTTGGGAGACCAATGGCCGTGGCTTCTGTAGAGAACAGAAGTGAATAGCCTGTGCCGTCGGTGTTTACCTTGACACCCGAGACCACGCCATTTTTGGTCTTAAGAGAAACAGAGTTGGAGTATTTGTGTGCAAAGTTGTCACCCAATACCATCTGTCCTTCTCCTCTGCCGTCCACTGGGTTGAGACAGACCTTCCGTTTTGGGATGATCTTGTTCTTCTTCATGTTATACAAGAAGCCACTCTTCGAGTTAGGGCCGAGCCCAAGGGTGCTGGACCCGGTGGTGAACTCGCCAGAAGCAACCAGGAAAGTGGTTCCATTGAGCACCATGCTGAATTGGGAACCTACGTTTCCAGGCACCGAGAGGTCCGACAGCAGGAGACTAACAGAAAATCTCTTGTTGTCGATGCGGTTTCCTTGACCAATAATCTTGGCAGAGACCAGGTATGCGTTGGACCCGCCACCGGTCGAGCCGTACTCGAAGTTGAAAACTTTCGGAGGGATGGCTGCCTTGTTCTGTATGCCTGATCTCACAAGAAACGCGTTTTCAACATCATTTGTGACGGGAAAGGCCACCGCAAGAACGGGAAGAAGAGAAGCAAGTGCTGAGAGTTGCATAACAATAAACGTCAAAATTTGTTACCAGCAGCTCAGATTCTCAACAATGGATTATTGGTTGTTTGCTGCATTGTTAGGGTGGCTTGGATTTATATACATACAAGGATGAACACACGGTGCCGTTGGGTATGTGAGCCGTAGATCCTTTTTTTTCGTCAAAGACGCACTTTCGGATAGGCGACTTTCCACGCTTTACTTATAGTTATAAAGGAATGCTTGTGAATCGATAGAATGTACTTTCTTGAGATTTGAGATTTTGTGCGTGGAGATAATTGGATGTATAGTTATGCTTCTTGTTTAAGGTTGAGAGCCGTGGAGATATCCGTGAATATTTTGAAAAAATCGGACGAAAGCTCAAGGGATGTTTAAGATCTATTTTTGCACTTTGTGAGTATGACTTTAGTAGTTTCTTCGATAGCTTGGGTCTTTTTCGGGTGCCAGCCGCTATACAGTCACCAGAAAGATTAGTCTTTACACTAAATCAGAACGATTGAAAGACCTTTTTCGTACCAATGTGTCTTGATTAACAAGATTTTGTGTAAAGGAATGGTTCGAAGTGTATATCCATGACCGTATATCGGAAAGTATTGGGGGAACGTGGCACAATGGCGTGGCTAGTAATTGGGGTAAGAGGAATTACGTCATTATGACTATCGAACGATAGCGATGATATACTATCTTTCCAGACACTATTTTTGTTTTGATGTAACCTAAGTAAGTGAACACTTATGGATGACTATGCATAATAATTTTCATCGAAGTATGAAGACCACCCAACAACAGAAGCTGTAGCTATAATCTTGACGGCAAAAACGGCTTAGCCAACATAGACCCTATAGTATTTCTTTGCAAGGTAAAAGGAAAAGCTGTTTCTTAACATCCTTTTCAAACCCTTTTTACTAAACGCACTTCATATTAATCAACTGAACTACATTGAGCCAAAATAGGACATCTGAGAAGTTTTAGAAACAACAAACAGATATACGATCTGATAAAGAAAAAGCTTCATGAAATACAGGCTATGTTAAATAATCCTTCATCTCACCCGCCAAATCAATAGTCCATCGGTTAATCCGTACGAATAGCCGATCTGGGGTACATAAAGACGCATAACATACATAATCCATGTGAATGTTTAAATTTTTCAAATGATTGAATTTACGCAAAAAGATGTTATAGAGGGCAACGTTCTCGGAACGACCGCGAATCTCCAGGCGAAATTAGACTCCCTTAAAGGTTCTGGAGGACGAGTGAAAGTATGTGCTGGAAAATTCACTATTGGGTCTATCCAGCTTTATCTGAACACGACCCTTGAAATATCTGAGGGATCTGAGCTCATCGGAAGTCCTGAGATTGCGGACTTCAAGGTTATGACGAAATCTGTGGCTGAATTGCTGAGACAAGTGATGATATATGCGCATGGAAGTAGTAATATTAAGATTGAAGGATTAGGAACAATCAAGGGGAACTCGAAGCACTATTTTGCGGCAAAAAAAGACAAAATAGGCTATAGAATGCCCCACACTTATAGACCTCGTCTTATTGTTTTTGAGGCGTGTGAAAATGTGCACTTACAGGAATTTACCATTAATGATGCACCAATGTGGACCACCCATTTGGTGAGTTGTAAGCGGGTTTTCATCAGTAACCTTTCTATCGATAATCCAATGGATTTGCCGAACACAGACGCTCTTGACTTGGACAGCTGTCAGCACGTTTTTGTGACCAATCTGTATTTTTCAGCTGCAGATGATGCAATTTGTATAAAGACCACGAAAAAGGACACTCCAGAATTCGCTGGATTCCTCAGAGAATGTAGATACATAAACGTGAGCAACTGTCTGTTGCGTCTGAAAAGTTGTGCCTTGAAAATTGGCACTGAAACCTTTTACAATGTGAGCAACTTCAATGCGTCTAACATTTGTATTTTTGAGACCAACCGTGCAATCGGGATGTTTCCGCGTGATGGGGGTGTGTTCTCCAAGGTCTGTTTTACCAATTTTTCTATAGAAACCCAGTTTGGGCCGCCTGTGCACTGGGGTAAGGCCGATCCCTTGTGTATTACTGTAAGAAAAAGAGTCCCAGACAGGGCTTCGGGAGGCGTAGAGGACTGCATATTTTCCAACTTTGTTATAGAGAGCAAGGGGCCTATAAACCTTTTTAGTGAGGATCCAAACTTGGTCAAGGGCATAGTTTTGGAAAATATCAGTATGCGGATGACAGATGACGTTAGCAGCGAAAGAGGATTATACGACATCCGGCCACCGATCAATCCAGTCAACCCAGATGGAATGGGGCTAGACAATGCGTACTGTATTGACGAGAAGACCGGTTTGCCTTTTGGAGTGGGGTACTTTGAAGGGGGGATCTGTGGGGTGTATGGGACGGGAGTTGACAAGAAGGAGATTACCATGAGGGGAGTGAGCGTGAGTAAGCCAAGGGGGGAGGGGTGGAATGACGCTGATGTTTTTTTCAAATGAGGAGCTGGCTAAAATGTGTTATTAACTATTTTTATAGACAGTGCGATAGTTAGATATGTTTACGATTTGTGAGGGGGTGAGGAGTGAAAGAAAAAGGATTTCACACTTTTTTCATGGTGTAGATATGTTAAAGAAGTGAGTTAGAATTGAAATGATGCTATCTTTGATTTTTGTAGGGAGTCTAATGCCGTGAAAGGATGTAGAGAGGCGGATAGTTCTCCTCAGAGTATGAGCTCGGAGAATTATGTAGTTCTAAGAATAAGGAAGCTTTGTGGATATCAGATAGTGTACCTGAAACGAGATTTTAATCCTTTTAGGACGTAAAATTCTTCATTCTGGCTAGTGTAGACCAACTCAAACCACCAATAGCTTCTAAAGTGGAACGATCAAACTTCCCAATCACTAAAGTAAAGTATAGTTACACTTGCATAATCTGAAGAAGAGATGGTGAAGACTTTTCAGAGTGAATAACTCAATCACTTTAGTGACCTCTTACTAATCGCACGCAGGCAAATTAAATAATCATCAGAAATCACCGCCAATAAGTTAGCTTCAACTCTACGAAGTCGGTGAGTATGATAAGACGGTTATTCTTGGTGGAATGTGTTAATTATGGTGAAAGTTACCATATGTGTGAAATTTGTGTTAATCGGGTGTTTCTGGAGAGTTTGATAAGGTTGTGCATTCAATTGACTGATTTTACTGGTTGATCATTTTATTGGTTATTTTGCTACTTTATTGTTTGATTGGTTTGTGTGTTTGTTTGCTTGTCGGTTTGTCGATTCGTCTGATTCATTGGGCTGGTTGGATCATATGAACGCTGGTATTTGATTCTGTTTTTTGAGATTAACTCCTTTTCATTGTGTCTATTCTGTCTATGTTCCAGTGTATAGGTGTATACAGATCAACTGGCACAACGGGTAATTGGCTATTCAGTGAAGTCGTGCTTTTAATCGATGAAAAGGTTACTTTTCCTCTAGTTTTCAGTTAAACTATACTGCTATGCTGGATATGGCCTATTAGCTGATGCTTCCAATATATTAGCTGATCACTATTCTTCAACCCTCACTATCTTCTCAGTATTTTTTCTTTTCATACCAGTTATTTCGGTTGTATGCTGGGGTATGTCTTTTGGTTGAAAATTGAAATAGCCTGATTCTTTTCTAGTACCTATGCGATACTATGGGCTCGTGATATTTCTGATTACTGGCTTGCTAGTTTTTTGTTCATGTTGGTTTACCATATGTTCTATTAGCAAAACAGAAGCGGCAGATTTAGTGTACACTAGTTGCTAGTATTACTATATTTCTCCTCTTTTTGATTCTAATCTACTGATGTATCTACTACATCTACACTCTACTATGTGCGACCTCTTATACTATTTACTCTTCTCAGATCTAGTAGTATATTCTACTTACATCTGCTACATAAACTCTCACCTGCTATAGGCCATATACCAGAGCAAACAGAAACTAAGCAAAGAAGAAGAACAAACCAAAAAAAGGAAGAATTCAGGGAAAACAAAACTAACCAGAGCAAAACTAAAAAAGGTTTTTCGAAAAAACACTCAATAAACATTTCGAAAACACTTGAAAAATGGACTCCCAGTTTTCTGCCCTTTTCAAATCTCTTCTAAATGACCCGCCCCCCTCCCAACTCCGGTCCGCTCTCTTATTGAAGACCCTCATGTTTGATTCTTCCTCGTCCTTATCATCCCCCTCCCTGCTTACTCAGCCGTACATATTCAATAGACTTCACTCGATCATGGCACTGAAAGACACACAAGCCAAAATCGACCTCTTCAGATGCATAAATATTCTTGTAGACCTTGTAGGATCCCCTGATTTGGAGACTTCTCGTATAGGCCGCTTTCTAGACCAGATGATGCTCGTAGCAGAGATAGCTGCCCCCTGTGCGGATTTGATCGGCCGGCTTTGTCGGCCTGGGTGGACTCTATACGCCACTTACTTCGAATACACATTAGGCAACTGTATCGAAGCGCTCTCTGCGAAATCAGAGCAGCGCCGTAGAAATTCGCTCCTAATCTTAGCCGCCTTTTCCAAATATAACCCAGGACTGATGTTCCCGAAAATGCCACGCATAGTGAAAGAGCTTGTAGTTGTAGTGCGTGACCCTGCGCAGGATATTAGGGAGCTAGCGGCTTCTCTCTTGCATCTGTGCTTAACTGTACTAGCTAAGCGAGAGGGTCATGGGGGGGCGCAGAGAGTAAGAGCTATATACTCTGCAGGGATTGAGAATACCAAATCCTCGACTCCCGAACACATACACGCAGGCTTACTTTTGTTGGGGGTGTTGGTGCGCATGGGAGAACATGAGCATATAGATTTCGTGGATGGAGATTTTGTAGAGAGCGCTTTTGAACGGTGCTGGGCACTCCGCTCTCATCGTACCGCGTATGTGCGCTGCGAAGCGATGCGTGTCATGCCGTATATTGTGCAGTACGACCCCAAAACCTTCTTGGTGCGCCACATGCCGCAGGTGAGCGCATACTACTTGCTGCGGTTGCGTCTGGACAAAGACCACGATCGTGTCCCCGTGTTGGACATGTTTTCCGCGTTCTGCGACGTTTCGGGCGGTATTACCGGGGTTTTTGCCGGCGAGTTAGTTGGCTTTATTAAGGAGGTTGTGGGGGGGAGTGGGGAGGGGGATGGGGGGCTAGCAGGAGGGGCTGGAGGGGGTGTTGGGGGAGTGTTTGCTGGTAGCACTTTGTCTAATGTTACCCTGCCTTTGGGGGCAGCAGGAGGGGATAGTTCGAGTTCTGTTGTTGGTTCGAATTCGTTGGTTGGGCCTGGCTCTAGAGTTGGTCTGGGAACCGGTCTTGGAACTGGTCTTGGCAGTTCAGTTGGTAGCTCAGTTGGTGCTTCAGCTAACAACTCAACCACTACTTCCATTAACAGCACTGCGTTCCCCCTCTCCTCATATAAAGGGCTTCCCAGAACAAATCTCGAAAACGCGCTTTTCAATCTCCTTTCAAAACTATGTCAAACGCTTGGTCCAAGACTCTCTTCAGAGCTCACTCTGGGTGGTCTCGTATCCCTCATAGTATCCGAGTGCACAATAAGCAGGCACCTCATCACTCTTTTTGAAAACATCACGCAATTATACCCGCCAATCGAGGCTTATATCCTTTCCCAGCTTCTTTCTAAGATCACACTCTTCTTAGGCGGCTGCGCTTTTGTCGAGCCAGGCGTGTCCATAGCGAGCCTCAATCTTCTGGACCGCGACCGCGTGCGTCTCCTCCGGAGCCTGGTAGTTGGGGTCCACGTCGAGGCACGTGACGAGTCGCTTGTATTGGCGCAGCCTGGTAATCCCCCCACAGACGACGTGGCGGGTAACACACTGCGCGCTGCAGAGTTGCGCCGCCGTCTTGCACAGCGTGCGCCGCACTATACCGTTGCGAGCGCTCCGCTTTTGAACCGCTCGCTTCGTGACGTTTCTGCCGCTGCAAATAGTTTTACTGCTGTGCACGAGGCGCACGTGGCGGCGCGCCCTGAGAAGACGCACTATGTTTCGATCCAGGATTTCGTTGACCTCAACGCTGCACGCGCAGCGCGCAGTGCACTGCTTGGGCGTTGTGGGTTCACGCCGACTGCACACTCCGAGGGTGTGCTCTCAGCACTCTCGCGTCTCACTGGCCTCGACCGCACGGCGCCCGCAGCGCCTCAGGAGGCGTACGATGCCGACGTGATTGTGGCGTGCTTGGACGCGCTTTTGGCGTTCCCTTTTGGGAAGTATGTGCTGCTCTTCGAATATGCGCGCTACGTTACCCTTCCTTACACAGAGCATGGCGTGGCGGCTGTGCGGGAGCGTGCAGCGCGCTGCACTGCTGCACTTTTTGCAAAGGATGAAGTTGTACAGCGTGTGCAGATTGGTGCGCTCACAGCTGCGGCGCACGTACTCGCGCGTCTAGTTTTGGTTGCAGTAACTGATCGCAGTGCGCCGCTCCGTAGTGCGGTGTTGCAATCCCTTGAGCCTCGCTTCGATGCGCACTTGGCTCAGCTGGAGAACGTCAAGCTCTTGATTATTGCGGTGCATGATTCTGATTTTGAAGTGCGCGCCGCTGCGGTGCGTCTCTTGGCTCGTGTGCTGTCGAAGAACCCCGCTTACGTAATCCCAGCACTCCGTAAAGTGCTTTTGGAGTTGGTGAGCACAGTACGTTGTGGCGCAAGTGATACGCGCAGGGAGCGTGCTTGTGCACTTTTGGGGGTGCTTGTCAGCAGCGCTGAGCTCCTCGCGCAACCTCACGCTAGCGCTGTTATGAGCGCGCTATTGGACGTGCTTTCTGAGGGGGAACGCTCGTCACTGCGTCGTGCGCAGCGCACTGCGCTGCGTGGATTGCGTGCTTCTGCGATTGCGTGCATTGGCGAGATTGCTCGCGTTCTGGGTTCTGCCGCGGCGCAGCACTTGTATGCTGCGCTTCCATATGTGCTTGCGGTGCTTCGAGACCGTAGTGCGCTTGCGGCGCCCCAAGAAAAGGTTGCCGCGGTGGATGCGCTTGCGCAGTTGGTTCGGAGCTCTGGGCGGGTGGTGGAGCCGTACGAGCGTTGTCCTGAACTCTTGGGTGAGCTAACTCGGATTTTGGTGGAGCCGGGCAATAGCCCGCTCAAGAAGGCTGCGATCAGGTTACAGGGTGTGTTGGGAGCGTTGGATCCCTACAAAGCCAAGCAGTTGGAAAGCAGGGGCGCAGCAGGGGGAGGGGGTAGCGTGGGGGGTGGGTACGTCTCTTTCGGAGGTCTGACAGGAAGTGGATCCGCGGTGGGAGCAGGGGCTGGTTCAGGCGCAGGTTCGAGTCTTGGTCATGGTCATGGTCATGAAGTTGGACATGGGCATGGACATGCGCATATACAGGAAGATGGACATGGTCCTGGACCTGGACCTCGTGCGAGTACAAAGGACTGGCTGAATACCAGCGACATTGCGAAGAGATGGGGGCATCTGGACTATGGCGTGGACTTGGAGAGGGGGATCGACTTGAACGAGATGCTTTCTATCAACGACACGCAGCATCGGATCCCTCGGGCAATCCAGCAGGAAACCAGTGCAGACACACTTTTGGTGATGCAGTTGAATGTGGAACATCGGCCTCTGAGTGTGAGTGAGGACTACTATCTTATAGTGGTTCTATATACGCTTGTGAGAGTGCTTAATGACAGCTCAGCAGGAGCCCATCATATAGCTGCACTTCTGATTATTCTGTCTCTTTTCCGTAGATTGAGAGATAAGTGTTTGGGATACACTAAGATTGTGGTAGTGGGGATTATACGACTGATACGAGCTTTTGGTGCCCGGTCGAACAACCCTTTCAATATTCTAAGGGAATTGACCAAAGAAGTAGGAAAGTTCATTAGACCTGCAGTTCCTGAGATGCTCTCTATGGTGGTGGACTTTTTCGAGGATTCCGATAAGGGCAGTCTCATTTCTTTAGTGGAAGAGGTTGCCTCTGGGCTCGGCGCAGAGTTCAAGCTTTACTTGGCCCAAATTTTGCCTACTTTTTTAAGTACCTTGGAAATTGACGAGGCCAAGGAAAGCGAAACCTATGCGAGAAAAGCTATCTCCGCGTTTGTATCTTTTGGAGCGTGTTTGGAGGAACACCTGTTTTTAGTGGTGTCTTCCCTTCTTGGGTTAGTGAGTTCTCTGTGTTCTTTGGACCTAAAAAAGAGTGCCATTGAGGCTGTGGGAAGACTAGCGAACCTGCTTCCTATTCTGGATCTCCTGCTGAATATAGTGCACACGCTATTGGACACCCTCAAAAGCCCTTCCCTTCAAGGTCCCACCTTGATGGCTCTTCTCCTGGTGATGCTGCTTATGAAACAGGACTTTTTCATCTACATCCCCATCGTGGAAGAGTCCCTAAGCAACATTCTCACAGTGCCACATCCTCTAGATCCTCTGAAAGATTTGAGGAGAATATACGATCAAGCCGTCCACAGACTCATTAAAAATGAGCCCATTGTATTTCCCTACCCTCTGGAAATAGCTCCCGTGGCATTATCTCCCGAGGAACCCCAAATGAGGGAGGTCGACGTGGTGAAGCTCCAGATGGAATGGAGACCTTACTCGTGCCAGTCACGCGCTGACTGGGTGGAATGGCTGAAAAATCTAGCCTTAAAAGTCTTGGATTACTCTCCTCTGGTTTGCTTATCTTCCTGTGCTTCCCTCGCACGTGTGCACCCTGGCGTCGCACGCGACCTCTTCAATCTGCTGTTTGCGGCGGTGTGGCTAGGCTTGGGCCACGTGCACCAAGCTGAATTAGGAACGTGTTTGACTCATGCATTGCAGCATGGAAGCAGTGAAGTCGTTCCTATTGTTTTGAACTTGGCAGAGTTCATGGAACACAACGGAACCCCGCTTCCGATCCAGCCGCTGGTGCTTCTGAAGCAGCTGTTGCGCCATCATGCGTTTGCCAAGGCCTTACACTATAAGGAGCGTGAGTTCAAATCTGGGAAGAGCGGTTCCTTACAGATTATCGATGCGTTGATGAACATAAATAACCTTTTGCAGCAAAGCGATGCAGGGAACGGGCTTCTCATAGTTGCCACAGAAACATACCACTTGGAGCCAAAAGAGCTGTGGTTCCAGAAGCTTCTGAAGTGGAACGAAGCTAAGAGCTTATACGAGGAAAAGCTTGAAAGAGGAGTATCTGACATAGACGTGATCAATGGGAAGATGAGCTGTTTACACGCTTTGGGAGAATGGGGAGAATTGGCGTCCTTCACGGAGAGCAACTGGATGAAGATCCTGCAGACCGCAAAAGAGAAGGTTGCTCCTTTAGCTGCAGCAGCCGCGTGGGGAACCAAAAACTGGAGTCAAATGGATGAGTACATTCTGCGGATGAAGCAAGAATCTGCAAACAAACATTTCTTTTCCGCCATTTTACAGGTGAATCGCTGTAATTATGCAGCTGCCAGTGAAGATATCATGCGGGCACGCGAAGTGCTTGGTGAAGAGATTACTCCCTTGGCAAGTGAGTCGTATGGCCGAGCATATGACGTTATTGTCAGACTCCAGATGCTTCTGGATTTGGAGGAGATCATCGAGTATAAGCAGCTCGATCCGTTGAGCCCACGCAAAGAGATTTTGCGGAATTCCTGGGACCGGCGTCTTTTTGCGTGTCAACCCAACGTGGATGTGTGGCAACGGCTCCTCAACGTCCGGTCGTTGGTTGTTCCTCCCGACCAGGATAGAAAGGCGAGAATCAAATTTGCCAATCTCTGTCGAAATGCAGGAAGGTTCAGACTTGCTGAACAAACCTTGGCTTCTCTCAAACTGTGTCACGTGGAACTTCAACCCGTACCGGGAAACCACCAACAAGGGGGGCTGTTTACTCACCCTGCCTTAGTGTATGCCCAGCTCAAACTTCTTTGGGCATCTGGCGCAAGAGAAAAGGCTTTTGCCACAATGTGTCTGTTTACATATGATTTATCGGGAGCACTTTGTTTGGGTGCCAATGCTTTGGTCTCGCCTGAACTGCCGGAGTTGTTGCCATGCAATGGGACTTTGTACTATGAGCTTCGCCAGATTTTGTGTAAATGCTTTTTGAAGCAGGGAGTGTGGCAGATGGCTCTCCAGCCAGAATGGGTTCAAGATCCTGGGGCTGAAAAGAGTGTTCTTGGGCTGTTTCTCATTCCGGCCATTTTGCACGAACTGTGGTACAAGGGACACCACTATTGGGCTATGGCTAATTACGAGATTTTGAATTCCGTCTCAGGGAGATTGCAAAGCCGTGCAACCGAACACCCTGATGATGAAAACGAAACGAAGCAGGTGCTGTTACACGCGGTTCCTGCGTGCGCAGGTTTCATCAAGCTGATCACAGTTCTGCCGGATATGGCTCTCCAGGATCTTCTTAGATTGCTTGCTCTTTGGTTTGCATATTCTGACTTTGAGGAAGTCAGCAACGAGGTGGAGAAAGGTATTGCCGAGCTTAGTATTGAAACATGGCTTCCTGTTCTTCCTCAGCTTTTCTCGCGCCTTCATTTGAAAATCCCTAAGCTCAATAATGCGCTCTCCAAGTTGCTCACCAAGCTCGGGGAGTTCCATCCGCAGGCGCTTCTTTTTCCGTTGAATGTGTCTGCGCAGCTGGATAAGGAGAAGGCGGTTTCTACTGCCCAAAGCATTATCCAGAACGTTGGGTACCTTCATCCACGGTTGGTGGACGAGGCGTCGCGTGCAGTGAACCAGATGATTCGTGTGGCGTTGCTTTTGAACGAGCGGTGGTTCAACGCAATAGAGAAGACGGTTTCCGTATACTCCACGGGTCATTTTCTCATGAAAATCGTAGAAATATACGAAGATTTGATGCTGCAGCCTCGTGAGCTGTTCCACGATAAAACGTTTTGGCTGTTGTGGGGCTCAGATGTTACTCGAGGTTACGAATATATCGTTAAGTATAAGAAGAAGTGGTTGGAAACCGGGATTTCCGACCTGCTTCTTCTTCAACTGGCTCTCAATAGATTTGCCCCTCTCCACTCCAAGCTCAGTTCAGAGTTCGGGGCAATGAAAACCCTCTATTTGGAGTACGTTGCGCCAGGGTTGCTTGAGATGCATGATCTTGAGCTTACGGTTCCCGGAACCTACCAGCCAGGGAAGACGGTTGTGGGGATAGGAAGATTCCAGAATCGGGTTCCTATTCTTGGCTCGAAGCAAAGACCTAGAAGATTCTTCATCTATGGGGAAGACGGGAAGCTCTACGACTATCTTTTGAAAGGACAGGAAGACATCCGTCAGGACAATATGGTGATGCAGTTGTTTGGGCTTGTCAACCGGCTTTTGGATGGCGATAGCGATTGCCTTTCGCGGCACTTGGTTCTTGAGCCGTACCCTACGATTCCTCTCTCTCCAAAGTCCGGGTTGATTGGATGGGTTCCGAACCTGGACACGTTCAATACCTTAATCACCCAAAACAGAAATTTCAAGGCTCTCCAGAAGGATATCGAAAGAAGAACCTTGGTTTCTGTGTCTGGGAAGCACTACGACTACGCAACACACATGCGCAGACTCGAGGTGTTCTTGGCGTGCATCGCTACCACCGACGGAATGGACATGTATGATGTGCTCTGGTTGAAGAGTCGGTCTTCCGAGGCATGGTTGGAAAGACGTACCGGGTATGTAAGATCGTTGGCCTTGACGTCTGTGGTTGGATATGTTCTTGGGTTGGGCGACCGGCATCCTCTGAACATTATGATTCACAGAGTGACAGGGAAAGTCATCCACATAGACTACGGCGACTGTTTCGAGAGTGCGATGTTGAGAGAGAAGTGGCCAGAACAGGTTCCTTTCCGGCTTACCCGGATGTTGGTGAACGCGTTGGAAGCCCTGGGGATCGAGGGACTGTTCAAGATCACGTTCTACCACGTGCTTCGGGTGGTGAGACGGAACAAGGACTATTTGATGGCGTTGTTCGATAGTTTTGCGCGGGATCCATTGATTATGTGGGGGTTTGACATTCCGAACCGGGAGGTGATGCGGCGGACGGATTACGAGATGCCGGTGATTAGCAATGAGGAATATGCACGGATGAGCGAGGAGGAGTACCAGCGTCGGTATGAGGAAGACGAGAAGCGGTTGATGGATGCACGGGCGCTGTACGTTTTGGGGCGGATAAGCAGTAAGTTAAGTGGGGATGACTTTAGACGGTTCAAGGGAATGCTGATAGAGGAGCAGGTGGTGAGATTGATTGAGCAGGCGACGGATGTGGAGGGGTTGGCGATGCATTTTGTTGGGTGGTGTGCCTTTTGGTGATAAGGAATATCGAGCGAAGCGAGATTTTCCTTAGATTGCCTGATTTTTACCATGTTCCTCAAAATACCCAATTCCTGGTATCAAGGAATGGGATGCATGTACGAATAATGTATAATAGTGTAATATTTGGGTGTAGATTCGCATAGATAAGGTACTAGTTGAGTTTGAGCAGCCAGAGCACCAAGAAAGTTTGAAGGTCAAGAAAGCAGGTGCCTAGGGCCCTAAGTGCTAGTAAAAACGTTTTTTAAAGTATGATTTTGAACAGGAAACACTAACGATAATGTTTCATGCGGTCAGACTTCGTTTTTTTTCGCCTGAGTGAGAGTTATGAATAATAGCTGGTGTTGGATAGCTTATCTTTGTAGTTTGCTTACAAGTTACGTTTTCAGGAGTCAATCAGCTAGTTCAAAGTTTAGGAGGGCTCAATGGAGAGGGAGAGACTCCAAATAGGTCGCTGTTTACAATATCCACTTAATGGAAGGATGTGTAAATTGCATCGTATACAAGGTTTTACACGGCGCAATCCTTACGAAGAAAAAAAAGTAGCTCGAAACAGCTACATTGAAGATATATTTATAAGAAAATTCTCGTTAGTTTTACATCATATCGAATCGAAGTAGCTTTATACGTACTCCTCCTAGTTTTGCAAGTTTCACCGTACACAATCTCCACGAAAAAAATGTCCCTTTTTGTGGGGCATCACAAATATCACCTCTAAACCATCAAAACTAGGATATCGAAAAATTAAAAGTCTTTTAGTATAAGAAATAAATTACTAACTTTCCTGGTTCTTTACAAGTGCCAGTCACTCGAGAAGTGCGTATTCGGTCCCCGAGCCATTTGACGCAGCTCATCGCGTGAAATGTGGAGTACATGAATTGCCCGGCTAGATCAATGTACCGAAATTTAGGTGTACGAAAATATATGGGACAAGTCCACTCTATCAGTAGACAAAGATAATCAATAACAAACACTATATATTGATAGACGTTGCTGTATAATGCACTGTAGAAGCAAGATGTTTAAACAAGAAGTTTATACCTAAGACACAACTAGTAAAACACTCAAGCGCCAATTGACACTTTGAAGAATGCGCTGAATCAAATACTATAACCGATTTCCAGACAATTTAGGCTCGATCGAGGTGTGATCGCGGTCATATCGCATGCATTGGTATAGCCTACGGATAGCCGCAGGGGTATATAAGCAGGCCAACCCCAGAATATCGAATATCCAAAAAAAACTTAAAAAACAATGGATTCTATTTTCTCTCTCAAGGGCAAGACCGTTCTTGCCACCGGGTGCACATCTGGAATTGGCGAAGGTATAGTCAAAGGCCTTGCGGAATTTGGTGCTAAGCAGATTATTCTTGTGCACAGACCATCCACGTCTCCAGCTGAGGCCACCGAGGTTTACAAGAAGATTTCTCCTATCGATGACCTTATTGTTTCCTACATCCAGGCCGACATTGCCGATGTCCCTGTTGAGGAAGTTGATGCCAAGATTTTGCAGCCAGCACTTAAGCTCGCTCATAACGGCCAAATTGACGTGCTTATCAACAATGCCGGAATCAATTTGAGACACTTGGCCGAGGAATTCCCAGAAGACGACTTTCAGAAGGTCCTCCAGGTGGACCTTTTGTTCCCTTCGAAGCTCACCCGGTTGGTTGGTAAGCACATGATCGAGAAGGGAATCAAGGGAAAGATTCTCTTCACCCTTTCTCTCATCTCTTACCAGGGAGGGATTCTTTCTGCGCCTTACGCCATCTCCAAGCACGGGTTGCAAGGGTTGGTGAAGGCCTTGTCCAACGAGTGGGTTGCCAAGGGAATCAATGTGAACGGAGTTGCTCCTGGGTACATTGAGACCAAGTTGGTGAAGGGGCTCAAGGCAGACCCTGTGAGAGGAAGACAGATCACAGAGAGAATTCCTATTGGCAAGTGGGGTACTCCAGATGATTTCAGAGGTCCTGCTGCTTTCTTGTGTCTGAGTGCAAGTGATTATGTTACTGGTGAGACTTTGTTGGTGGACGGGGGATGGATGGCTCGTTAAACAACTTGAGTCACCTCTTTGGAGCAATGCGAACGAAGCACGCTCTTGGACGGTAATTTATGTTACGTATATGAGTAATCTGTATAATCTGCATTTATACACTACTTAGACCCACGCATTACATGTTATGTTGTGTGTTACACATGACATCCTATAATAGTAAATATTATGAATAACAGCATCTCGTAATATTTTTCAGGTCATTGGCTCACGTTTCAAAGTTGTACAACATTAAACGTATGCCATATGGATTTATGTTATTATTCATTATGTAGCTATGCTAGTAATGTGTGATTTCGCTACATTATAGTAGGAAAAGCTATCGCTAGATTGAGGCAAAAGGAGTGTGCAACTTGTGAATTATCCTGGGCACCAGATTTTGCCTCACAATAGCGTTGATTAGACTCAGTATTGATAAAGAGTGCCATCTCGAAAGTGTACTTACTAAAAAACTCAAACATCCTAGATTGTCCAAAACAAGTGGCTCACCTTAGTCCGTGTCACCTAGCCCCCAATTTGTTTCTGAAATAACATCCTCAATTGCGTAAATGTATTATACGCAGTATACTGTACCACAGCTCACCATGCACTCACAGGACTACTTATCCAGCTACACTAAAAAATACAACGCATATAGCTCAATTACTCAAAAATAGTATACATAAGCCAAGAAACCAAATAGTCAACATCACAATGTTACCGTATTGTCCTGCCTCAATCACGTGAATGAAAATATAGTTCGAAACAGATGACACACATACAATTATCATTGTTTCCAAAAACTGGTATTTGACGCTTAAAAATATAAATAAACACATTTCCGCCTTTCCACTATCTCCCAATTGACCTACAAGATGTCTGGAAATATCCAGCTTCCCATGGAAATCCTCACCAAGATTCTAGAGGAAGAACCTATGGAGACCCTCGTAGACCTCTCAAAGCTGGTTCCGGAAGAGCTTATTAACCCTTTTTTGTTCGAAACTATTGCCGTCTCAAAGTTGTACGAGACAACTCCTTCAACCTCTTACTATGTTCCATCCATAGAGAGAGAGGTGCTTCTCTACAAAGAGGACCCATACATACACGTAAACTACGAATCCGCCTTGGACATGCAAATCATTTCCCGAATTGGAAAATATGTGAAAACGTTAAGATTCTCGTGGGACGAGGATTTAGTTGACTTTTTCCCCAGTCTCACTAACGTCAAGAATTTGGATTTGTTTGGTAAAACTAGCAGACTTTCAGAGGTGAGCACGATATTAGAGCCGATTGCTAATATCAAGAATGTCGAAAGTATCAAGGTTTCAGGTGAAAAAATACACTTTACACTCACTGACTCGCTTTGTAGTTTGTCTTCCTTGGTGGGACTAGTTACGCTCCACTCTGAAAACCCCTTTATATCGCTCAAAAGACTTGAAATTGGGATCAGTGTCAAGAACGTTGATATGATTTCGCATTTCCCAAATTTGGAGAGCCTCCATTTCAAAGAGTGGAAAAATGTTAAAGTACCGTTTGACGTGATAAACATGCCAAACTTACGGAACATAACCATCGAGAAGGGGATATCTCGTCTTTCTTTCAGTAGTGACTGTAAGTTGCACGTTGTAGAGGTCTTAGAGTCTTACTCCGTAGAGACCATCGAGGGCGATTGCAAAATTGAGGAGCTCAAAATCACTCTGGACAATGAAAAACACCTCCCTCTCTTGAACTTGAAAAACCTTAAGCACCTCACGTTGAGCCAGCTCTCTGGTGAGGAACCCTTGAGAGGATTTACAACGTTGGATCTGTTGCGAAGCCTTAAAGTTTTTAACTCCCCTGCTGTGTGGCATTTCAATCTCCCGTCTTATGCAAAATTGGAGAAGCTTGCTTTTGAAGCCTCGAGATGTATTGAGTTGACTCTCGGGAGTTATCCAAGCCTCACATCCTTTGTACTGGAGGCTAGCCACGTCCAAGCTTTGGACTTTTCAAGAACTCCCATATTGAGAACGCTCGAGATGAAATCTTATTCTTCGGGGAGTGCGTTTGAGTTTCTAGGACTTGATAGTTTGGCTCATTTGGAAGATTTGAGCCTCGAAATTGAATTTTCAAGGGGACCTGGTGCCGTTCTTCACTTGCCACCACTGCATTCTTTAGAGAAGTTGCGTGTAGTTGGACAAGGGGTTTCCGGAATCGAATTCCCAATCAAGTACAGTAAGCTCAAATCAGCGGTGATAAATATCAACATGAACTCGAACTTTACATTTGGCTCTCTGTCAAAAGTGCTAGAAGACGTTTCCCTCACTCATAGTTCTCTTGATTTCTTGAAAGAGGGGGTTCCAAGCTTGAATCGGATGAAAGTTCTGGAGTCCAAAATTGTTTCCATGAAGAGTATCGAAAATGCTACTAAATTGGAGTATGCAGATTTGAGTATAAATCATATTTCTGAGATTACCGGGTTGGAGAATCACGCTTCTTTACAGACTTTTATATGCTCTGAGAACTCGATAAGCAGAATAAGTGGTCTTTCGAAGACTCTCAAAACGGTAGTGCTCGATCAGAATAATATAAGCAAGATCGAGGGACTTGAAGGATTGGTGTGTTTGGAGACCTTACGCCTTGCAGAAAATTCTATCTCCAAAATTGAAGGTTTGGGGAGCTTGAAACATTTAAAGTTGCTCGATCTCCGAGAGAATGAGATCTTGAAAATAGAGGGTATTCTGGAGCTTCCGTGCATAGAGGAACTCATTTTGGAGTCCAACAGGATTAGTGAGATAGAGGGACTTGAAAAGATCGAGTCTTTGAAGACAGCGAATCTATCTTATAACGAAATTGAGAAATTTGACGGAGCCCGATTTGGGCCTGGTATTGAGACTGTGGATATGAGCGGATGTGGGGTAGAAGAGGTGTGTAATTTTGACAAGTTGAGGGCTCTGACTGTGTATTTGATCTCCAATACTATAACCTCGGAGAGCATGTTTGAGAACCTGGCTTGGGTAAAATATCTTGATATTCTGCGAAACGAGTTTGAAAAGAGTGGGGTGGAGGCTGTTTTCACGAAGGAGAAGTTTCCCAAATTGGAAGATTTGAGGTATTGAAAAGAAGAGTTAGTTGGCATTAGTCAGTGGATAGTCAGTGGATTAAGCTGCTTTCAAATACACGCTTTGAACATCCATATATCTAATCTTGAGAGCGATGATTGTTGGTCAGTGACTTCGAACGTATGAAGTGCACCCTTATAACATTCAGTGCATTTAACACAGCTATGGCCAGTGATCATGGCTTATATCTGACTTGGTGACGAAGAATCATCGATGATAAAAGATTAAACGAATTCTGTGGATAATCCTCATAATGAAGTGCTGTAGATTAGAATAAGCCAAGCCACGCATTGAAAAAGTCGAAGAGTTGCCCTCAATTCCTCGACTCAAATCAGCGCATAACAGTAAAATTTTATAGGGCTTTATATAACTCTCGTTGTAGAACACATGGACAAACACGTCGACCGCAAATAATCCCTTTGAAGTAACGATGCTCGCTCCAAAAGCCAAAGCTTGCTTTGCAACAAAGTTTCCCTTTGGTCATATCTACAGAATACAATATATACTGATATAATATTCAAACGCCTTCACTCTTCAACTATACCTAGGTAATGTTTGAGACTTAATATCGAAAGCCAGCTGTGCTCACATCAGGTATATACTCCGAAGCTGTTTGAAGATCATCCAAAAGCTCTTTTTGCTTGTCGTTCTCGAAGACACTGTTTCTCAGGTTATTTTCCATTATCGCTCACCAAATCAACAAACTCTTCCACCCGCATCTCTTCAAATCCTTCTCCCAAAACCCCTTCAATCTCCTCCACCTTCTTTCCCTCCCCATAAAACTCCACCAAATGGTTGTGGAACTTCTGCATCAACAATGGCTCTCCCTCCTCTCTTCTGCGTCTGTGTCCCACAGGATACTCGACACTCTCATACAACGTACTCCCATCCTCCAATTCTACCTCCAAAGCGTTCCCAATCAGTCTCTTCTCAGGGTCCAAATAGTCAACCAGGAACTCCTTCTTTTCGACGCAAACCATCTTTTCTCTCAAAAGATCGATTTCAGGGTTCAGAGCAGTTGCATCGTGATACGAGTCGGCAACCAACTTTCCTTCAATGAGAGGAACCGCAACCATATATTGAATGCAGTGGTCTCTGTCGGCGTAATTGGTCAAAGGTCCCTTCTTGTCGATGATCCGCATCGCGGCTTCTTGAGTGTGAATTGTGATCTTTTTGATATCTTTGAACGACTTCCCTTGAGCTTCTAAAGATCTTCTAACCTTCAAGGCAGCCTCAACGGCAGTTTGAGCGTGAAATTCAGCTGGGAAGGAAATCTTAAACAAGACGTTTTCCATAACATAGCTTCCAAAATCTCTTTGCATTTTGAAAGGTTTCCCCTTGAAAAGAACATCGTAGAACCCCCAAGTAGGAGCAGTCAAGACAGTAGGGATTCCTTTGACTCCATTCTTAACATGATAAACCAAATTGACTGCTCTTTGACAAGCGTCTCCAGCAGCCCACGATTTTCTACTCATGGTGTTTGGGAAATGGCGGTAGGTTCTAAGAGACTGTCCGTCAACAAAGGCATGACTGATGGCATACTCGGTCTCTTCTTGAGACAAGCCCATGAGTCTACTAACAACGGCAGTTGAAGCCACCTTGACCAAAACAACGTGATCCAACCCCACAGCATTGAAGGAGTTTTCCAATGCCAACACGCCTTGAATCTCGTGAGCTTGAATCATCGCGAGAAGAACATCTTTGATTTTGAAATTTGCTCCGTTTCTGTTCAAGTAGTCTGTCACCGCAAGAATAGCACCCAAGTTATCACTTGGGTGGCCCCACTCCGCTGCCAACCAACAGTCATTGAAGTCGAGGTATCTGATAATGGTACCGATGCTGAAGGCCCCTCTGATTGGGTCTACAACGTGAAGGGTACCAAAGACGTGGGTACCTTTAGGCACGATGGTGCCAGGAACAGTAGGAGTGATGAGAGAGCGCACCTCGGGGTATTTGAGGGCACCGAGACCGCACCCGATGGTGTCAAGAAAACAAAGACGGGCAGTGTATAGGGCTGCGGCAGGGGGGAGGGAGGACCGGTGGATGTAGTTGGAAATCTGCTTGATGATTTTGTCGGCTTGTTAGTACAACCAAGAATTACCTTACTGTTTAAAGTTCATATTCATTAGAAGCATAAATAAGAGCAGCCAGCTAGTATTCGTGAGGACTGTCCACTTAGGAGAATGTGAGAGAAGAGCGCATCAAAGAAATAAAGGATCAAAAGGATTCTTCGACGCAGTTCGAGAGCTGGTCCATGCCACGTGACAGGCAACGTGCCAGCGGCGAGGAACCTTGAAACAGCTCAAAAGACGAAAAAGAAGCCAAAGTATTAATGGAGAGCATTCAGACATTTCTCGGGTTACTTTGACAACTCAGTGATAATGGCCTCCAAGTCGGAGTGAGGTGTGTATTTATATCAGAGCGGAGTGACGTAATGGAGAAAGCGTTTTGAAAGGGATTTTGAAAGGGGCTTTGAAAAGATCAACATGATAATTGAATCCTATGACTGCATTCGTCTGGCTCCATATGAAACAGAATTGAAGTATAATCGAAGAAATCGCTTTGACTTAAAAGAACATACACCGGCAGGAGCCAAGAAAACTTGAAGAATGAAATGAACCGCAGTCAACAAATCAATCAAGCCGATTGAAGATCACTATAATGAACGAGACGGCGAATAAACAGCCCTTCATACACTCACTGTGAATCATACCCCAAGCACTTGAAAAATGGATTAAGACTTACAAAAGTCAAAAAAAATCACACAATAATGGATGATTAGACAAGTCACGCAAAAAGTGAATACCATTGACTACTTGGGAAAGAACATCATTTGGTCTCAAGAGAAGTAGGGGTTAATTAAGACTAAGTGGGTAGGTGTAACCGGCAGAAATTTTAAGTAACTCCCATAGAGAGCTATCTTGAGATTAATCTTTTTTGGCTCTTAAAATAGGAAGAATATTGTCTTCCTGTTTTTAATATTTTAGCATATGAATGAATAGGAAGAATCAGCACACATTCATGCAAGCAAGTCAATCTTGCTTGAGAGTGACAGAAATGACACGTTGAAATAGAGAAGGCATTCTCCTTATAGAACAACTAAGTGATGGAATCAATAGATCAAGTCAATCAAAATAGGGCAATCTGATTTTCAGAAATACCATATAACGAGATAACAAGATGTTAACAAACAGCCAAATCAACACCGATAACCACCATCAAGTATCACAAGGTAATATCAACTCACTCATATTCAAATAGTCAAAGTACCAAATTCCGGGGCTGCCGCATATATATACCCCCGCCGGCTCGAACTCCCCTTGTATGACGTATGTCGTGCTATACCCCACCACCCGGAAATTGACTATATAACTCAGCAATAAAGCTCAAATTCCCAATGCTCTCTCTCAAATCCACTCTCAAAGCCGCCATCCCCGCTAGGGCCTCTCGCTTGGCCCGGTTGCGTGCCCTGGCTCTGGCCCCCCTACCCCCCCTCACGATCGCCTCGACCATCGGCGGGATGAGGGGGGCCCCCTTGATTTACTGGGAGAGTTCGAAAGTGGACCCTGACAAAGGCGTGACTTTCCATGGCAAGTCTATAGAAGAGTGTCAAAAAGAGTTGCCCGTAGCTGAGGGCTGTGAATTGGCTCCAGAGACGATGTTCTGGTATCTCTTGACAGGCAGTGCGCCTTCTGAAGAACAAGCTAGAGCGTTTTCTAAAGAATTGGCTGAAAGGGCCGCTCTTCCGGGATACGTAGAAAACACTTTAGACTCTATCCCAAAGGATGTACACCCTATGACGCAACTTAGTATGGCGGTTTCTCTTCACAATCGAGAATCTACATTTGCTGCGGCGTACAAAAAGGGCATTCCGAAAACAGACTACTGGGAGTATGTGTTTGACGACTCTTTACTTTTGCTCTCCCGACTCCCAGCCATGATTGGCAGAATATACAGAAGAGACAGAGGGGACGAATTGAATGTCAATTCTTTTATAAGTACCTCTTCGGACTGGAGTGAAAATCTCGGAAGGTGTATGGGAAAAAGCGATGCTGAGTTTGTGAATCTTTTGCGCTTGTATTGTGCTTTGCATGCAGATCATGAAGGAGGCAATGTATCTTCGCACACAACGCACTTGGTGGGCTCTGCGCTTCTGGATCCATTTTTACTGTATTCTGCTGGAATTCAAGGGCTTGCGGGGCCTCTTCACGGGCTAGCAGCCCAGGAGGTTGTGAGCTTTGTAGTTGGTATGGAAGAGCAGCTTAAAGAGGTTAGTGACACTGCTATCGAAGAGTATTTGTGGAGTGTTCTTAATCTGAAGAGAGTGATTCCGGGTTATGGGCATGCGGTGTTGCGCAAGCCAGACCCACGATTCGAAGCGATGATGAAGTTTGGGATGGCCAGAGAAAGTGTAGCTAATGACAGCACTTTCCAACTTGTAAGAAAGCTTTCTCAGGTGGCACCAGGAGTGTTAAAGAAGCACGGGAAGACAAAGAATCCATTCCCAAATGTAGATCTGATTCTGGGCACTCTCTTTAGACACTATGGGTTGACGGAGGAGTTGTTTTACACGGTTGTTTTTGCGGGGAGTCGGGCATTTGGGCCGTTGGCTCAGTTGGTCTGGGACCGGATTTTGGGTTTGCCGATTGAGAGGCCAAAGAGTTTGGATTTGAACTCGTTGGAAAAACTCTCTGAGTGAGCTCACTTGGATATTGACCAAGTAAGCAAAGCGAGAAAAAATATTGAGTGGCTTTAGGTACTTAGTAAACTCTATGTGAGTAGGCTTACAACTGCTTATGAAAGACATCTTGAGTGAACTATTTCTGTCGTGAGTTTTATGAATCTCGCCTTTCTGTGGTCTTTATGAAGAAGCAAGAAAAAATGATTAGGATGAAAATGCTAGGTGATATTTGCGTGATAACTGCTAAAAAGTGAATTTACGTGTACGCTCATTTGTAGATATATTTTCCTCACCTTCATCCTCTCAAAGTCAGACTCAAAGATCGGAGATCTCAGAAAGAGAGAAGCTCAAAAGGTACTCATGAGACCAGGTGGGTCTTAAGATTTCTTGTACATCATTTTATGGTGTTCGTAAAAGCTGCATCACTATTTGATTTTACTGGTTGAATTCGTGAGGGTAGGTCGCGAATAAACTTGGCTTAAAAATGGCTAGTATTGAGTAAATGAAGGGCAGCTATTGGGATTTTTGATAGCGACTCGAGGTGTATCTTTAGTAGAGACATTTTGCTCACCCTCATTGATGTGTATGAGAGTGATTATACAATCCAGAGCACACACCACACATACTAAAACTCTAAGAGTACTTGCAGAGTTTAAGAAACATCCAAAAATAGGGATTTCATGAAAATCATGAAATCTTGACTTTTCTTCACGAAAGAATTAACTTATACAGTCTATATCGATATCAACTCTGTGACTCTTATGAGGATGTTATAAAACTGATGAATCTGGCCAAACTAACACAAACATGGCCTAAGTTCTCGTTCGACAAATCATTTTGATGAATGCCCCGTAGATACATCGCTCTCAAACAGAACACACGAATGCAGGCATATCCTGCCACACATAATAACTCCCTTCCAATTCAATATCACTAGGGCAATCAATCCATCTCGATAGAACTATCACACTGTCACAAGTACAACCTCACCACTACCTAGACCTTCCAACCAACATATAAGAAGTGGTGCAAACTATCAATGTGATTGAACTTTCCTGCCTCAATCTACTTGATTGAATACACTATATTTGTAAATGTCTGTCTTAGGAATCGGTACTTTCATAGATTTTTTACATAACCCCTTGCGACATCCATCTGTCACGTGTCAATTGCATATCTCAGCCATACACTAGACTGTAGTGCATCCACTAGGGCCTAAAAAACACAGATATTGGAACGTGTTTAAAGAAAGCTTGTCGACAAAACGGCTGTTGCACAACACAAGATTTGCTTTAACGTCCAATGGTAGGTTTGGTGATTCTCAACAGAACTGACACATATTCTGTTCTTTTTGCTCCTACACTCAAATTTTAAAGGAAATTTGAAAAACTTGAGTTTTAGTGTAGGATACCTCATATTCGAAGGCATCCGAAATGTCCTTAGAGTCTCTCAAATCTGCCCTTACGACTCTCTCATATCAACTCACTCTGCACACATACAGCCTACCCGAATACAAAACTTCCCAATTGGCCGTTCTTCTAGAACATCAGAACGAACCATACCCCGTTGTCATTCTCAAAACAGCACAATTTTGTCAAGATTTATCACAAGATGCAATACTATACGAGAGCGGAGTCCTCTTAGAACTCTTCAAATTTCTCAAGTACCCCCTGTCTGTGCTCACATATGAGGAGGCTAGTCGAATAATTCTTAAGGTGGCGACTACTAGCGCTAGTTCTCTTTCTGAGCTTCAAAAATATGATGTCCTAAAATCTCTGAGATTCCCAGAAACAGTACGAGTATACTATACATCATTATCTCTGCTCTACTCTGACTACTACGCTCTTTTTGTGGCCTGCTTACGCCTGTTTATGAAGAGTTCTCCTCTGGTTAGCTACACACTTTTAGAAACCGGCTACGGAGCAGAGCTATTACGAGAGATCCAAACAAGGAATTTCATCAACCTTCCCAAACTAGACATAGAAGCTGTATTCACAGTTTTGTGCGTTTTCTTAGACCAGCACAATTCTAGTGTCAGTCCTTTAAAGAGAAGTATCTTTTCTGTAGTTGTCAAGCTTCTCAAGCCCAAAAAGAAATTGGGAATTTCCACTCAAAAAACACCAGACGCGGTTGTAGCCGGCAGCATCGATGTTCTTACGGTTATGTACGAGTACGGCGTGTCAGATTTAGCTAAAGACTATACACTGGCAGATGCATACGATATAGTACTCAAACGTCTCTCACAAAAATCATCAGACGCTACTAATCTCGCAGCCACAAAATTTCTCTTACGTCACTTGGACGCTGGGATGGGGAATTTTGCTTTACACTTGAACCACAAAGAATTAGGGGAAATTCTAGTGGCCCAATTCAGTAGATACCCAGGAGAAGACCCCTATAGAAGTGTGGAAGTTCGCTCATTTTTCCTACTTGCTTTTGTTAAGATCTTGGTATATACAAAAAAAAAAGAGGAAGGTGTATATAGATACTTTTGCTCAGAATTTCCAGTCCTGCGTTTTTTTATAGGTCTTTCTCTGGTCGCGCAGAAGTTGTTGTCCCAAAAGAAAATGAAATTGGGTGACACCGTCATCGAAAATTTGTGTAGCCTGGTAGTAGCATTACTCAAGTGTAGCGAGATTGTATCCTTTTTTAGTGACACGCTTTCTCCCTGCTTCTGTGCTGTATTTTCCATATTACGACACACAGGTAGTTTAAGAAGCACACACGTGGACAAAACTGTAAAAATTCTTATCAGGGACTTCTCAAGTGATGGCGTGTTCGAGAATATTCTCCAGTCTCTTGTTAGCTCGATTCTGGATGACGTTATTCGCGATGGAGATTTTTTGGCCGCAGATGCAGCGGTGATCTCAAACTGGGGAGAGAGTCTTCACGCTCGCCTTGGAAGAAAAGTGGCATACTCAGTAAACACCAAAAAACTTGTAGATTGTGTATTCACTCTTTCTGAGCCGAAAGAGCGTGATTACCTCTTCCATCTTCTAGCTTTGGTGGACGCTCCATACACTCTAGCCCAGGAAAAGATGATCGAAAAACTAGTCTTAGATGACAACCAGCACGCTCTAATTGCTGGGATCACTTTTTTGGTGGGGCACAAGTCTCTGTATTTAGTTACCGATGATGTACTATTTCGCATGTACACTAAGGCCACGGATCCTGATGAGGGGAGAAAAGCTACTGCACTCAGTTTCATAGCAGCTGCGATAATCGGGAATCCAAGCTTGTGTAGTTATTTTGAGAAATTGGACATAACTGGTGTAGCTCTTATGCTGGCTGTATGTACGGGTAACAGAGAGGTTTTTCTGACGGTTCTTCTGATAGCAAAGAGTTTTTTAGATCATGGGAAGGCTCTGTATATAGTGAAGGGCTCGATAATTGGGCTTATTCTGGAGATGGTGTTGGAGAATATAGACGTAGTGGAGGATTTAGGAGAGTTGTGTGAGCTTTATGTAGCTGCTTGGCGATATATAGGAGATATATACGTTTTCGAATGGAGGATTCCCGACATTTTGGACTTTTTTGCTGTCTTGGCGGTAGAGTATAAGGAAATGGGTTTTTTCAGAAAGACATTCTTGGAGTTGTTTACGGAAGTTTGGGTGGGAAGTAGAAAGAGTAGAAAGACCTTGAGTAATCGTGTATTGGATTGTGTAGAGATTTTGGGGAAGGAGATGCTTAGGGGCGAACATGCGCAGATCGCAGAAAGGGCTTTGCGGTGTATAGCCTAGCCATCGTTTATACTATAATGTGACATTTTGTATTATGCTCTTTGTACTTTTTAAGTTGGCATACAGATGTGTTGTTACGCGACTTGTTATTATGTGACTGACTGTAGTTTAGTTTTTGGGAGGAAATTAGATCTATGTACTTTGCCTCTAAAAGGAAAAAGCACTTGAACAGAGACAAGGAAGAGGGTATTAGACGTGCTTGTTCTTTTAATGCTTATCAAGTGGGGTTAATTATCGATCTGCTTGTGGGACTGAGTGCTTATATCTCTGCTCTCTGCTGTGTAACGGGAGCATGAGCTGAAGAGCTAAAGGGCCAGCTATAAGGTGAAATTTCTAATCAAATACTTTGCTATTGTAAGAAGAAGCGCACATATGATCATTCAGTCTCAAACCCCCTTCTAGGTCTTGTTTAGGTTCAGTTGAATGATATGCACTTGGTTTCCACCAGAAAGGAAGTTAGAAATGAAGAAAAAGATAGAAACACTTAAAAGACTCATGGAAACGATACTACAGTTGATTTTAATATAAGCAAATATACTCCAAAGGCACACCATACAGTAAGAGAACTCGTCATAATATTATACAGCATTCCCCAAATATATACTCGATATATATGAGCTCTCAACTAATTATAAAAAAGACCCTACTCCCCAGCCATAACCTCTTTTTCTATCTCATTCAACTTCTTTTCCACCTTCTTTCTATCTGGCCAATTCTTCCCCCTCTTCTTTAAATAGAACCGGATGTTATACACCAACTGGACACTCTTTCCCTTGCTACGTCCCCAACACTCCTGCACCAAATTTTTGAAAAGTGGCTCGTCTATATACTTCTCCAATCCGTAAGCCAAAACTCTACACATAGTGTATGTGTCTGCCTGTAAATTCCATTCCCACAGACATCTGACAAGAGTTGCCACATTACTCAAAGAGCAAAGATCTCTACTTTCGGGTTTGATACCGTCCTCATCGATAGCCTCCAGGAAAGCTTCCATGATGTTTTTCAGAACGCGCTTTAAAAGAGATTTGGATCCAAGAAACAGGGATATTTCAAGAGCATGAACTGCCCACTCCAAGGGCATTGGCTTTGTGCTTCCGTAGTAGTGTGTCATGATGAATTCCATGAGCTCGGGGCTTTGTTCACCGAAATTATGTATTTTGTGAATGTGATCAATGCAGACATTTGAGAGGTTTACACGCTCTAGTTTTAGATTTTCCAGGACTTCCTCGACAGTTCCACGTTTTTCAGTCTGTTCGGATGCTTTCTTCTCCCAATCTGTTTTTGCACTTTTTTCTGAAACTCTCTCGGTAGCTAATTTATCCTCATCCTCATCATCACCATCATCCAGGTCTTGATATGCTAATTTTATATCAGCTATGTCGTCAGCTATCTCATCTATGTCTTCTGGTTCATCCCCCTCCAGTTCAGCATCCCCTGCCAACAACTCAACCTCCTTAGCCCCCCTATCCCAATCCTCCATTTTGTCGAAATAGCTAAACCATAAGAAAAACCGATGGCCCGCAAAAACGTACTCCTTCCCCTCCCATTCACAAGATATAGCCATATCCGGAAGAAAGTAGATCTTTGAGTCATACCACTGCGAAACTGTCATTGGGACGAAATCCACGAGTTTTCTATTATTGATTTCAAGAAGTTCCTCCGTTGTATGCGGATGTAGCCTGTATGGGAGCCCCGGAGAAATGAGTCGTTTCACCAAATCTGTTGTTTCTTCGGATTTTGGAGCCAAATCCAAACCCATGGAGGTGAAGAAAAGCTCGGGAATACCCAAGGCAAACGCTACTCTCCGAACTTCTTCGAACTCTATCCCTGCATTACTGTTCTTAAACACAAATCCACCATAAAGATACAGAAGTATATACTGAAGAGCTCTTCCTTCACTTTCCATGCCATTTCTTCCAGGAAATAGAGAGAAGCTGTACTTGCCTGACGTGACTGCATCGTTAACTAGTTTTCGAACTCCAGGACAGAAGGCTAGTAACACCTCTTTGTGCACTTTGTGCTCTCCTCCACAGTGTATAGTGATATCGCCTTTGGCTCCAGGGTTATATCTATTGGCCTGATAGTGTGTTTTCAACACGTCTAACACAGTATTCGTTTGCGTTATCACAAGCCGTAGTCTGTGGCAAAAGAGAACGTCGTACACTTTTCCGTTCACCGCGGTTTGAATGATTTCCTGGCCTTTCTTGGTTGCAATGTCAAAGGTGGCACCGCATTTTAAAAGACTGCGCACAACGTTCGGATCATCTGCACATGCACAGATCTCAAGGGGACTGTGGCCTGCAATGGTCGCGTTCACTGAAACACCTTGAGCAGCAATATATTCTACTCTCTCAGTGTGGCCTGCAAAACACTCTTCAAAGAGCATTTGTAAGGCGGGATTTTCCTGAGAGTCTGTCATTTCACTGAAACACAGAAGCTGAAGCTAATGATACTTACAATCTAACAATTCAACCTTTAGACCAATCTTCAAATGAAAGGTTTGGGACTGACTCCTCAATAACTTGAAGCACTGAAGTCTTTGAACAATTTATATGGAATCGTGAAACATTTTAGTGGTACAGGGGTTAAGGACGGCTTGGCGGGATGCAGCTCCAAGTATGGTTTAATAGACAATTGCCAAAATTTGTGTGTCGGTACTATATGTGTTCAGGTGCAGATGTGTCTGATATTTCTATCTCTTATGGTAATGTATGCTATTTTGTATTAGAAGTGTGTAACCTATTCGATTTTTGAAATTTTCAAAATAGTTTACTCTTACAAAAAGGACATATTTCTTGATGTTATACATCTTGTTTCATATTTACCCTGTTCTGTTCAGTAGAGGACCCTGTGCGGCTGGACCATCACTATGCTCAGCATATTTATCAATCTTCAGAGACAAGTTCAAATGTTTGTCTTCATCTTTGTAGTATAAACACATGCATTATATAAAACCTAGGAAGTATGCTTTAGATCAGTTTTTATGTGCAGGGTCCTGTCATCCATAAAAGGACCCACGTGGATCAGGATTATTTAATCTCGTTATATCTCCTAGTCTAAAAACATGAAATATGAAGCGTCATATAACCAAACTCAATGGCATAAAAAACCATAAGAGCTTCCCGCTTTTCTCTCTATTTTGCCTTCTGGCAGCCCTCACACTAAGCTGCATAGTCAGCTTTGCAGGGTCCAAGCATGTCATGCTGAGCACCAAGAACTTGGTCATACACACCCAGAATGCGTCCTTTGAAGACGTCTTTGGCGGCATAGAGTGGTATCCTGTTTCGGATGCAAACTCTTCCAATACTCTCTCCGATGTGTTGAATGATAATATCACAATAACTGAGCAGGAGGCACAACAGGCTAATCAAAGTTTTCAGTTTTTAAAAATCATGTTGAATAGTATCAAAAGTGAAAACTCCAACTTCAGTATCGCTAGAGCCTTTAGTATACACAATACTTTAGTGCATGCAAGTGGGGGCTTTAGATGCTACTCGAACAGTGTATATGATGACCAGCTTGAGCTGCTTTCTCACGCTAATCTGTGTCCAATGAATGGTTTTCTCCAGTGTATGGGTGTTCGGTCTGTTTCTCTGATGTACACCACCAGAGCATACTCTCTTCTGCTTACTTATCTTCGCTTAGCAGGCTTAGATAATCATACGGTGAGCGATATATCGCAAAACTGGACGACGGTTTCTGGAAGCAGCTACTCAGGATCACATACACTAAATTTAGCTCCGTCTGTGTGGAAGAAGATGAGCAAGTTCACGTGTAAAGAAGACCTCCAGTTTTCCTACAGATTTGGCACTGGCCAGAGCCTGCTGTCGGTGCCCTACACTTTGGGCATAGTTGAGATTGCTTTTTTAGCTGTATCTTTACTCACGTCGTTTATTCTCTCAAATTATGGAATGTTCATAGTGCTCTTTTTCTGCTTGGGCGCGGTCGCGTTTAACGCAGCCCAAATGGGGTTGGTAGTGGGGGGCATGAAGCAAATTTCTGAGAGTATAAACCGCTCTGATGGATTGGTGAGCAGTTCTACTTTTAACGGGTTTGCTGGGGGTGGTGTTTTTAACGTTGTGGTATTGATTTTGGGGGTGCTAGCTTTTCTAGGAGTGTTGGTGGGAATAGGAACGAGGTGGGATTTGACTAAGAAAAGAGTTTTTGATGATGATAATTGGAGTACAACCTGAAAGTTTCGAAACTTTTTTTAGAGAATTGCTTTAGTTTTTAGTTTGGATGTTTTTGAATAATCGTATGCCTATTTGTTGAACCTTTGTTTCCATAAGAAGCTGAATATGATATTTACAATGGCAAGATGACAGACAAGTATTGTGAATGGGTGAGTGTGGGGCAAAGTCAGGGTAAAGCAACTACAATAACTTCATTTGGGCTAATATTCTTGATTTTGCATATTAGGTGAGACTTTCTATTCAAATATCAAACCCAGCTAATGTGATTTTGTACACTTTCACTCTGGTTTCCGTGTCACTACAAGGGCAGTTACGCTGAAAAGGGTATATATCGGGAACAATCAGCACACATCAAGTGCTGTTGATATATATGGCCACTTTGTAAGATAAACATAAGAGAAGTCCTGATCAATGGACTCAAAAAGTGAAAGTTTGTAAAATCCTTAAGATATGTACTTTAAGCCTGATACAAAGACCAGATCACGAGACGTACGCTAGATCTGCGTCGTTGAAAAATGCATGTTTTCAGCATGATCAAATCTGTTTTTTAGCATGGTTCTTTGTGAGCACTTCCCAATAGAGCAGCACGTGTGAGACCCTGAAACATGTCAAAGTGAATACGAAAGAAACATGCTGATATATCAGTGCAAAAATGCATCCGCTTCTTTATTTGAACAGCTATATTGCTCACTTTTATTTCACTCGTCTTTCTGTGGTTTTCAAGTAATTGCAAATTAGCTACTCAAAGCGCTTAAATAATGAGCCAGAACCCTGGATAGTCACTGACCGTGATCAGATGCGCTAAAAAATATATAATTATAGCAATCTCTTTATTTAATAACAATCTCTGATTTATTGGATTTATCATCCCCGGTCATCGCATCTCAAATCGCTCGACCATGTCTGAAGAAAAAGACCGATTAAGCCAAGCGAACCAAGTGAAGCAAGTGAACCCACCACATTTACTGGTCACGGATGCCTTGGTGGATATGTTCCACTGGACTCCCGCCGTGTGTGTTGGTCTTCTCCTTATTCTCACAACTACTCTCAATTCGATAAACACATTTTCTGCTAGTCTCCCGGACATAAGAAACACAAAAAACTTGGAAATCTCTACAAAGAACGCGTCTGTTAATGACATACTCGGAAAAATCCAAATAAAGGCATCAACCACTTCCTCCAGCGCAATTGCTTCTCTAACTGCGATATCGCCAGAGAATCACACTATAGCGAGCACATACCTTGAAAGTACAAAATCTCTTATGACCAACCTAACAGCGGACAACCCAGAGTTTCTGGTAGCTAAAGCGTTTGGGTTTCATGAGACGTTGTGGCACGCTTCCAGTGGATTCAGATGCTTTTCGAAGAATTCCAGTTTGGAAACTGTAGTGACCACTAGAAATCTCTGCCCTATGAATGGGTTTCTCCAATATTTAGGTGTAGGTAGTGTGTCACTGCAAATTGTGACCCAGGCTTTTAGAGTGCAGGAGGTGTATCTCAAATCCACTACGACTCTCTCTGTTCAGCAAATAAACGATCCTAAAACTAACTGGACTTTTGTTTCGGACTACGCGAACACATCTACGATATCAGTGAACTTTGATGAAAAGACCATGAAAGGCTTTGAAAAGTTGGCTTGTGGTGATGATTTCACGTATGATGGTTTTGAGGGAGAAGAACAGACTTCAGCCTCTCTACCTTACGGGTTGGGCATAGCAAGCCCCGTTCTTCAAGTGTGTGTCATATTGTGTATATGGATTAAAAATATCTATTTTGTTTGCTTTATGGTTTTGATTGTGTTGCTCACTATTGGCTTGAATGCAGCTCAGTTTGGGTACACGATACAGTTCACCAAAAATATCTCAGAAGGGGTCAATCGAACTGACGGGCTCAAGGCAAAATCTACTTTAAACGGATTCGGGGGGAGTGGAGTGTTTTTTATATTTGTTTTTTTACTCTATGTGGGGGTTCTTTGCGTATGCTATTTGTGGATCCAGGGGAGCTGGAGAAGAAGAGTGAGAAGGAAGCTTGAGAGGAGTGAGGAGGAGCAGGTTGAGAGAGAAAACGCCATAATTCCCAAATAGCTGGATAAATAGCTTAGCTTTTAAAGTGCTGCACTTCAAGCATAGTCATCAGCATTTCTATAACCTTGTAACCTTGGAAGTATTTGAAAATTTCATCGAAATGATATTTCAGTGATAAGCTAGGAGAATATCTAGATTTCTCCTTTAAAATTAGTTTGCGAACGATTCATACACATTCTAACAAAAAATACTTATACCATAACCGTGTAATGCCTGTCAATGGTATTCAAGAGCCTTCACGTATTTAGCACCTGTGTGATACATTTTCAAGGTCTTTTGATGGAACACGTGTGGTTGAATGCCTGATACGTACCTCCATTTAAATACACGCAATTTTTATAAATACTTACGAAGAACTAGTGAGTGGATCCTTCATCGTACTTCGAAACTCAAACATCAATACGAACACTTTCTCAAGAGAGCTTTAAAATCTATTGTCTTCATCAATTCTAAAGCCAAAAGCCGTTGAGTCAAAAATAATAGTACTCCTAGAAGATCCTATGAGACTAGAAAACACCAAAAACTGAGAGAAAACCAAACTGCTATTTAACTAGCCATAATCATACCGCAATCTCACTCACCACCCTCGACCTCACTCCATTCACCGAGTGCCCCTAGCAATACCACCAGTAAGACCCCCGAAAGCCTACCATTAACTATCAAGAATACCCAATTACACCACCAATAAAACTTCCCAAACAAAGTGAGTACATGCCGTATACTTGCCCCTCCAAGAAAACCTCGACATGCTACTAAAATTGACCGCCCTTCTTCTATTCGTCACCTCGTGTGTATGCATCACAGAGTTCACAAGCTCCACCCAAATTTCGTACCCAGCTCTTATTCTTTTTTACTCAACTCTGTGTATACACTGCCAGCGATTCGAGCCCCTCTGGAAGCATCTGCCCAGTCTCTTTCCTGACTTGAACTTCTATCAGGTGAATGCACGTAAATTCTCTAAATATTCATCTCAGTTCGGAGTCAATTCGTACCCAAGTCTAAGACTAGTAGAGGATGAACACACTGTAAGAGCCTTTACTCAAGAAAGAAGTTTAGAGAAGATTTCTGAGTTTATACACCAATACACTGGATATGAAGCACTTCTGTTGGCCAGTTCAATCGATGATGTAAGCAATACACTGGTGCCTCAGAAATATGAAGAGGTAAAAAACTCGACCAGTGGAATATTTAGATATTTCCCTGATTTCACCAAAAAATCGTCTCTTGTATTGGTATTAGCTCCACTGTGGTCTCATTGGTTTGATCGTACAGGTGGCTACGAACACTTGGCTCTGGAGCCTGCGAAGAGGATAGAATATACAAGAGCTGATAGTGTGTCATCCGAATTAGGTAAGCTCTTCGGGATTGCAGAGTTTCCAGCGATTTTGCGATTTTCTCTTTGTTCTACGTACAAAAACCCTGCTATATGGGATAGATTCTTAAGGCCTGATAAGGTGAGAGATGGGATATACGATAGCGTGGCCGTCGATGTGTACACCGCTAGCGATATCAGAGGCGCTTTTCCCTTGGATGGAGTGCAATACTTGAGACAGATTTTGAAGAAGCCAGAAAAAGAGGGGATACTTTTGAAGCAATTCTTTGAGGGGGGAGTGGATTTCGGTACTACAGCGGAGGATATGATTGTAGAGGAGGAGTTGGAAGGGGGTGATTTGGTGGATTGGACAAAGTTGAGGGAGTTGTGAGATGATGTTTCTCGTATGTTATGTAATAAATATATCTGATTATGGCATCTTTTTGTAAATGGTAAGAAATTGTATTTGCATTCGATGAAGCATGGATTGTTGCAGGTATGGCTTTTTTGCTTTGCAAGTCATTCAAAGTGTGTTGTGACAACGTAATTATGCTATAAGCGACTCTATTTGAAATCGGTTCAGCTCGAGATTATGACCTTCTGTGCATTCCTTTGGAAGAAGACTGATCCGCGAATTGGTCCCTGACTCAGTGCTTGTGCTTTTCCAAGCAGGCTAGCTGCCACGGTCTGGCTAGGGTTAACATTCATCCTATTACCAAAACTTCAGTACGTGTGGCTTCGGTGAGAACATGGAAGGTGCCACTTTGAGTGGGAAACTCCATGAGAGTGTTGAATATGTCTCAGAGATGAGCATGTTAACTACGTGTATATTATATTATGTTTTTTTCGCAAACAATGAATCTGAATGGTTGACAGTGTATACCACAGAGTATTTCAGTTGCCTTCAAATATGATCTATTTGATTTTGGTTTAGATATGCGATTTGCAGTTAGAAGGCTTTCTGAGAGTGTGGCTTTGTTTAGGTATTCAAATAGACCTAAGAATACCCTTCATAAAGACATTGATACACAATCAGTTCATACAAACTCTACCATACACTATAAAAAGTATGAATTCTACCCATAAAGTATATTGCACACTCCATTATATAAGATGATGCAAGATTATGGTACAGAGACAGACCACAAAGTATACTTTTGTGACGCCCAGTCTAAGCCTGTCACAAAGAGTGAAGCCACAATTGTTCCAAACTTTCCGGGCACAAATATGTCAAATCCCCAATTTATTGGAGCCTGGAGCCTGGGCATTTTCTCTATATAGAAATTTTTGGTGCTACCAGTGTTGCGCGTAAAATTGTTTTTCCTATATCTCTATCAAAAATTGTGAAAATTGTATTGGAACCACACCATGAACAGTATAGCTATACCAGAATCATTTTCGATCTACTTTGCCAAAAATCGGAAGACTGAAAGCTCAGTCGATTTTCTCAGTTGATTCCTGAAACAAGGACCATCGGAACCCATTAAAAAGGCGAGAACATGGGTAAAAGCAGTGAAGAGACTATAAATACGGCGCTGTCTCTCAATTAATATCATAGCTACACTAGTCTTCAAACATTCAAAACACAATGCAATTCAAAGTCCTTATTTCTCTTCTCGTGATCGCTTCCTCTGCGGTTGTGCCATCCTCCACCGCCTCCGCCGGGGCTGTTTCTGCTACTGAGACTGGCTCTGCTACTGGTGATGACACTGCTGCTGCTGCTGGCTCTGCTCCTGCGGCTGGATCTGCTACTGCGGCTGGATCTGCTACTGCGGCTGGCTCTACTACTGGTGATGACGCTGCTGCTGCCGCTGGTTCTGCTACTGGTGATGACGCCGCTACTGAAAGTGGATCTGCTATTGGTGCCCTTGAGAATTCGGGAACTATTGGTGTGAGCGATATCCCACAATACAAAGGGACTACCGGAGGCATCACTCAGACTGGGGGTGGTGCCATTACCTCCCTGTCTTCAGATGATGATTCAGATGACGATCTGTCTTCAGATGAGGAAGATTACGCTATCATTGCAGCCTTTGCGAAGCTTCTCACCACAGACCAGAAGAGTTACCTCTTGTCTCTTCTTGAGTCCGACAGTTCCAGCGCGGGTAGCGACTCAGTGGTTGGTGGTCAGGCCACCGCTACTGCTCTGTCTGCAGCTTCTGAAAAAACCAAGTTCCCCACTGATAATAAGCCTCAGGTAGCTGCTAGCGTTTCTCAGGGTAGCACTCCTACCGCAGGAGCTTCTAAGACTCAGGCTACTCTTGGCGCTGCTCAGGCCACTCCTGACGCTGCCTAGGCATCTCTTGTTGCTGCTGCAAATGCCGCCACTGTCTCTGACGGTTATGATGCCGCGGCTGAGAATTAAGCTGGTGTTTCACATTGCGATACAAAAACTAACAATGAACATAGATAATAGATATATACATGGTTTTAGTCAAACTACGGCAATGGATTTGCTTACAGATGGAAGATTTACTTGCAATACATTATAAAAAAAAGGCTCTGTAGATGCTAATCCCCAATATTCATCATAGTTGTCATATGTGACTGTTCCACAACATTAAAAATTGTGGTGTGTTAGGATGTGTTGCAAATTAAATAGTAAAACGAGAGAATTCAGATCAAGTCACTATGAATCGTATCAACTATGAATCGTAGATATAATGCGGTCTCATACCATCAGCACTAATATACGTCTCTTATAGAGCTCACGTTCTTGGCTCTTGTGCACACCTTAATGAGGCATCGACTCTTGTTTGTCTATATAACTTGACATATAGTGCGTCTAACAAACGTAAAAAAGCAGCACATAGTGTTACTCTCAAACACACCAGAACGCTGATTCACTTCAGTTGCTGAGTTACATTTAAATGAACGAATACAATTTTAAAGAACCAACATATGTTACACACTATGCACTATTTCCACTCACCCCTCTCACATCATCTTCGGTATCTTTCCACTGCTTCGGTTGAGCTCGCTCACCTCGCTTTCATCGTCAATCTCCATATCTAGATAGTCTTGTGTATATCTTCTAGCTAGGGCCTTCACAGGCGATTTTTCCAAATTTCTGGTAGTTTTAGGCAAAGCAAAACGCGTCGAAACCGGCGGCAGACCGAGATTATCTGCAGAAGAGTCGAAAAACGTAGAGTTTTCATTTCTGTCTTTACGTAGTTTTATTGGCAGGAACTTGAGATATGTGAGCTCAGGTGTCTTAGGAACATCATCAGGAGAATCCTCGATATTGAGCTCTTCCATTATTGCTTCGGATTTGCGATTTTTACGTCTTTTAGGCGTTGTTGGTGCTTCTAGTTGCCGCTTTTTGGGCAGAATTTGTATAGTATAACCTAAAGACGGAATCAGAGAACTAGGGGGGACCAAAGAGTCAGTGGCCGGTTGTTGTAACGAGAAAGTTGAAGTTCCCTGATCTATTATAGAATTATTTGGAAGTATGGAATTGCCTATAGAACTATCAGTTTCCAATGCACGACTTCTATTCGCGAAAAGACTATTGATTGCTCTTTTGCCTGTAGGCGTGGTTTGTAACTCCTCATCATCTTTTTCAGCAGTTTTGGGAGGTGGGGGAAGTGTAGAAGAAACACTGTTAGAAGCAAGGATAGACTCGCTAAAAGCATTTTCAGATGTTGATAGCTCTACGTTCTTGGCTATAGCAGTAATATTCTCTGCACTTTTCTGCACATCGTTTTTTTTGGTGTTTCCCGAGTTATCTGACTGTACTTGAATATTCACATTCAACGAATTTTCAAAAAGATTCTTCAAAAATCGGGTGCTATTGTTGATATTCTTCGAATTTTGCTTATACTCTTTAAGTATAGGTATCAACTTTTCATTGATAACGTCATTGCACGCGTCTAGATTATAGTGTATCATCAGAAGAGTCTTAGAGATTTCTTGATCAATCGACTCAAGCTCGAGTGCAGTATCCGAAGAGCCAGACTCTTGCTGTCTGTGCAGGAAGGGAACGGACTCGAAGATGCTTTTTCTTTTAGACATCGTGTGTGGGTACACCGACCGAGGGTATTTAAACTTATAAGCGCTGTTGGTGAAATAAATATTCACGCGACGCGTCGGTACTGTTTTTGTAGATTTGTTAGATGCTCGGGGCGGTCTTAGGCTGGTTTTGTAGAGGAGGATTTTGTGAATTGAATGATGACTTTATTTTTCTGTGCGATCTTTTTGTGGGGAGATATTATGTGATATTTGATTAAGTGCTCTAAATAATATTACATGCACAGAGCCTCAAACTCAAAGGAATGATACAAGCCTATCATTTTGATCTATTATTAAAAAACCATCCCTCAGAGCTATATTAGTCATTAAATTGCATCTAGTATAATGATAAGAAGTACTAAGCTCTATTCACACTACTATCCACGTGACTCAGATACCCCTCCGGGTAACCGGCATCCGATGATAACAGATAAATTATATTTCAGCCCCTTTAACGACAAATGCCCCGGATCGCGTCCAACAGAAACCTGCGGACAATCTTGCTTCTGGCGGGGCTCTTTTTCATCGCCTGCTTGTTCTACTTCACAGGCGGAAGTCTGCCATCCTGTATGTTGAAACTGATTTGAAAAATGCTGTTTTAAAAACTGAAAAACTGTCCAACGGTTTAAAGGGTTCTTATGGAGTTTCTTTTTTGGTTTAGTCCTTCGGAAACTATTCATCGCTGGAAGCTGAGTAGGAGCTTTGAGTTTCTTTTCTTTTGTTTGATCTGGCTTGACATTTTTCATGTGTGGTGACAAGTTGAATCTGCTTGAAATGAATTATAGGTTTCTGTCTACATTCTCCACTCTGCCCAGCTCTAGTTTGTTATATGATCTGTTCCACATATCTTGATTCACACCTGTTATATGCTCTTCCTGGTATTCCAAACTGAACCGCAATCGAAAAAACGTTTTTTTTTTTTTGGATGCTTTCATGCATGATTCAGGGGTACCAAATGACCCTATTTTTCGATCTCCAGATCAATTTACATGAAATCATTGGGCTTCATCAATCTTCAGGTCCTTGACACGGAAATTCATTCTTCAATCTGGTGATATATTTTGCATCTTTCACTCGAACTGTAGATACCCTTTTCAATCTTCAAATGATTTGTTACTAACCCGACCGCACCCAACTCTCTTCGTCATCCTCCCCCCTCGTCCCTTCTGCCCCCTCCACTCCACAATACGACGCTGATCCTGGCCTCGAAATCACCACCAGCACATCCTCCCTCGAAACCACCCAAACCGACCCTCCTAAGCTCTCCTCCCCACCTACGCCTCCATACCCCCTGAGCCCAAAGGAGCCAAAAAAGTCTACAGAAAAAGTCCAAGCTGACAAAGCGTTTAGCAGCTCTGAACAGCAAAAAGAAGGAAAGACTAAGAGTTATGAGGAAAGCAGCGACTTTGACACCGACAAAACGAAAGTGGAGAAAATCAGCAAAGTCGATATAAACAAAGGAAAGAAGGCGCCATCAGAATGCTCCGACAAATATGTCGTCATGATCGATGCTGGTCTGAGTGGCCTGAGAGTTCATGTATACAAATTTGACACATGTGTGTCTCCTCCTAAACTTCTCAATGAGGAGTTCAAAATGCTCAAGCCTGGTCTCTCATCCTTCGATACCGACGTCGATGGAGCTGCTCATTCTTTGGATCCTCTTCTTGAACTTGCTGTTGAGTCCGTTCCTAAGGAAGACCAGAAATGCACTCCAATTGCCGTAAAGGCAACCGCAGGCCTCCGTCTTCTTGGAGAGTCCAAGTCCGCCGCAATCCTCGAGAAAGTTCGCTCTTATCTCGAGAAAGACTGGCCATTTTATGTGGTTCCTGGTGATGGGATCTCCATCATGGAGGGGGCTGATGAGGGGGTTTACGCATGGATCACTGCTAATTATTTGATGGGGAACATCGGCGCATCTGAGAAGACACCTACTTCTGCTGTATTCGATTTGGGTGGCGGATCCACTCAAATTGTGTTTGAGCCTGAATTCAAAACAAATGAGAAGTTGGCAAAGGGAGACCACAAATACGATATTGAATTTGGGGGACGCGAGTTCGAATTATACCAATTCTCCCATTTGGGTTACGGACTCATGGAGGGTAGACAAAAAATATATAAAGTCATTTTAGACGCATTCCTTAAATCCAACGATAAACCCACTGGGTTGGTTCCTGTTAGCGGGGATGAGAAAACCGCAACTGTTGATATTGTTTCACCGTGCGTTGCGCCAGGAAACGTTGCCAAAGATGTAAAAGTCAAGTACGACAAGGATACCACATATTTAGTCAATTTCGTAGGACCTGAAAAGAACATGGGCGCACAGTGTAGATTCCTTGCAGAAAAAGTATTGAATAAAGATGAGGAATGTAATGTGTCTCCATGTTCTTTCAACGGCGTGTATCAACCATCCTTGATGAAAAACTTCAAGTCTTCTTCTGACTTGTACATATTCTCTTTCTTCTACGACCGTACCAATCCTTTGGGCATGCCTTCGCTGTTCACTTTGAAAGAGATGACCGAGCTCACTAGCATTGTGTGTTCTGGTGACTCTTTCTGGGAGAAGATGCTTGGTGCTATTGAGGGATCTGTGACTGAGTTGACCAACGAGCCGAACTACTGTCTTGACTTGTCCTTCATGGTTGCCATGTTGCACACAGGGTACGAGATTCCATTGGAGAGAGAATTGAAGACCGCTAAGAAAATTGGTGGGAATGAGTTGGGATGGTGTTTAGGTGCTTCGTTACCTTTGTTGGAGGGAGGGAAGTGTAAGGTTGAACAATTGTCGAGTGATGAGAATTGATTCCCAACTATCGAGTAAAGCGAGATGATATCTGAGATTTTCATTATGATTGAGCCGCTTCTTTAATCGATATATTTAGAAAGTATCTAGAATTTTATTGATTTGTGTACTACTGCTGTAGGTTCTATGAAATTATTGCTTGCTACGCTATGCTGCTATGCTGTCTAGTCATCTTTATGACTTTTCTATGAATGTGTCGTATTGATATGTTCATAAGTTAGAAGATCACAACTGAGAATATCATTTGTGAGCGATCATATTCGGCTATATGATGTATCGATTATTCTCTGAGACTTCCAATTTAAAGAATTCAAAATGGTGGAAAATGTTTGAGATTCTACTGCTTATAAAAGATTGCTGGTTGAATGTTCCAACATTGGGGCGGAAGCTTAACCCCAAAATTTTAGTGCGCGCACATATGATCAAAAATGAAATTGTCCACTAAGCTTGAGGTCTACTTCCATCCGAGGCTCCGCAACTTGAAAATGAAATGTCGCTCACTATCTCTCATTCCCAATCGAATTCTCTTTTATTTATACATGATTAACTACTCAAACCTAAGCTGTATATTGAATCTCTATTCTAACTGGGTCACTCTATAGCCTGTACATTCTGGTTTCCCACCGTGCCACCACTCGCCGCCGGCTGTTGAGAGCCTGACAACTCAGATTCTGAAGGATCGCTGACCCCAGATATTGTTCCAGAGCTAGAGCCAGAACCAGTACTCACGTAATTACCAGCATTAGTGTTAGTGCCGGTGCTATCACTGGTGCCAGCGTACTGAGCGGATCCAGAACTGGTTCCATAGTTCAGTTGCGAGGCGGAACCCTGATTGGTCACCTGGTTAGTCTGGCCACTTTGTTCGTTTACTTGAGTTCCCTGGCTAACTACTTGGCTACTCGATGCCTGGCCGCTCTGAGTTGGCACCTTGCTCCCCAGGCTCACTACTTGGTTGCCCTGACTAGAGCCAGTCCCCGCACCAGAACTATCAATCTCGTAGGTCAGATCCTGGCTCTTAGCAGTTCCACTACCAGTAGAGCCAGTTCCTGAAGTACTAGTGCCTGTCCCCTGACTCTGCTCAGTTCCGTCAACCTCCTCAGCAGTCTCCGCGCTGGTCGTCCCTGAATTTCCATAAGCCACCATACCGTTCACAAGAGCACTCTCAGCCAGGCCCTTCACAGAGGAGCCAGACAGGCTTTTAACTCCTGTCGCTTGTGGACTCTGTGGTACAGTACTAGCAGGTTGGGCAGAGTTAGATTCATCGCCCCCCATCAAACCAGCAGCCATTCCCAATCCAGACTGTTTTACATTTCCGTATTGGTCAAGAGTCACAATCTCCATGCTGACCGTGGTGACCAAAGAATACTCTGTGGCATACAGAATCGAGCTGTCAACAAGGTACAGAGCCAAGAAAGACTCCGTAATAGAGGTGGTCACAGGAATGTACGTTATGATGTCTGTGGTTGAGGTACTGGACTTTGATGTCTTGGTGGTCTTTGATTCAGACTCAGTCTTCTGAGTTGTTCCGCTTTCGGTTGTGTGGCTCTCGCTCTTTTCTGTTGTTTTTTGGCCAGTTTCTTTAGGTGCCTCTGAGGTTTGACTTCCGCCAGGGCTGTTGTCTTCAGTCTTGGTTTTTTTCGTATCTCCCTCTTCCTTACTGTCCTCAGTATCTTTGGTTGTGTCGCTGTCCTTAGACGTCAGCTCTTCCTTCGAGGCATCGGTGCCAGTCTTTTCGGCATCGGTCGCGGTATCGTCGGTTTTCTTGGCAGCAGTGCTGGCGTCTTCAGCCACGTCGCCTGCTTCGGAAGCCCCTTTTGTGGTCCCCGATGCCGCGTCATCTGCAACTGCCCCAACATCAGAAAGACCACCAGAAACTGAGCTGTCAACGTCTTTGGCCGCGGTCGACGCGCTTCCTGTCATGTCGGAAAATGTTTTACCGACCGCGCTCACAGCGCCATCTACGCCGTCAGCGATGGCACTTCCAACTTTAGTAGCGCCACTTACAACGGCCAGGGCACCGTCTGACACGGCATCAGTCACGCCCGAAACGAGTCCGCTGAAAGAGAAGGGAGAGCGTTTAGTATATTGTCCATTCAAAGGAAGCCCATCAGTCTGGGAAAGAGCGAGAGCAACAACGAAAAGTGCTTTTGGTCTCATTGTGTTTTTGACAGATTACGGAAACAGCGGCCAAGGGGTCCTGAGTTTATATATCTTCTTTTGTCCTTTCTCCTGGGACATTATTGGTTTCTCGGCATGCATGCGCTACTGTGGTGTGTAGGTGATAGAAATCTATTTAACTACTCTGACCTAAGTCTTGAAATGACTTCAAAGGAAATCAAGAACAGCGGCTTGGAATATTTTTTGCAGCTGGTTTGTGTACACATTCTGTGTATACTTCAAAGAGATCATATCGATATTACTATCACACTAATATTCAGCACACCCTTCTGACAAGATATTGGTGCTTGGCCTGCCAAGACAGAATACGGGTCGCTGTTTTCTATTGAAAGGTTGCTCAGCTACATTTCAAACTGCATGAATGGTAGTTTGTTTGGAAGAAGTGTCACCATAAAGCAGCTCTACTTTGACAATTTCCCCTCGCACTCCACTTCTTACAAAAGCTTATATGTGAAAAATAAACGAGTTCAATCTTTTATGGTGTTGCTGCACCGGTGTTCATTTTTCTTGGCACCCACCAAGAAAGTCTCGGCGTTTCAAATAGTGGGATGCGTAAGTGGGTGTTCTTGACATGCAACACGAAAATACGTTCAATTGCCTCGGTAACCTACTGGTGCTAGCATTAGATTCAATATAGAATGTATCCTCTGAAGTCAAATTATGATTAGTGCGCTTTGCTTGTTATAAAGTATATTTATATCGTATTGTGAGTATGGGAGTATCACTCTTCCAAAAAACACATCATCTATTATCTGAGTTGATCTCAAAAGAGAGAGAAAGCTTTGATTTTGTGTGCCTCACTCATAGTGCTAAAGACTTTATAGCGTTGTCTTTGAGAACGTATCTGTAAGATACGAGGAGTGGTCGATCCTTTACTCATAGTGCTAGGTATCCCCAGACTCGGCGTCATTTTTCTCATTTCATCGTTGCTTGGGAATCAGCTGTGAGCTCGTGTTCAGGTACGTAGCTAAACTGCCCCGCAAGAATGAGAATGTATTATATAGAACACCTAATGTTAACTGAGAAATGCCTTTTGCACTGTAATGTGATTGCGATTGTAACCCCTAATCCTCAAAGTTCACTGTAGTTCACTATCAGGATAAAAGCTTCTGAATCCACCCCACAAAAACATATCTACAGATCCATAATACAACCATGGCATTGCCAATATAATATATAGTTTATCGTTAAACGTCGCATGAAGAGAGATTTTTCGCTGTTTAAGTTTTTCATCCAAAAGTAACAAATTGAGTTCATTCACTATCTTCAAAGAAAGATAGAACATAACCATGAAATGTCTAATTTTATCGTAGAAGAGAGAATGAAACATATATCAATGTATCTTCGATTCACTCATCCCTTTTCAACCCAAACCTCTACGCATCAGTTAAGCCTGTTCCATCAACCCCCCTATAACTCTCTCCATCTCTGCACCACCCCTTACTTTCCCACCCCCAAGTACAAACCCCCTCCCCTCAAACGCAAAAGCCCCACTCCAGAACCCTAGCGCCCCTCTTAAAGGAGAGCTCAGCGTCAGCAGAACGCTCAGCGCAGGGCTCTGTCTGAACCCTCCCGAGGGAATAGCCGTGAGGATGTCCTTTGAAAACGAAACCAACGGCAGATTCCCCGGACTATCCTCTTCAGCGTCCCCATCATACTGGACCTCATACTTCATGATTTCCTGCGTAAGTAAGTCCACATAAATAAACGTACTTACCGGGGTACCCTTCGCGTCAGACATTTCCAGTAATTCGTCTATGTATTGGTTGTGGAATAAATCTTGCTTTATGATGTCATAAATGGTTGCCTTGTCTAAAGGATTCTTGACTGTTTGAACGGAGAACTCTGGAATAAAGTCCTGGATTTGGCCCACCATAGGAGGCAAGTGCACATCTGAAGAAGGCACTTTAACTTTGACTTTTTCGTCTGGCAAGCTGAGAATTTCATTGAGAATTGGAATTTCACAAGGTGCGCTTTCACACATGTACTCCAAGTCATCAACTTTCTCTCCGTCAAATTGCGTGATTCCTTCAATAAAAACCTCAACTGAGCCAGTTTTCGATCCATACTGTTCTGATGCCTCAGAAGATGCCACGCTGAAATTATCATCGCCATACTCCACATCTTCATACATGGCTTGGCTGACTTCCAGTTTGATTTTTTTCGGATTTTCTACCGCAACCACATGCCCCTTGCTTTTCTCACTTACCCCTACTGTTCCCCTACCAACTAAATTACCCTTGATGCTTGTGATAGCTGTGGCACTTCTCTGGAAGACTCTAGGCTGATTGCCCTTGAAGACAGATCTGATGCTCTTCTGAGTAAGGTCGGCTATCGATAGGTTTCTACTTAATCTCCGGTCCCCAAACTCAAACTCTTGCAAAAAAGATGAGCTTCTTGAACTTTTTTGAGGTGTGAACTCTTCCAATGAATATTTGCCCACGGAAAACTCATCCAACGCACTCAGAGCCACCAGAGAGCTCTCAGATACAGAGATGATTTCCGCACTAGAATTCACCAGGGCTGCTTGGTTAGTAGGGATGGCCTTTGGGGACGAAATGTGTTTACCCAATAGAAACGAGCCTTGCCTTTGAGATCCTTTCAGAAAAGTTCTTGGAAAGTCGGGTAAGTCAAACTCTGCTTTCTTTGCAGAAGTCGGAGACCGTAAAGCAGACTCGTCCAGCGAGTAAGTGCTCAAATCCAGAATTTGCACCTTATGGCCAACTCTTGGTGCTTTGAGCGCTATTCTACTTTTGGAAGCCTCGTATTCTTCGTCAGTGAGCTTTTCGTATTTGAGAATAGCATCTGGCAAAAATGCACATACAATCGTCATGATACACGTGACAACAGCTTCGTTCTCCTCGCGAAACACCAACCGGAGGACACGTGACCGCTTGTCAGAAGGGGAACGAAATTCATGACGTAGTGGGTGCAACACTCCTAGAAGTTGTGCCAAGAAACTCAGTTTTCTACCATATCTTCCCTGATCATGAACAACCATCCAGTTGCGTACTTCCTTGCATAGAAACTGAAATGACAGACTTTTCGTACATGTCAAGGCTTCGAAGCGGGGAAGTCCAGTTACAAGCCTTGGGGTGTTGAGGAAGATTTTTATCCGATTATAGTAATTTGTGAGTACCTTCTCTGCATCAAAATCTGCTTGTAATATGTATTTTCTAAAGTGGATTTTATTGGCCGCCGCACTGTCTACCACAAAATTCTTCAAAGTTGTCTGAAAAACCGACTGGTCGCGATAGTATCGTTTCAAGTATTTCAATGTCAAATCTTGAACTTCGTATAACCATTTCTCAAACTCTTGAAAATTAGAACCCACTGCACCCGGCATTTGGGCTGCATCAAAGGGGAGAATAAAACATATAGCTATAGGGAGATTACCAACAGCTCCGAAATCATGATCAATTTTTGTAGCTGGGAAAGCTGTCCACAGAACGTCTGTTCCGGGGGTTGAGTTCTTCTTGGCCTTGTATTTTTGAGGGGTTGCGCTTTTTACGTTGTCCCTTAGTGCATCCTCATAATTTGCATTGAAATGATAGGTGCGTATAACTAGGGTTTTTTTGGCCAAGGATGGTTCCTCTGGCTCACAGTGTATACGCAGGGTCTGCCTGAGTTCTGTCTGGAAAAGCAGTCCAAAAAGGTAGTGAGCTATGGCCTCTAGCTCCTTTCTGTAGGCTGAAGACTTAGCAGTTCCCAGCTCTAGACGCAGGTCGTACAAAGGTAAGAACCGGTTGAATACGTCGCCAGTATCCTGAATTACTAGTATGCGGAATTCCAGCTTCGGGAAGCGTGTGTATACGACACTAGACGAACCGTGAAGTTGGTACCTGGCCCGCGGAGAGGGCTCTTCCAGATCAGGGAGGGGGAGGGGGGACTGGTTATAGAGAAGGGGGGGGTCAGTAGATGGCTTGAGGAAATTTAGCATGGTGTGCTACTTGTGATATTTGTGGGGGTTCCTGCTAGATATCCTTAACTACCTGATTGATATCCTTAACTACCCTTAATTGTGTAGTAAGACATTTATTTGCATGTGCGGGTAGCAGTGCATGCATAGGAAAGCTCACTTAGAATTGCTATAGTAAATATACAAAAAACTATGGTCTTCATTGAGACTTTTAAGGAGTTCATATAAGGATAACCCTTTGATCCAATTTATCTTATATTTAGCAAAAAGGATGTATTGACCAATGTTAGTCTCTATGTCGACAGTTCGTGTTATCACAGGTATTATTACCTTATGAGAACTATACAGTGTGGTCAAACTGTTTATACTGTCAACTCTTCTTTAAATCTCCAGTGTTATCTTTGGACTGCTTACCTGAAGGGTTTACCCTAACTACGACTTCAAAGGTCTATCTATTGAGTACACCAGAATTGTTAACTCATTCTTTGTGTGGTTTCTAATACTATAATACTTATGGGCAAGCCATATATGATGAAGGGAAGGCGTATAGCCTGAATTGGAATCCAGCGTTTTAATCCTTGTCCGTTCAGCTTTTTAGGCTTCTTCAACAAGCGATGTGTGACGTAGAGATTCAAAGGGGTATAAAAATCATGGGTATCTGTTCAAAATAGGTAATCAAGAGAGTTGCTGATTTGGAGTAAACAGGCAAAAATTAAACTGGCTTTTTAGGGAAGGAAAGGGAACACATCTTTCAAAACTGACAAAAACTATAAAATGGAATCAATTGCAAGTAGCAATAGAGCGACAATAGCTCATATGACTCGCCCACACAACAACTTAAACCAAACTCCCTCTCACATAAACTCTGTCAATGTCCGACATTTTCATCTCCTCCTCTGTCCCGGCCTTCTCCTCTATTGAGTTTGTGTACGCCAAATCAATTGTTCCTGGAATCAGGTTCCGTCCAGGTGACAGTTCCCGGTGTATTTCCTCCAACAACTTTCTCTCCTTGTTGTCTCTGTATTTTTGGATAAGCTTTTCAAATCCGATTTTCGAGCCTATCACCAAATACATTTCAAGGATTTCGCTCCCCACGCCGATCAAAACACTAGACAAAAAGCTCATCACAATGTAGATCCAGATCGAGTAAAACGGGGTCGACTGTCTGTAGTAGAATATAGTATTCCAGTACACTTTTGAGTGTGCCCGTCCATAGTCGTACCGGCCGCTGACCAGACTATTTCCAACCACATACACCACTGTGAGCGGGATTTCCAAGAAAACACAGGTCAAGCAGAAAATCAAGGTCCGCCAGATCTGCTCAAGGGAGCAAGAGTTGTTGCTGGAGCAAAGCACAAAGTCGCGTGCATCGAAACGTTTTTTGAAATACTGCCAGAGCGTCAAGGCTGCCATGACCACTGTTGCGGACGAGAAAAGAAGAGGGAAGAATGCTGTGGTAAATATACTGAACCATGAGGGAGACAAAACCGTAGTGCATCCGGTAAATCTGGCTATGGCATAGCGCATGCCCATCTGTAAGTACGCTAAGACCATCTGAAAAATGGGACACACCCAGCAGATTGCAGCATTAATCAGATTCTTCCTTGTTCGAGAAAACTGTGCAAATCTTGTTCCTTTGAGGATCAGATACAGACGGAACGAAAACGCAAACACCGCACATACAATCCCGGTCATGGAGGCTGCATTGAGGTAGGCCAAAATATCGCAGTAACCTCTCCCTTTCCACGCCTGATCAAAGTCCTCACCTCCCCATACAGCAGCCCCTACGATTCCTTGGATAAGTTGCATGGTGAGCCAAAAGTAGAGAGAGAGCGCTGTAACATCTGGCTCTCTCACTGTGAAGAAGATCATTGGGACTATGTGGAACGACACAAAGAGCAGACAGAAAGTAATAAGGAAGGCTTGGTAGTTAGGCATGGCTTCTGTTTGACGGGCCCGAGTTGTTTTTGTACTCGAGGTGATCCTGAACTCTTTGTGCGCCTGATCGGGTAATTCTAGTGCCGCAAGAAGGGGCCATCAGGTGTCGAAGTTTATGAACTATATAACTATCCTCAATCTATTTGATTCATTTTCTAAAGGTTCCCCTCTTCTAAAGAGTATTTTTTTATTCGTCTTCGTACGCATTCAACTGCTTGACACCTGCGTAAGACATGCTTGACTGCAATATTAATAGAACTGAACTCACTGACCTCCTTTCAAGTGAGACTCTCCCTACCTGTCACTTGGCACTTCTAATTCTGTGCGTGTTCGGTTGTAGAGCGCGTTATTGATATTAGGAGCATACACTAATTGTAGAACGGAAGAACTTTAACCATATGTAGTAACTACGGTAAAAATTACTCTCATATGCCCTCTTATGGTTTTATTTCCCAATATTTTCCATAGCCCGCCAATTTAACCGAGATTACCCAAATGGGAATAGAAAGAGATGGATTTCAGAAAACCGATGAATCTACCGGGCCCTCGCAGATCGTATGACGCGTCAATGGCCTGCCGTTTCCTGCACTTCGAATCTAAGATAATGCTGTTTCAGGGTCCAGATGAGCTCTTTTTGTATGTGTTTTTTTCGATCTGTCAGTGCATGCTATTGTTTAAAAGCTTGAGCAATCAAATGGGAATATTACGAATAGTTGAGTAGAAACCCAAACTGAGGCTATGAGTTCTTTGATCTGCAAGACTATTCACAAGCTCCTCATTGAAGGGGTCGCCTCAAAATTAGAACTGATCAGACTTTTCAATGCATAGGGGTAGCTGCATCGCAGGAGATTCTCTTTCCGGACAACCATTCTTTTTCGAATACGACAGCTCCTGGCAGGAATGGCTGAGCAATGCTTTTTGCTTTCTGTAGGTGAGCGAGAACTAGGGCGCATCTCCTGCGCATTTGTCCGTGATTTAAAGAGTCTGCTATTTAATACTTTACGAATACAATCGAGTTAACCTTCTTATAGGCTCAGTGATTCTATTCAATCAAAATTAGTTTCCTAGCTTCCTAAATTGCACATCAAAGAGGAGTTATGTGCAGTTGGAAGGCACATTGGAAACCACACATACACAGGACATTCTCAAGAAAACCGTAACCTAACTTTATAATCAGTATTAGTTTAGCATTTCAAAATATTGTTCGTTAGTATCTTGAAAAGGTTCTTTCCATCCCAATATTGTAAATTCTTCGAAAATTCTAGTTTTCATGAAAAACACAAAACTTCTCAGAATAAATGATAAATATGGAATATAGTTTACATATGTTTATTCTACATGCAAAACAAAATAACTATGCTAATCGTAACGTACCGTAAATGAAGACATGACTATATTATAACGAGTAAAGCTCGTTGGGATCTCAACCAAGTGAAAGACAATAGATGCATAGAAATAACAACATCATAAAAATATCGGAAAAAGTATAAGAGATTTAGTCGTATGGAAGGAGCCAATAAAGCACTTCAAAGAAGGGGTGTTTATTTGTGGGGAGTAGATGTCGGATTTGGGGAAGCGCGTACTCATAGCAAGTACTTGAACCACCTTCTCACCCTTTCTCTCAAACTCCCCCTGTAAACCCTCTTCTCCTCCCAAACTGCCACATCCCCCTCTTTTCTTCCGATGTCCAACTGGATCTGGTCCAACCCCAAAACCTTGGTTCCCTTTACAAATTTATACCCAAAATAGCTCAAAAAAAACAAAATCAACGAACCGTAACTCGTAAAAAAAAACTCCAGACTCCACATCCCCTTCAAGAAACAGCTGACTCCAGTTAGCAAAACAGTGCATATCCCCCCAAATAAGCCATAGTACGCCAAAAATGGCTGGAATGGCCCCCGGTAAGGAAATGCAGCCAGTTCACGCAACATGAGATCTGTTCTTCGTTTGAGTCCATAGTAATATCGCACAAAACACAAACACATACACGCCCACACTATTTCTCCTGCAGTCGTGCATATGGTCATAAGTCTTTGGAACACATTATTACTGTTGTTGTTGATACAGAGGTAAGCCAAACATCCAAAAAGACCAGAGAACAACACGCTATAGTAAGGAACACCCAGCCTCAGACAAGTCGAGAAAAGTCGAGGTGCCTTCCCTTGAACAGAGAGTTGGTAGAGTGTACGGCTGGAAGCATAGAGTTGTGACAGACCGGCGGAAAGTGCAAAAACCACAAAAATTGCATTAAAAGTGGCCAGAAGACCACAGAGGCGTGCGTTCTGAAATGCAATGATCCACGGCAGTTGGTTTCCGTTGAACAAGCCCGAATAGTTACTAAGCTTGCTTAGATTTTCTTCGGAACTGCATGTGTCGCCGCCAAAATATGCCAACACACCTTCCAGGATGTTCCTGGCTCTTTCGAGATCATAGGTTTTGGAAGTGACTGTTCTATAACGTAAAAGACGAGGATCTCCAGCGTAAAAATTCAAACTTACACAGAAAATCGCTACTATGTAGAACACAAGAATTCGCCAGAAAACCCGGTTGGTAGCCAGCGGAAGTGCTTTGCGCGGCTTCTTGGCCTCCCCAGCTACTATAACTACGATCTCTGTTCCCACATATGCGTACAGAGCCAAGCACGTGCTCACAATCAAGCTCAATACACGTCCTCTTGCACCAGGAATGCCTTGTAACAGGCCAGACCCTACGTCTGCCAAATCGAAAGTTGGTCTGAAAAGGCCATAGGTGAGTCCCTGAGAGGGGATGCTGTCGGAGGCAGTCCAATATCTGAATCCGATTTTCTCGGCACTTTCTGTCATGCCACCTGTGTTGATCACGATATTGAGAACTGTAGAAATGAGAATCACCGCAAGCTTCACTACACTGAGGAAAAATTCAAGCTCCCCATATACCCGCACGTCTACTAAATTGACCGCTACACACCAGACAAGAAAAAAGGTGATCCATCCTGCGGCAGCTTTCCCTGGGAGATTGATGTTGTTGTAGTAACTCAACATGATTGTTCCCGCGGTTATCTCTGAGGGAAGCAGTACCGCATAGTTCACCCAGTACAAAAATCCGGTGGCAAAACCTAGGGCGTCGTCCACAAATCGGGTACCAATACCTGATACACCCCCCACTAAAGGGATAAACGTGATCATCTCGCAAAGTGAAAGCATGGTAGCTAGTACTATAGATCCTGAAATCACAAATCCAAGCAATGCCCCAAACGGCCCAGCTATAGAGAAATTCTTCAGAGCACTTAGGTACAACCCCACTCCTAACGTCCCACTCAAGGCAATCATTTGTAAATGCCTCTGGGATAACTTTCTTTGTAACTGACCGTACGCTTCTTCCTGCAGGAGCGTGCTTTCTGAATCATTGTTTACTTCTTCCTCTTCGTATATAGATTCAGAAATTTGTGATTCCCTTTCTGGCGGGAAGGACTCCGAGATAGCGGTGATGGCGGAAGTGGCGGACTTCTGCGACCCAGACCACGGGGTTTTGAAGGGATTGAGATTAGCTATAGAAAACTTACGTCCCATCTTCAGAGGAGTGACTTCATAGAAGTCGTTCAAGTAACTTCGATCTGCGGTCACGTGCAACTTTGAGTTTTTCTCGGCGCGACGCAACGCCACCGCCGCCGCAACTGCCTCGTTATGCTGCAGTTCCGCCATGTAGTGTGCATAGTCCAGAGTGCTCAGGGAGTCTTCGCCAGCGAGCTCATTGTAAGCATGCGCGTAGTAATTAGCTCCGAGAGGGGGCAGGGGGTCGTCAGCGAGGCGCAGAATAATCAGCAGACGCAAAGATGGAGGCGCAGAGGGAGTGGGAGTGGACGGAGCGGGTATGAAATTAACAGGAGGGAATAATGAGGGTGAGGGGGGTGGGGGGTGAGGGTGGGGGACGCTCCTTATGGTGAGGGGTGGGGGTAGGGGGGTAGTAGGAGGTAGTATAGAAGATAAGGAGGGGGAGCTATTAAAGAGAGTATCGTCATTTTTTTGTGGGGAGGGGGCAAGAGAGGTTGAGGAGGGGTAAGGCGAGGGCGACCTTAGTGAGGACATATTTTTTTATTGGGAAGGTATTCTATCGAGGCTCTAGCTTTTTATGGCGACCCACTTAGCAAAATCTTCCTACTTCGTATGTTTGTAGGCTATTGTGAATGGAGTTAAGCTATTCAGCTATTAGCTCAAGCTATTTAGTAATCTTTATGAGATAGAGATGCTGGTTAGTTGTTTGAAACTTTGAAAAGATTGTAAAGCATATAGCGGCATTTTTCATTTCTAACTGAAGAGTGATTTTTTATGTCCACTCAGAGTAGACGACCGTTCCTTTTTCCCAACTACTCTTGCCCAGTCAGAAATAAGGCTTTTTCGCATAAACGAAAAGCAGGACATATACGCCGTGGGGCAACATCGTATACTCACGTAGCTCAGATAGAGCGCGGGTTCTTGCGCTGGGTGTGCGCTGGTGGTAATCGTGGATATGGATTGTTATCTTGTGCATATTGATAGGTCACGTGCTGTTAGGGGCTGTATCAATTTAGGGGAAAGGGGAGGGGTTGTAGCAGAACTAGGGGGGAGAGGGGGGTGAAGTTGGGTTTGAATGAATTAATGTAGTTCTGCTTGTGTAGTCTGTTTATCTTTGGGTTTTTTTTTCACCTGTTTTTGGTGGCTTTGGGCGGTATTTAATGGAGATTTGCATGCAAAGATTGGATAGGATCGGCTATCTTTGTTGAAGGGTTTTACTTGAGTGATTATGTATGGCTAATCGAGGTAAGTGTGTGACTCATTAATTTTTCGTTCTTGGGTGGTGCTTTTGTATGAATCATCCTCAGATGATTGCCCTTGTAGCTCTCGCTAAACAAATGTACTGAACTTATAAGTATAAGTACTGTTCTGCGGAAAGATTGGTTATCATGAGAGGAATCAGTATAAAAACTGAAAATACTAGCTTTTGTTCATTTGTTTTGCTGATTTTCTGACTGTGGAAATTTGTGGCACAAGTCACATATTAAGGTCAGCGTGGTCTTGACACCATTCTCTACCCGATAAGACTAAAAGACGTTTGTTTCAGCACAGCGGGCCTAAGCTGTGCCCTTGTAGAGATTGCTCTATGTTGCCGAATGTTACATCTCTACATTCTGTTTTCACGATCAAGGAGTCGTATTCGAAAAGTAAATCTAATGAAGATTACACCTTATAGATAAAATACCTTAACCAAATCGCTCGAACTACCGTGAACTCGGGTACAATTCTGCATTTTGGTTCATGGTGTGGGCAACTCTTACAAAGAACATCACTTTTCAGGTGTAAACACGTTGAAGTTTAAGTAACCAATATTTCTAAGAAACAGCAGCAGAGAGATTTTGAGCGGAAGAGTTCCGAAGGCACCTCAACTTTAAGAGTGCCTGTTCAAACTCCATTTGCCAAGCGCATTCACTGGATTTGTTAGCCAAACAGACGAGGCAAAAAGAAACCTTTCTGTATGTGCAATTTCTTTAATGAGATCGAATTGATAGGCGTTGAGATTGTATAAGATATCAGAGCTCGAAAGGTTAAAAAAGCTATCACGAAGATTAGCGTAGTATGACATAACTAGAATTACAGTTGGAGCTAACAGAAGTATACATACATACAAGACTATGACAGATAGCAACTAGATAGAACTACTTCAACTGTTAGTTAACCGATAACTATAGAGAGAGCATGCTGTCAACTTCCATCTATTCACTAAATCATAGCACTATATATACATAGTTTCTGAATGAAGTAATCGTTTATATACCCCCACCCCCACCCACTGAACCTCACAAAACCCGGTTCGCTCGCTATGAGTTCAATGTAACCGAAGATTAGATTGAGTTTCAAAGAACAGGGGGTGCCACCCCCATTGCTCTCCCCTCACAAGCAACCAAAACAGGGTGATCTGTGATCTCAACTCCGAAGTGACAGCCGTTGTGATTTCTTTTTCGCCCCCCAAGCCAAATACATGAAAACCCCCTAAACAAAAATTAGCCTATTTCATGATCAATAACGTATTGAATGCGTACGTATGACGCCACGTGACCCCTGGCCAGTTAGAACCCGCCCATTTGAAATCCCAAAAGAAATTCTGAAGAAAAATCGAAATATTTATAAATTCGAATTTTTCACAACCAGTTCAACAACATCAAAAAATGGGCGAATACAAGAAAGGTGAGTTGTGATGAATGTGCATTCAAATGCTTTTACAATACTTCCTCAATAACGATTTAGTATTGTCTTCTGTTTTGTGTCTTTTGTGTCTTCCATTTTCACTGATTAAGAAACGTGGGGAGTTATATTGTTTATCCTCTTCCTATTCTTCTAGTTTTGGATTCTTGTGTTCGGCTACTTGTTCGTGTACTCTTTAAATTCATATCATCATATCCACCCTATAACCCTTAAACTCCCTATTCCTCCTTCTTATTTCTGTACCATACTTTTGGCACCAAACACAATATAGGCCTAAGTATGTGACGATGCACGCTACTCGTTTTGGTACACTGGATAGCCGAGTTTGTCTTTTTATCAGATTTTCCAAACACTTCACTTTTCAATTTATTCGATTGATTGTTGGAATTTATTGTTTGTTCTTCAAATGAACGTTTCCTGATTGGATGATGATAATTAGACCAGCAGGCATAAAGGTTTGTTTCATAAACTCATATGTTTTCGTATTTATACTTAAACTTGTATTATTTTAATATATATATATAAAGAAACAATATATATATATATTCGAAATAACCATACATAATGTGATATCTCAATAAATTCACTCGCTTCGATCGTGAATTTATTTCTAGCGAATTAATGTGCTAACCAGGTAACGCTAAGAAAGGTGCCAACCTCTTCAAAACCAGATGTCTCCAGTGTCACACTGTTGAGAAGGGTGGTCCACACAAGGTCGGACCTAACTTGCACGGTGTCTTTGGCAGAGTGTCTGGTCAAGCCGCTGGTTACTCCTACACCGACGCCAACATCAAGAAGGCTGTGTTGTGGTCTACTCAAACAATGAGCGACTACTTGGTAAACCCTAAGAAGTACATTCCAGGGACCAAGATGGCTTTCGGTGGGTTGAAGAAGGACAAGGACAGAAACGACTTGATTACTTATTTGGTGGATGCCACAAAATGATTGTATATATTGCATAATGGAGGTGTAGATGGTTTTGTAGATGAAAAACAACTCGAGCGAAGCGAGAGTTCTATTTTTCGTGAATCTGATTTTGCTTGGTCTGATTCAAAATCTACAGTGAGAGTGTGTACGCTCAAATCATATTATATATTTTCCTATCGCTCAACCAAAGCAAAAGCTGTATATACTTTGTTTGAGTATACGTCGTCTTATGTATACTTTCATCCCAACATTTGTAGAGTCAATTCGATATATCTGTATATACAGTAACACAGTAAGTAATATTTTCACGTCCAATTTGGTTTTAACTTTGATTCTGATGACTTGAAAGACTGACGTCAAATCAAAGTAAAGCTGAGGATACTTCGTGATGCTCAACTACTTGGAAGCCTAGGCATGAAAAGCAAGACATCCAAAAAGTTCCACCAATCAATGGTCTTCCCTACCTTGGTAAATTTGCTCGCCCAATAAGCTCGCTACTATTCGTCAGCTGAGATAAAGGGGGGGTGTTCTTTGACTGCTCTTTGACTAAAATTTTGACGCATATCCAACATACATATAATGCATAAAGAGCATTGATCATATTAAATTCTCGATACCCGGCGTCGTCTCTGACCGAGCTCGATCAAGTTTAAAGAGGGCAGGAGTGTAAAGGTTGTGAAAAGAATCGTTCAGATGATCGGTCGATGGGAGAGCTACTAGATTTCAAAGCATACTTAGAAGCAAAATTGGCTGTTTTGATTTCCCTTCCGTTAGAATTAGGTTGAGGATTCCCTCCGATAGTTCTCTGCGAGCTTCTTTTCAAAGGTATCTACCATTAATAACGGTTTCTATGGCTTCATAATCTACACTTCTCTCATCATTAGTATATATAGTAGAATTAATCATGAAATGTACCGCAAAGTATGAATAATACAGGAGAATATAAAAAGGGCCGGTATGTACACTGTAAACATGTTTTGTCGCTATCAACACGTTCGTAACGAAACAAAGACCCCGTTTACTGGAGAATATGAAATCCAAGGATTTGAGGTATATACACAGTTTATTGAGTTGCTGATAGTTATAGCTCACTATAATTAAGCTATGGTCAACAAAAACTCGCTTTGATCAAAGGACATAGTTTTCACATGAGTACCAACTAAACTCGATCTAAATTACAACTCATTTCGCATGTATAACTACAACTCGCTTCGCTCGTTGTGGTCATAATCCTATCCCACTCCCATTAACAACATACGAATAAACATCAATCACCCTCTTCCGCTTCTCTCTATTCCGCCCAAACTGGCCCCCAAACCCCTCCACCACCCCCAACCACTCGACATCCCTCACCGCCTCCATAAGCACATTTCTTACAGTTCTCAAATAGTCGGCAGGCAAAGTCGTCATACAACTCTCTACACACCGGGCCATAACCAAGGCCACCGTTTTCACTTCAGCACAGAGCCGGTGAAAATCCTTGTGGGCCGGCACTCGGTCCATGTGGTGCAATAAATTGATAACGTCCACACAAGCGAAAAAAATGTACAGTCTGATCAAAAGCGGATACCGGCGCATGTCCGGGTCTGCTGCTAGAAGCTGGCCAAAGGCTTCCAGGTACTCGGAACACCATTTGAGCTCATCTACAAAATTGATGTCTTCACGCAACATTCCTCTCTGCCAATAAAAGATGCCCTTCAGGAGAAGCAGCCGAAGTACACAAGTAAGCACTTTGGCGTAAGAATGGTCTGCTCTGGAGTAGATTTCCAAGGCTGGAAGATCAGCCAAAAAATCGGAAATTCGATTTTCGATTGCATTTTTGTACAGACCGGCCTGCTGCGACTCGCCTTTGATTAACTCGGCTTTATAGTACACTAGCGAGCCTATGATCATGCTTTCGCGAAGCATCCAGCCAAACACGCCTGGTCGGACCCCCTCGAAGACCACTCCTCGTGGTCGTTCGAGGTCGTCTTCCTGTGGCGACGGAAGCCTTTCTATAGACACATCGTTATACACCAAGTCACTGCACGGGTGAAAAAGCGCACTCTCGGAGTCGGTAACCAAAGTATCTGTATTTAAGGCCAAGGTGAAATGCTTGTCCAAAATGTAGAGTGTCCACCAACACCGTCGGTGTTCCTCTGCCTGCTCTTCTGAGGCATAGGATGCCTCTTTATTTATTCCGAGTCTTCTGGCCAAAGAGAGTGCTCTTCTGAACCACAAAAGCGCCACCGAAGGCGGACCGACAAGAGGCGCTATACAGGCCAAAAGGGCACAAACAAGCACGTCATCGAAAAACCCCGACACCTCTTCGGGACGCTCAGAGTCGAAGATAATGCTCTCCTGGGCCTGTGCGACTAGGGCACCAAAAAGAAGTTTTCTTCGGTGACCAGTCAAAAAAAAATGGTTTGCGTCGAAGCAAGCGATCGCCAAGAACAAAAGAATCAAGTGGGGGGCAGTTTCCCGCGGCTCTGGACCGAGAATAGCCTTCTTACGTAAAACACAACTTGCGCGAAGCAGCGGAGTGACCAGGTCCGAAAAATAGTACTCTAAAAGGTCAGACGCCACGTTTGCAGGAAGTCTCACTTTGTCGAGAGCAGGACCAAGCGTGTCTAGAACGGGGTATCTAGCCTGAGAGTTTTCAGCATTCATAGAATCCACGAAATCGTAACGCAGAGGCGGAGAAGACTTTTCCTCGTCTTCTGAAGAGCTGACTGGAGTCCTTTTCTTTGGATGTTTAGGGTACTTGTCCGAGGCACGACCTCTTTTTTTCTGTTGCCGAAGGTACGTGCACTCTTTACCGCTCTTAGCGCACATAGCACACGGTTGGCCTCCTTCACACTTGGATCTCTTGAAGTTGCAAAGGTCACAAGCTCTTTTGGCCCTTCTTTTTTTGCTGGGCATCATTTTTTCGTCATGCAGTTGGGATCAGAAAACCGACAGAGGGTAGTGACTGACACTTGATTGATCGGGTGATAAAGATGATTTGGCTAAGGAACGGAATATCGTACCTATAGCTGTACCTGCAAACCAGCGCGCACGGTTGATTTTATACGCTCTGTTTTTTCGCAAATCTGTGTACCATCTTTTAGTGGTCTGCAGTTAGTCAGGTGAAAATGCTTTTTCTTATCCGAATTTTGAGCCGTTTATATCCCAAATATAGATTCTTTTCCTTAGAAATATAAAACTTCAAGCTCACATAAATATATGTATTTAATCCTAGCCAAGATTTTGCTTCGTTAAAGCTAAAACCCGTTATTCTTGGTTTATGCGTTCGATCTGAACGCACTCCCCTAAATTCCTGTATAATAGTTTCCGTATGTGGTAATTATGTCTAAAAAGGATATTCTCAGTCTGCCAGGCGCTTGGCACATCGGCCTTTACTGCTTTTATACTTTATTTAGGTGCAGTTTATAGAAACTGTCTTTACTCATTGCCATTAAGGCTCTTGCTACGTACACAAGTACGATTTTAACTCACGATTAACGTGCTCTAATTCCCCGCCATTGAGTTTCGCTTAACTTTGGTACGCGTTTAAAGCCGATCTCAAAACTCGTCGGATTTAATCAAGCCATGGACTCGTACATAGACGTAGTCACATAAAAACAAATATCTATAACACCAAATATCAAAGATACAAATAAAGCATATATACATGTTACCAATTATCCCATATAGCGCAAATTGATCACTCTACAAAACAAGAAAATAGTATATTATCTTAGCCAGCAAAGGGGGCACATTGTCAGTAATCTCTCATGAGAGGAACGATATGATGGTATGATGGCTGACTCCGAACGCCTCCTGCGTATTTTCTATATATACCTTTGTCGAGTATAGTTTGACCTTGGAATTTGATGCAACATTGCAAATCAAGGGATATCAAATCATTTGACTCGTATATTTACTGGGCATTTACGAGCATTATACAAAGCCTTTTTGTAATATAGGGGTGATATCTGTGTCTTGCATTTTGCAAATCTCGTATACTGTTACCTAATGTGAATAGAATGCATTGTATGATGTTTTTCTCGGTAATGTATGGCCCGATCAGCTAGCGAGAGACAAAAATAGAAACGAGAAAAGAAAAACCTCTATCTGGGTTAATAGTTTATGATTTGGCTCAATCATCTATGGATTGTCTATAGATGATGAATGTGTATAGATGATGGATATTTATAGATGTTACGTATGGGCTCCGCTTCAAGTATCAAGGTCCAGTTACTCGAATTTGATCATGAAATGCATTTCGACTAGACTTGAACATTCCATTACAACTCTTTTCATGCTTTGCTAAAGCGAATGGAAATGATACTCAAGGCTGATGACTAGTTGATGAAAATAGATGATCCTGCTGAAGATTTGGTTCTATCGCACTTATGGCTTGATAATGACTAATGTTTCTTCACCTCAAGCCATTGGCCTGCCATTGGAACCATCCCTTAACTTTGAAGCGGCATGATCGAGTTATCATTTGGAAGCTATCACAAGCCAGAAGCTAATTCTGAGGTTTCGTTCATTAAAAACAAGGATCACACTCGCCTAAGAAGCTTTAGAAAGTGGAACGCAAACAAATGGTTACGATTTAGCTTAAGCCAAAGGCCTCATCAAGCATCGCTTCGCTCTGCTTAATCTACCCATTTCCCCCCCGTTTCTCCCAATGTCTTCTCACCCACATCTACACACTCCTTTGCAAAAAACTCAACCCTTCTCTTCAACCCTTCCAACCCCACCTCCAACCCCACCTCCAAGCCCCCGCCAAAACCCTCCCCAAATTCCCCCCCAAACTCCCCTCCAAACTCCCCTTCGAGCCCGTCCAGTTCCAGGCGGGTCTCCCAATCCACCTCGCTCTCTGTTCTTCCCAGGTCCTCTTCCAGAACATCCTCGCCATCCCCCTTTCCCTCCCTTTTCAAGTACCCCCTCAACAAGCACTTCTCCTCCCACCCAACGCCCTCTTCCAAGACCCCCTGGATTGCTTCGTCGAGCTCATTGTACGTCACTTTCAACTTGCGACACACTCTCAAGCGCCGAGCAGACCAGTCAGCTGACACCGCCTCCATCAACACCCGGCGCCAGTAGCCGGGCGTCCGTCGACGCTGACGCTCCTTCATCATCCGGAGATAGCGCATCTGGACAGCGTTCCTGGTGTATTTGTGCTGGAACGCCTGCGCTATCTCCAGCCACGTAAGCTTGGCCTTGCGGCACTGCTCGAGCCGGGTGAGCTCGGGCACCGACCATGTCTTCGACCGCCGGAGCCGCCGGGGCTTGTCCCCTTCCCGCCTGCTCTTGTTGGTGGTGTGCTCCTCCAAAAAAACCCGAAGCGGCTGCTCGTCCGCAACAAGATCCTTGAGAAAGAACGAGTTATGAGGGGTGAGGGGGGATATCTGAGGGTGAGAGTGAAAAGAGTGAGAGGCCATTGTATTGCGATGTCTTATAATGTTTTGTTATCTATCTCTATATATCCAATATATACCCAATAAAGTATTGTTTTGTATACTCAGCGTTGAATCCAAGTTATACCTTTTTTGTGGATAATAGATGTATATGTATAAGATAACAGAATACTCACTGTATATATATACCAATGTACAAGGTGAATATCCTACGGGGATGAGCTGTTTATATAGGGAAATAGAACAAGGGCGTCTTGTGCAGATTCACGTCATGCATAATTCATAATAAAAAAATATATCCTTTTTGACAAGAAATCAAAATGTTCTGATAAATTTTTCGATAAAAAAAGTGAAAAAATATCCACGTGACTCGATGAGATAAAAAATTTCATTAGGTGGGTGCACATAATATACCTGAAATGCTTAGAACGCTGGGTATTTTCATAAGGCGCATCCATCAGATCTCGAGGCTAGCACCTCTGAGGAATGACTCTGAAAAGGAGATTCTTCGGAAGTTGAAAGGCGTTCAGGAAATGACTATTAAAGTGAAGCGACAAATAGATCAGACAGAGTCTGAAAAAGCTGCAGAAGCTGCACTTTCAAAGAGCAATGCAATCTCTGAGGAGAAAGATGCCGAGAAAATCTTCTCTTCGTTCCAATCCCTTAAACCAGCAGAAACTCCACTTCTTGCGGCTCCTGTTCTTTCTGAGATATACCTTAAATCTTTGAAAATCCCCAAACTGTTCACCGAAAACTTCCCCCACATTTCCCGCTATCTCTCCTCAAAAGACTCACAAAACTGGGAAGGTTTATTAGACTATTTATCCACCAAGAAACGTGATATATTCACCAATATGCCTCTTCAAGATGTGGAAAACTTTATAGCTGCGATACCTAAAGAGACTCGGCACGCTTACCAAAGAAAGCTTCGCAATTTTATGGGAATTGCAGAGATGGAGCCAACTAGATATATACTAGAGTTATTCATGGTAGGATCTGCACATAGTGCTCCCAGACTAGTAACCACGGAAAGACTATATAAAGAGCTCAGAAAAATGGGCCACAGACCTTCACAGTATGCCTTCGCAAGCTTGTTCAAGGCAATAGCAAAACAGGTCAATCTGATGCCTCGCAATTTATCAGGAAAAGAAGAAATTGAGGCGCAAAGAGCAGTTCTCAAGAAAACAAATCAATATTTTGACGATCTTAAAGAGCTTGGGGTTGTTCCAAATTTGGCTGTCTACACTCCAATCATGGGAACGTGTATTCAGCTCAAGGACTATGATCAGGCAATGAGTGTGTTACACGCGTGCAAGTTTCAGGGACTTAAAATAGACGCAAAAATGTATAATTTGGCAATAATAGCGGCCCTCAAAACAAGAAGCGTCGAGCGGTGCTTGGATTTACACCAGGAGATGGAAGAGCGTGGAATCAAGCCAAACGCAGAAGTGTGTTTAAGCATGGCTCAGGCATGTGCTGAGAGAGAAGAGTACCTTCTCAAAGGATGGGGTTTTTTTTTACAGTACATGGAGGATGCCCACAAGGAGAAATTCACACGTCGAACAATTGGAATAATGATGTCATTGGCAGCGAAGGGCCACGATTTGACATTGGCAAGGGCTTTATTTATTCAATCCGTTGCTTACTACAAAGCTCCATGGCGCAGTTTGGTCAATATTTTGTTGGAAAGTTATAAATCTTTTGTCCCGGGCCAAGCTCTGGCGATGGACGCAGTTCCGCGACTTCGGGGGCTCCGTAAAAACTTGATTCGGAATGCCCAGTTTGGCGGAGAATTGCCATTTTTGCCGATTTCAAACTTAGGTAGTTCAGAACAGGTTTTGGCAGAAAGTCGTGCAGTTTGGGCTTATATAGTGCTTGAGCACCCAGAGTGCGTCACGATACCCAACGTGAGCTCATACTTGAAATTGTGGGTGTATCATGGAAAGGGTGTTGAGGGATTTGCAAGGGAATTTGAGAGCTTGACGTACTTTGACGAGGGGGGCGAGGGGAGCAAACTCGGTGAATTTTTTGAGGAGTTGGAGGGGAACGTGGAATCAGAAAAGGAAGACATGGTTGATTTGTCTAGCTCTAAAGACGAGCAATCTCATACAGAATCAAAGACAGAAATTTCAAAGAATGAGATGGTGGAACTTGATGAAAATTCTTCGGAAGTGAGTGCTTGCTTTGAAGAATCAGAGGGCAAAGCCGCTCAGGATTTAGAAGGTACTCTGCCTATTCAAGAAACAGAAATCAAGATTTCTATTCAAGAACCAGAAAGTGAAGCTCCTGTGAACACCTCAAAATCAGCGGACCCAAAATCCGAATCCGAAATTTCTGATTCTGAGATGAAGGAAAAAAATGATCTCCCTAATTCAGAAACAGCGCAAGTAGAACTCAAAGAAAATGTGCAATCATCCCTCCCAGAAACAGTGTCAAAATCATTTGAAGCGCAGAAGAAACTCAAAATACCCCGCGGAAATGCATTCTATAAATTGGCGCTCTTTGCCGGGAAACATCACAAAGATTTGGCATATATGAAGAAAATTTGGGAGGAGAGAGGACGGTATAGACATAGCAAAACCTTCAAAAACCTTCCAATCAAAAAGAAAAACGAGTTGGATTTCGAATTCGCAAGAGAAATGATCCAGGGCTTGCTTTCGGTGGGGTTAATAGACGACGCCCTCAATATAGTGCTTTCAACAGAAAATCAGTTCAACTGGAACCCATACTACTTGAAGAACATCTATGTGTATGCGGATAGCATAGGAGACGAGCAAATCAAATGGCGGTTGAGAATGGTGATGAAGACGTCGAAAATCAAAAGACAGGATTTGCGTGTGTATAACGCGAAAAACGGAAGATAGTGTATTATACTGTATATATGTGCTGTGCATTTTTCTGTAGATGAGTGTATTTTGTAGTGGGGTTGGTTTGATACTTTAGGGAGATATCTGATCAGCCAGTTTTCATTTACTTGATTTTGAGTCTACTGGGGGGATGTTGTGGATCGATGTAGAGGGTTATACACATTTTTTTGTATTTATAGAGTGTTTCTGAGTGAAAATCGAGTCTTGGAGGTTAGGGCGTTGATTGAGTGAACTCGGATTTTGGCTGTGGTTACATTCGGAAGATTTTTCGTTGTGTGCTAGATTTTATGTGTATATTGTGTTTATTGTGAGAATCTGGAAAATCCTTCACTGTTTCAAAAATGTTCATTAGTTGTCACGTCAGCTAAAGTACAACAATATGGATTGAAAAAATTCTACTCAATCTCTGAATTCTGTTTCCTGATTCAAAAGTGCTGAACGTGGGATTTTATAAAAGTACATTTGGCTAAGGGAAGAGGCTTATGGAGCAGTTGTGTGTTAATCCCTTGATTTCACAAAATAATACTATAGTCAGGTTGATCATCTCCACTCTGATGGACACTCAATTATTAGGTGTTCCACAATCAAATCAAGTGCTAGTCTTAGCTAAATTACGCGCGTACTTCTAGGTGCTACACCAACAAATATTCTCCAACAAATATACCAGAATCACTACAATATTCAATAAAAAAAATAGTTATGTTTCACCTCAAGAAAACATTAAGTACATAGTCAGACAAGATATTCACTTCAGCTTATAATAGTATGCTGTTAAAAAGTCTTATATTTATGAGAGAATAATACGTCAAAAAATACATACAATTACAATGCATATTCATGAGGGCGTTACCACATCTGGATCAAATTTAAGGGTTTACTAAACTTTAAATACAATTCACTTAAATCAGGTAACAGTTTGGGTTTGACAGGTTCGGGTGATCCCCTGCCAAGTTGAAATTACTGAACCCCGTTTGAAGGATGCAGAAATTGAAGACGGATCTTTAAGTTCAACACCCCGAGCAACCAAGTTAGGCGATTACTCGTTTTGGAAATCAGTGTATACACTCAAACTCTCTATTGAGGGTATTAAATGACAATAACGAGATTTTCGATGCGGTTTATCCATTCGGCGTGCGTACTTTCATCCGTTGGGAAAGTCTACTAATCAACACACATATAATTATTAACAATTAGACAAAAACAATTTGATTAAAAAACTCTCAACTTCATTTCAATACAAACAAAACTCTATATCTATCAGTGTATGCTTTGTTGTATGAAATAAAGGTCCCAGATCGATAGACTAGACATTATCTGCTTCAATAAGAATTTAGTGACTTTATGGGTAAGACCCAGGTACTAGATCAAGTAGGTTTAAGCCAAAATAGTGAAAAAAATATCACTAACACAAAAAAGGTCTAGTTGACATACCACCCATGAACTCATCTCAAATGAAATTCACAGTGTACAGTATGATATGTACTGATATTGAGTAGAGGGGTAAACAATGATCACTAGGATACTAGCGATATCAGATAAAGTATATGAGTTAAATAGAGCTCTGAGCTTCTTCAGAGAGACTCTTTATCTATTCTCACAGGTAAGGCAAACACCTCAAGGTATAAGCAGTTCAAAGTATAAAAGCTCACTCCAGGTAAACCTATATAACGAAGAGGTTTTTCAAAATACAAGAAGTTGCTGGATTAGTAGACTATAGCTATAGCCTATTCATAGAGTCACTTCAAATAAACTATAGTGCACATTTGAGTATGCGATGAGGTATGAACAGTGCATCCTTGAAATGGGTTTTAGATCATTCACCGGATATGATGTGGCAATTGAGCAAAGATGAGTACCGAATTACAGGTTGCGTATCATACGAAAAAAACGGAGCAAGTTAAGTAACAGATTCTTCGAGTGATATGAGACGGATCACTCCAGCGCACCAGATACATATCTCGGGTCGCTTGGTAGATTCATGAAAGCTTATTCCAACTCCCCTCTCAAGACTCCAGCCAGTACCCTCATATGCTCCTGTACCATTCCCACCACATCGATCACCACAAAATGAACGACAACTTCGCCTACAAATCCCAATACCCGGCTTACCAACCCAAAGGGATCTCCACCTCCATGGCCTCTCAAATACAACCCATAACTAGTGATTCTACAAACACTATCCAAAATCCTCTCCAAGGCCTGGTAATACCCAACCTTCTCATTCTCCAGCTCAGCTACAGGGCTCATCATACTCACACTCTCTTCAATCTTCTCCCTTCTTGGCTTGCGCAAAAATCCCCCTAAAGATGAAAATCGTGCGTGCTTCTTCTTATATTTACTACTTACCGGAGTCGCAGGACTCTCGCTATATACACTCTCTCCATCACTCTCTTCCCTCTCATACACATTATACGCTTGTAGCAACTTTCTAAAATACCCCAAGGAAGCATCCAATTGGCCACTATTAATTTTCTCCCCTCTCTTTAAGCAATCAGCAACACCTGCCAAAAAGGTCGAAAACTCTAACAAGATGTTCTCTTTGATTCTACAATCTTTTATGGGAAATGCCGAAACATTCCAGCAGTTTCTAGCCAAGAATATCCCTGGAGATAAAAAATCTCCGTATAACGTAAACCCATCAAGTTCAATTTCTCTTGTTTTCAGATTAACAATCTTATACAAGAAATACTTAGGCTGAACCAATGAGTCCTTTGGCACTTTGTTTGTTTCAAACACCTTCAAATCTGATTCAGAGATTAGTAAACTAGGCCAAGGGTGTCTTGGTGCTAAGAACATTGGCACTTTGCTTTTTTTGTGCTCTCTGCTGCTACTTCTGCTACTGTCTGTAGTGACATCTTTAACAAACTCAGGAGTGAAAACTTGTTTCTTGATAATATGAGTTTCTACATTTGACAAGAAGCCAGATTTTTCGGGCTTCTCATTGAAATTGGAATGATCAGCCAGCGGACTGAAATTAGAAGCCAGCTTATTATCGTAAGAATCATAAGCTGGAGGAGCCGTTTTGAGTTTCATTTTGATTTTTGGAATCTTGATTTCCATTTTGGGAGACTTGACTTTTGCAGTGGTGGTTGGCAACTTTTCAGTTTCCTTTTCGATGGAATCTTGAGAGAACGCGTCTAAATCGCTCGAGTATGCATCATCTTCCTCATCTTCGTCGTAAACTTTGAGTTTGGTGAAGAGAGGGGTGTGGGAGGGGGTTGGAGAGGGAGGGCGGGGGTGGGAGGGGGCAGCAATCGTGGAGGGGGCAGGGTAGGGGAGGTCGTTGAAGAGGGCGTCACTCAGGTTAGTATACTCTCAAGCGAGGTGTGTTGACTATAGGAAGAGCGAAATATGTGGAACAAAGCAAGAATAAAGGAAGAAGAAAGAGAGGTCGAGGCACCTCGTTTTCCTCAATACTAGAGGCTAGCGAAGGTGTCAAGCGAAGCAAAGTATCAAGCATAGCAACCTCGTTGGCTCAATAATACAACATACCATCTGATAGCAAAAACAGCGAAAACGCTGGATAAAACGAAAACGCTGAGACAAAAAAGCCCAGGCTACCAGCCGGCATCGGAAACAGGAAGCAAGGATACCCATGCATAGCCATACTCAACCGCTATGTGATAACATATAAGCCCACCACAAGACACTGTATAGACTTGCTGAACTATATTAACAAACCGTAAAATAGCATAATCTAAACCATAATAACATTTAACAAACCTTAATAATAGTATAAACCTACAAATGACAAGCTTAGCTGCATTTATCTGGTTGACACATCAACTAGATACCATCGGATCGGATTAGCTAAGCTGCAGTAGCCACTTATAGGAGAGGAAATTGAAAGATCGAGGTTGTAACTAGAAGAGCTTTAGTGATGTAAGACAGATGATAGAGCAATAAAATAGCAAAAAAACAGTATAAATGTAGAATTAATTAAGAAACCATGATACTCCCAATCCAGAATTTGTAGATCTGTCGCACCATTGTATAGCCAAAAGACTTGCAACTAAGCTAAAAATGATCGAAAACACGCCAAAAAAAAAAACGGAAAAAACACTCACCATTCTGAAGCCGATCCAAAAATATATGGAAAGTATATAATGGTATTAGCCTCCTTTAGATGCTCCTCTTTCAATTAATCAGAATGTTTTGCTCCTTGAATATGGGCAATTATTTACAGGCGTGCTCTTAGCAGGTGCATGGCTCCTGTATGGGGGTATGTCCGGAGAGCCTGTTCCATGGGTCTGGCAGTATATATAAGGCGATGTAAGGCTTTGGATGCCACTTTTGTTCTCTAGAATGTCGACGGGCGACTTTGACCGCCGGTTTCTAGCCAGAGACAATGACATAAATGTCGATCTTCATAAGCGGTTCAAGACTTCTCAGTTGCCCAAGAGAAGAGGTCCGGCCGCTCGTCCAAACAACAACATGCCTGGTTTACTGGGTGCGCTGAACATGCTGGCCCTTCCAGCTCCCCTCAATATGGCTGGTAACAGATCAGTACCAAGAGGCCAACTCCAGCAAGCCGCGAGAATTCGCAGACCTAGTCCTCTGATCCGCCTGCTTTCTCGGCCAAGCTCAAAGCCAAGCTCGCGAGTGAACTCTCGTCCTGGACTGCCTTTGAAAGCGGAGTTTGACGGCAGCGGTCCCGAAAGATCGAGACTCGACGAGCTAGAGAGAAGAGAGCGTGAGCTCGAAAGAAGAGAACGCGAGTTGCAAATTCGCGAACTCGAGAGAAGGGAGCGCGAATTGAAAGAGAGAGAAAAGAAGTTGGAAGGGTTTTCCTTCGAGGTGGAGAGCGACACAGAGAAGAAGGAGAGGGAATTCAAAGAGAAGATGGAGCAGAAGCGGGAGATTGAAGAGAGAGAACAGGCTGAGAGGGAGAGAAGAGTGAAAGAAAGAATGGAAAGAGAGAAGGCGGAGAGAGAGCAGGAGAAAAGACAGGCGGAGCAGGCTAAGCAAGAGAAGATTAAGCAAGAGAGACTTAGAGCTGAAAAGAAGAAGCAAGAGAAGCTCAGAGCTGAACGTGCTAAACAAGAAGCCCTCAGAGTGGAGCAGGAGAAACAAGCTCAGCTCAAAGCTCAACAGCAAGCTCAAATGATGGCTCAAGAACAAGCTCAGCTTAAGGCTGAACAAGAAGCCGAGCTCAAGGCTCAGCAGCAAGCACAAATTAAAGCTCAACAAGAAGCTCTAATCAAAGCTCAACAAGAAGCCCAGCTTAAAGCTCAACAAGAGGCCCAGCTTAAAGCTCAACAACAAGCCCAAAGAGCAAGAGAAGAGAGAGAAGCCAGAGAGAAGGTGGAAAGAGAACACAGGGCAAGAGAGGAGAAAGAAAGAGTAGAGAAAGAGGGGGTGGAGCGAGAGAGACAAAGAAAAGAAAGAGAGGCTCACCGGATGGAGATTGAGCGTCTCGAGAACGAGCGCATCGAGAAGGAGCGCCTTGAGAAGGAGCAGGCTGCGAAGGAGGCTCGCAAAGCTAGAAGAAGAGAAAAGCGCAAGCTCCAGGAGCAGGCAGAGCAGCGTGCTATCAAGGAAGCTGAGCGGCGTGCTGTAGAGAGAGAAAGAGCAGAAAGACAAAGAAATGAGAAAGAAACAGCTGAGAGAGCAAGAGCTGAAAGGGAGAGAAGTGCAAACTTTGAGAGGGAGCAACTCGATATGAGCACCTCTGAAGAGACTCTGTTGAACCCTCCAATCTCTGCTCGTCTTCAGCGCGAGAAAGAGCGCCGTCAGAAGCGCAACACCGGCCTTGGTCCTGTTGCTGTTACTGCTGTTACCCCCCCTACTACCACTCCGCGTGCTTCGGCCCCCCCATCGCGCCCAGTTTCTCAAGTTCCTTCTTTCTCTGTGATGGCACAAGCGCAAGCCCATGCGCAAGCGCACGTTCTCCAGCCTTCTCTATCTGGCTTCACACCTCGCAATCTGCTTTATCTGCATGTGTCTGCGCTGTCCGGGGAGCGCACGCATATTCAGATGCGCTATGAGGCCCGTCAAAATGCAGAGTTGGCTGCGCGAGCTGAAGCAGAGCAGCAGCGTGTCACTGCGCAGCGCGCAGCGCGCAAAAGCACTCTGCCTTTGCAAAAGCGCGTTTCTACGTTCAAGAGACGGCTGAAGGCAAAGATGCCCGCGCTGCCGGAGATGCAGCGCGCCAGATCCAAGCGCCAGAGCCGCAGAGACGACGCAGAGCGTGTGCGCCGCCAATTCGAGACCGGCCTGAGACCAGTACTTGGTCATGTGGACAGCATGTACTCCGCGGTATCCGTTGAGGAGGCCAAGCCTGTGAAGCTGAAGAAAGCGGCTAAGAATGCCAAGGAGGTGAAGCCGGCTGAGGATGAGTGGGAGGATGTCGAGGAGATTGTGATGCTGAAGGGGGCCAAGTCAGGTGACGCGGCCAAGGAGGCGCCAGGGATAAAGAGAAGCAAGAGTTTGAAGAAGATTTTGGGTGTTTTCAAGCGTGGTAAAGGTGACAATGCTGACTTCGAGGAGGTTCCATTGCCAGTCTCTGCTGATTCTGTTGGCTGTGTTGGTGTTAGTAAGTCTGGTGCCAAGTCGGGCGGTAAGCTGATTAAGCACGCCTCCAAGCTTAGCAAAAAGATGACTAAGCAGTTGAAGAAACCACCTCCACAGGGGCATGTTCGTCTCGGCCTGGATGCGTTCACATTTGAAGAGGGTCTCGAGCTTTGCGCGGAGTCCGAGGACTCTCCAGGGTTCCAGAAGCCGGAGTTCGAGCCTCTGCAGTTTGAGAGCTCTCTGTTCACAGAGAAGGACCATGAGTACACTTATGAAGACTTTAAGAGAGACAGCGTGTACAACATGTCTGGTAAGAATAAGCGTGTATCTCTTGTTAAGGCAGGTGTGGCCAAGCGGGTTTCGTTGAACGGGATTACGTCACCAGAGACACCGTTTGAATTCAACACAGAGGGCTTCGACTATTTGCAAAGTGTGATTGAGGTGACCTCGAGAGACGCCGAAAGCATGCCGTCTCTCGCGAGCTCTGTGACCGACCTGACGTGCAGCGAGACTCACGAGAAGGAGAGTCCGTTGACCAAGTACAGCAGCCTGAGTCTGCACTTGAAGAGCGCGTTGCGCAAATCCTCGCTGCCGAACAGCAACAGCGTGAGCTTCAGCAACAGAGTGCACGTGAGCAAGACGTGGCTGAAGAGCTTGTACGACCGGCAACTGGACGAGGGGAACACGTGCACGTACTTGACGCCTCTGTTGATTGAAGATATCAAGGTGGAGTTGAATGATTTCAAGCGCACGATGCTGGTGCATAGGGAGAGTCTGAAGAATACGCATTTTTTTGTGATCTAAATCGAGCGAAGCATTGTTTCGCCCTGATTTGCACTACTTCACATATGTGAATTTAGCAAAAATGCACTTCTTCTATTTGCTGGCAAATACTCTCCGCTAGCCATGCAGCAGCTTGAATTTGTACTATTGATCATTAGACTACTATTCGGTAGAATAGTAAAGAGCAGGAACTGGATAGACACCGTGCTAGTAGATTCATTTCTTGTATAGGCTGAGCCATTTGTTATAAAATTTACTGATTTAATATGTTTGTGTAGAGCGTAAACAAATTACAACATTGGGGCGGAGCATATATGTCTTTACCTACTTGCGTGGAAGACAATATTTTTTTCCAGTATGTAAGGCCTAAGGTTACAGAACATGAGAAGATACTATAATTTTAAGGAGGCGCAGTTTGATGGCTTCTATGCAACTTTAGACGAAGAAATGTATATACCAAGTGAAACCCTCTCTGGAACATCAGTTTTAAGCATGTACATTAGTCCTCACTCTACACTAAGCGGCAATAGAGACGGCCAGTTCATTCCTTGAGGATGTAGTACTGAAATCAGAGGAGTGAGTCAGTATAGTTAACTCATGTGTTGGTACACCGGCTTTGCCAAGTATATACTCTATATACATTTTACCTACTTAGAGTGAGAGTGCATTCTTCTCCCCCTTCTGAAAGAGCAATATTACTTTTAAAATGGCCGCCTAGTCTGATGAAACCATTAGAGAGCCGTTCTACAAATAGAGTATAGTGTAAGCTCTTCAACTCCAATCTCAAAGCTAAACTAGCTAACCAATGAACATATGAGCTAGTAACTTGCAAACTAGTATAAACACATTCACAATGTTAGCAGTAGACATTTTAACGTCTGTGACATCATGTCCCACAGTTATTAATTACATAACCCATTACATAACCCCTGCACATGAGCCCCCACGCACCTGTTTATAATTATCAACTCACCACCCATCGAACCTCATTTAACCACCTACTCATCTGGTAAGTTATACACCCTCAAAAACTCCGGCTTTTCCAGCGCATCTTCCCCTAAGTGTGCTTGTGTTGCTTGTGACTGTTTCTATGAGTTAATGTTGCCCTTCACTCCAGACAATACACTATATAACCAAGCGTTTTATTAGTGGATACTGTTCTATGTTTTCTACGATTACTTTGTTGTTGATGTTGTCGATGCCTTTGGCAGTTTCTGGGTTTTGGCTGTTCTGATTTTGCTTTGATAGCTGATTTCTGTACAGACAGCATTCTACCCAACTGTTTGTCATGCTATATTCCATTCTGTTGTTCTCCCCTTCCATCTGACTGCACTTACTATGAGGTGACTTTGTATTGGTGTGATCATCGGTATTCATTATTGCAGGACACCTACCAAACTTATGCTCTACTATCCTTTACTCTAATTTTCTCATTCTGTCGTTCTCTCCACTTCTCCCACCTCAGAGATTATGATATGGTATGAAAGGCTATTGTAACTAATTTTTGATAATTTTGATGATTCCTGATTATTTCTGATTCTCCAAAGCTAAATGCTACTGTCTCATGCTGTCTCACCTTGATTAAGGCACTATTAAGGATGTCTTGGATTTACAATCCAGTCCTTAGTTATGAACAATATATAAAGCGGCCATTATTTATTTGCTTGTTGGTTTTTGTCATTCTTCATTCCCTTCATTCTTCCTTCTTGCGATGATTATTCGTATCATTCTTATCGCTCCACCACCATGAACTGTACTAACCAGAACCAATCATTGAATTGCCTATCAGATATTCTTTGTGCGTAGTACTTGGTCTGACGAGATTGAGAACTCACTTGGCTAAGAACTCACTTGACCAGGTTTTCGATAAGCCGAGCAAAACAGTTTTCAACTATCTCTTTCGCTCGATAAAATGCTGTACTCCGGCAAGCGCCTCAACATTGGCGATGCCCTCCAATACCTCGACCAAGTCAAGTCCCAATTCCAGTCGTCCCCCCCCGTGTACAACACCTTCCTTGATATCATGAAAGACTTCAACACCCAGAAAATCGACACCCCCGGGGTAATAGAAAGGGTGTCTTCCCTCTTCAGAGGCCATCCTCTTCTCGTGGAAGGCTTCAACACCTTCCTTCCTCCCGGATATAGCATAGAATGTTCTCTGGACCCTTCAGACCCCCACCCCGTGAAAGTTACAACCCCGTCGGGAACCGTGGCCACCGGATTCAGGGAACCGGTTCCCGTAGAAATGGATGACGCCATAGGCTACGTCAATCGCATAAAAGTGCGCTTCACTCTGGAACCAGAAGTTTATAAAGCCTTCCTTGATCTTCTTCAAACATACAGAAGAGACCTGCCGCCTATCCAGGACGTGTACCGCCGAGTTTCTGTCATCTTCAGGGGAGCTCCCGATCTTTTGGCGGATTTCAAGAAATTTTTGCCGGAGGAGGGGGGAGGAGGAGCCCTTGGTAGTTCAGTCGGTGGTTCTGTTGGTGGTTCTGTTGGCCCTAGCTCTGGGGCTGGATCAATAGGTCCTCCAGAAAACGGAAACGATCATCTCCCTCCGTTTGGAAACTTCAAGGCAGAAAAGTATTCAAACGTAGACGTGTATCCGGGAGACACGCGATACACAAATGCAGACAAACACCACTCAGATGCTCCTGTTGTTGAATACAACTACCCCACTTCGAATCTTCGGGAAAGCAAGGAAGATGCGTCCTTGGACGACGAACTTGCGTTTTTCGACAGAGCGAAAAAACACATGGCCAGCAAGAACACATATACCCTTTTCCTACGATTCTTGGCCTTGTATCTGGGAGGTGTCCTTGATAAGGAACAACTTATTGAAAGAGTAGGTGCGTATTTATCATCAGACCTCCTTACTTGGCTCAAGAAGTTCATTGGGTTCCAGGAGACTCCCCACCATATCGAAACCATTGGGGAGTTCAAAAAGCACAGGCTCCAGCTTGGTCTCTGTAAGAGCTACGGGCCTCTGTATCGCCAGCTTCCCAAGCTGGAAACTTACATGCCGTGTTCTGGAAGAGATGAGATGTGTTGGGAAGTGCTTAATGACGAGTGGGTTGGCCACCCTACGTGGGACTCGGAAGAAAGCGGATATATAGCCCATAGAAAGAACCAATATGAGGATAACTTGTTTCGGATCGAAGAGGAACGCCACGAGTTTGACTTTTACATGGAAAACAACATGCGCACCATCCAGACCCTTGAGACGATTGCCCATAAGATCGGGACCATGAGCCCCGAAGAGAGAAGCCGCTATAAGCTCAAGGAAGGACTAGGTCATACGTCCAAGACTATATATAAGAAGATTATTCGAAAGATTTACGGACCAGAAAAAGGTTTCAAAGTGATCGAGGCTCTTCATGAGGCTCCTGGGGTTTCTGTTCCTTTGGTTTTGAAGAGATTGAAACAGAAGGACCAGGAATGGCGCAAGTTACACAGAGACTGGTGTCGGTACTGGCGTGACCAGGAGCTCAAGATGTTCTATAAACTGTTGGACCACCTTGGACTCACGTTCAAGCAAACAGACAAGAAGTTGCTTACAACCAAGCAGTTGGTCTCGGAGTTAAGCACAGTCCAGGTAGATGCCGGTCCGCACAGCAAGCGGCTTATTCCTTTGGCCCCTAAGCCTAGGGAGGAGTTGTTCTTTACCTTTACGGACAGAGACGTGTTGTGTGACATCAGCGGGTTGGTGATGTCGTGGATTTCTGTCAGCGCGTATAGCAGTGCGGACAGAGTAAGGCTCTGTGAATTCTTCACTTCGTTTATTGTTCTTTTCTTTGGGTTTACACCGAGTGAAGCCGAAAAGTTGGCTAAACTCGAGTTTGAAGAAGAGGAAGAACCAAGAAAAAGACACAGAGATCCCGATTTATTGAGGGACGTTCTTCTGAGAAAAAAACGGGCTAAAAAGGAGGAAGAGAAACCGGTTTCAGTTGCTTTCGAGCCGGAGTCCTGGATTGACTTGGTTGCAGACGAGCAAGTCGTTCAGCCGGACGAAGAGATTATGGGCAGAAGAAGCATGTATAATCTTTTCTGTAACACCAGTGTCTACGTGTTTTTTAGACACGTTCAGGTGTTGTACGACAGGCTTGTGGAGTTGAAGCAGATGGACTCGGCAGTGGAACAAGAGATTGGAAGCCGTTTTGATGTTCCCTTCGCCAAGGACTTGGACTTGGTCTCCCACCAGCTAGCAGACATGGGATTAGAGATCGGAACACAGGAATGCTACAAACAGGTTTTATCTATGGCTCACAGACTTATTGAGGGAGAAATAGAGCATCAGTGGTATGAAGAGCTGCTCAGACAAGCTTATCGTAATAAAGCCTTTAAACTTTTTACTGTGGACAAGGTTGTGCAGGGGTTGGTCAAGCACATGCACAGCATCACTTCGGACCACCGGACCACAGAGCTGGTCCTCTTGTTTGAGAAGGACCGGCGTCTGGAAAGCACAACAACAAGAAAACAGATTGTGTATCGAATGAGGGTTCGGCAGTTGATGAGTTCTGACGAAAACATGTTTCGGATTGAAATGGACGAGAAGGGGGAAAAGGTCACTATTCAATTTGTTGCTTTAGACGATTTGACGTTGAAGGATAAGCGTACAGAGGAGGAGCAGTACAACTACTACCTTACAACCTATTTGATGAACCACCCTACAGAGGGGGTTCCTTTGGGCAGAATCAACATGCCGTATGTCAAGTCCTCCTTGGCGTTGATGGGAGAGCAAGATGTCGACGGGGTGGGGGAGCTGCGCATGCGTTTAAGAATAGATCGGGAGAGTTACAAGTTGGAGTTTGTGGGAGGAGGCGATGGGTTCACCCGGTTTTCCGTGGGGAAGGGGAGGGGAAGAGGTGCGGAAGATGGGGGGTTTGGCAGTGTTTTGGAGGGGGAGTTTGGGTGGAAGAATGGGGTGGAGGGTGGAGAGGAGGAAGATAAGTGGGCAGAGTTTCTCAGCAGACAACCGGGTGAGGGAAAGAGTGTTTGAGAATGTCATCTGGGTCATTATCACCAATATAAAGAAAGTGGGGGTCGCCTATTGATGCTAATTGAAAATAGTCTAGCGTATATAGACGTACATGTAATATTATGAAAGTATGTGAGTTTGTATATTGTTGCTGATATCTCAAGGAAGATTTCTACAGTTGATTTGTGAGAGCGCAAGATCTTTAGTGACTCTTGACTCGATTTGTACGGGTGTCTACCAGCCCACAATATGATCGTCATTGAATTATGTAAACCTATAATTCACCCATCACAGTAGCTGTAGTGTTTAACCGAAAAATAGAAGTTCCCCCATTTGGAAATGAAGATTAAAAAGTCGTGAGTATATTTGAAAACATTCCATATGGGGAAATAGATCTCATAACAATTATAATCTCCTCAAGAAAACACCTAAAAAAATAAAAAAAATAGCAACAAAAACATTAAAGACACACGAAAACACAACCGTCACTTAAAATCTTTCGAAGAAAAAACACATTTCAAAATAATGCCTCTTAAAGTTGCTGTAATTGGAGCTAATGGCAAAGTAGCCCGCATTCTTGTACGCAAACTTGCGAAATCTCACACTCCTCTCGCAATAATTCGTAACCCCGACCAAGTTGCGAATTTTGAAGGAATCAACACTAAAGTGTTGAGTCTTGTCCAGCCAGTGCTGGAAATCGCAGGGGCCATCAAAGGGTGTGATGCTGTAGTATTCAGTGCTGGTGCGGGAGGTAAGAGTTTGGAATTGACGTTTGCTGTAGACTTGGACGGTGCTGTAAAAGTTATGGAAGCTGCTGAGAAAACAGGTGTCAAACGTTTCGTCATGGTAAGTGCCATCAAAGCTGAGGACCGGGACTTTTGGTATGACGGGCCTATAAGATCTTACTATATAGCCAAAAAGTATGCGGACCGTGAGTTGAAAAGAACATCTTTGGATTGGACCATCCTTCAGCCTGGAAAATTGGAGGACGGTGAAGGTACTGGAGAGGTTTCTGATGATTACAAGAAAAATATCTCTATTTTCAGAGAGGATGTCGCTGAGTCTATTGTGGGTGTTTTGGAGGATGATCTGACCATTCACAAGACTATCACTTTGGTTAATGGAGAGACTCCTATCAAGGAGTTTTTGAAGAAGGCTTGAAGAACCAAAGCATGTCAACAGTTTGTGCGGTGTTGGTTGATTGAGTGGACGAGTCTTCACAGCCAAAAAACTGAGAGATCTTAGTAATGATATGTATGCGTAGTGTTAGTACTGTTCGATTTTGTATATACGTATTTTATATATGTAGCTCTTTCTTGTCATTAACTCTGCAAGCTTAGACCGCTCATTAAGAGATTGAGGCAACTGACTTTTAACGTTGTCAATTAGCAAAGCCTGTCAATTCTTAAGGTTTCAATTTTGGGAGCGTATTATTTACTTCAATATAAAGTATCAACGTGCTTATAGTTATTATTTACGTACCCCATTCATTCTCGAACTCTCTCCCGTTAGTATACTCTCGACCTTGCTCGGCCCTTTCCACCTGCTATCAATATCTTGGGGTCAGAGTTATCATGAATCGTATATAGCTAACTTTTGGTGGCTCTTCCGAAACAGATGCCTTGTTCAGCTTTTGAATCCTTTCTACAGTTTGCTTCATCAGAACATTTATAATCACTACAGAACCATACAAACATTAATATACAGTTATGAGTGAAGCACTAGACCTCACTCCAGTTGAAAAGAAATAGAAGTGGAATATAGAGACATATGTAATGTGATTTTCCTATATAGTGTACCAAGTACAAGACGCGAAAAGAGAATAACACACGGCTCGCTTCGCCCGTTATATGTTACATTCTATCCACATCAACCGTCATATCAAACTCCTCACCCTCTCCAACTCCCTTCACTCCCCCCAACACCCCCCTCACCACCCGGAAAACATCATTTCTCAAAGCCAACTCCTCCTCATCTGTTCCCCCTATCATGCTTACCTTAACTAAAACTACAAACAAGCTATAATTGACCTTGGCCACCAACACTTTCTTCACCACGTAGTTCGACTTGAAAGAGTCCAACCCAACGATATCCTCCTTGATTCTGTTCAGACACTGCTTGAAAACCCCCAGACCAAAAGGAAAAGCCAAGAGAATCATCTTAGACAACCGTTTGATCATCTTGAATCCTACGTATAAGATCAAAAGAGCCATCAAAAACGTCTGAATCTCGCTGATTTTAAAATCTCCAATTCGCGAAATCGCAGGATAGAACATGAGATATACCAGAAAACACAAGGTCAACACTTTCACAGGATTTTCCGTGACCCCAACTTCTTTGAAATAGTTGATTGCCTTATCTAAACCAAATCTTTGGTTGACCTTGGGCTTGAGAATGTCTTCACTCAAATCTAAATTGTTGGAGTTTACCTTAAACGTGGAATTGCTCAAAACTTTACTTCCCACCAAAGTGATGCCTATTCCTGACCCCACCAAAACCAAAAAAAGCACATCTGAAAGCATCCGATGCTCATTGTGTCCATGATGATTATCATGATTGAGGTCTCCGTCGATAAGACTAACGACAAACTCCTCCAACAGATGGGTCACCAAATCAAAGCCCACGTAGAAAAGACTAACACTAAGCGCAAAGCCAAATAAAGGTTCTATTCTACTCAACCCAAAAGGCCGGGTGATCAGCAGGCGATCCCATGCCTCAAAGTTTCTGAATATATCCACAACAACCGTGAGAAAGTTATTTACAGCATCGAAGAAGACTAGATGAGAAAGAGTCGTGAGACACGATAAGGAGAACTGGACACCTGCCACAAATACTACAGATGCATAAGCAAAGTGGATCATGCATAGAAAGAGCTTCAATTTCTGAGGGTAGTTACACGACTCAAAGAATTCCTTCAAAGAGGGTATCGGGAGGGAAGTGGGGATATTGAAGTTTGCCCTTTTCTTTGGTTCTTGGAAAAAGTTCATGGATACCGAAGAATGTTTATATCTATGTCCTTTTCTGTGAGCAGGCTTTGCGTTATTTACTACTACTTGACCATAGTTGAATGGGTTTGTAGAACTAGAACTACTTCGTCTGGGAGACATTTTTCTGGGACTCGATCTTTTCGGGCTGGAATTTCTGTCTCTTCGAACAGGGGAGCCTGACCGCGAAGTGTAGAAGACATCACTTCCGTTTCGAGAGTGCCCGTTTGAGTGATGGCCATTTTCAGAGCGGGGGGAAAGGAAGTCTGGGTTGTATGAGTTTCTGTACGAGTTTTGAGGGGGGGAAAGTTGGAAGAAGGATGTGGGGGATTGGGCGAGGGACTGAAGGGAGGGGTGGTCTGGGGGAGGGGGGTATAGTATGGGGCGAGCGAATTCTGATTTGAGGGGGGAGGGGGTTGGTGGGGGAGACTTTTTGGGGGCGGGCATTAGACTATTTGAGCAAAGCAAGGGAGACCTGAGAGATCTAAATTCGTGGATGTTGAGTGATTATAGAATTGTCCAGTGAGATTTTCGAATGAGACAGTTCTTTGGTGTACAATCAAAGTCTCAATCTTGATACTCCTGAGCCTAACTGATCAAGGATTGAACGGTATCAGACTGACTTGAGATATTAGCCCCCAAGATAATGCAAATGCTGAGAATTTTTCAGTAAATAGATTAACGAATGACTGGTTAGTTGACTCGAAGGTTCTTATGAATTGAAGTTTCGAAGGTGTACAAGAGTTATGAGGAAGATGAAGCTAGTGACAGTGGCACAACTATTTGAGAGACCATTGTTTATCATTCAAAGATGCTCAGAATGACGGTCTCTGCATTGGTGGAATCATTTATGTTTATATTGAGTATGCCCAAATTGAAATGAACAGTAAAGGAATACATAATCGTGCATCTAACCCAGAGCTACCAACTGGCGAAAAGCGACGAACCAAAGACTAGATGAACTGAATAGAGGGACATGTCTTCAGATATCACAGACAAGATTATATGTGCTTATGAGAGAGACACTTGGAAGAGGTTGTGTCACGATGATAGATTCGGATGAGATAGAAGAATTGGCCCGAAACTATTAGAGTACGCTTGACAGGGAACGTCATCACGATGACTCAGTTGGCCAGCTCAATTTATCCCATCAAAACGAGAACCTGTTCAAAATTGCTTCTACCTCCTTCGTTATCAGAGCAGCCAGAAACAACAAAATGATGGAATCAACAGTCAGAAACAAGAGCTCTTAAATAGGGAAACAGTGTATTAGAATCAATTAGAATATTCATCATAAATACTCATGAATACTCATAAGCATCCATAACCATTCATAGAGCTATACCGCAATATCCAAACACCTCACAAAAACACAAAAGTAAACAAACACTGTAACTAAACAATCTTCTTGCAATCATAGAAATCAATGGAATAATCAATATGATGAAGATCCACCAAAAGTAATAGCAACATAATCACGATTTTGACACTCACACAATCTCTTCCTAAATAACTTCTTCGATATAGATCAGAACTTTGTCAAATTATCAAATATAATAGAAAATCACTCGCTCAGTAATATCTCAAAAATTCAAAGAAAAAACCGTAAAGGTTATCAATTTAACTCACCTTTTGTTTCCTAACCTCACTGGTTAATATATTTGATTATCTTCTTTGTGCGGGGATCATAACCAGACACGTGTGGGGGTTATCTGCACGAGACGCACGTCATGCACGTGATGACAGGGGTTAATAAAATATACCACGTGATTTAAATACGGGCTAACATGTGACTGTGAAAAAAGTATGCACGTGCAACATCACGTGCCGCAGTGAATATTGAAATTTCTTAGCTATTGAAGTCCCCATAAACTAATAAAAGTAAGTGCTGATGAAAGAGGGTTTTTGGTGTGAAAATTCGGGGTATTGATTCAGGGAAAAAACTGGTTCTTTTGGTACAATTTTGGGTTTATTTGGGTGGGTAGAAGGTGCTGAGTGAGTTTTTCAGTATGCATTTAGATATGGGTATAATATCTTTCAGAGTGGGAATTTTAAGATGAAAACAAAAATCTTGATAAATTGAGATGATCACAATCGAATGACAAATTGGTCTGGCATCTATTTGTGATATTAGGACAATTGAGGTTGAGAATAGATCATCACAAATTGTTCAAAAATTCAATGAGTATCCAACCAATTCTTGAAAGTCTACTTTCTATCGCTTGATGAGAAACACGGAAACAAAGCCTGTTTTGTTTGATTCATTTGGAGTGTTGTATGATGAGATATTCTTGAAAGTGTATGCAATTGACAGGAGAAGCATAGAATTGCCCAGAATAATCCGTTCGAGCCAGTTTGACCCTTCTTTGATTCCGAAGACTTGTTTTGATATTTTGTGCTTTTCAGGCTTTGATTTGAGTTATTTTGAGGCGATCTGATTTGGCGGACGGTTTGGTTATGTCAGCAGAAGGTCAGCAGTCAGCTATAGCGATTGTGTCTTAGCAGTGAAGTGTCAGTTTTGATCAGGAGTTGTTATCTGCTGATAGTTAAAAGTGTATTTGGTGGCTTACTGGTTTGATTATCTATTCAGTGAACTATTGTACTGATTTATTGGTGTTGGCTTATCAATGGCCAGCTGTTTATTAGTAAATTAGTATACACACAGCTATTGGGTTTATGATATGTTCAGGATTCATGGTCACACTCATTACTTCATACTATACACTGCTTCATGCTATTACATCGATGATACATTGATATAAACTATCATATGATCAATACACCATATCTGGATTTCTGGTCTATATAGCACACAATATCTATGTGCACTAGAAAACTACCAACCATTGAGGGTAGTGAGAGCACGAAAAGCTGTATCACCTTGAAATAGTTAGCTCCTTCGAATACTAACCAGTGAAATATCTTGCCGCCTACTTATTGCTTGTCCAAGCTGGCACCGCCGAGCCATCCGCCGCCGACATCACCAAGGTCCTTTCCTCTGTCGGCATCGAGCCAGAGACTGACAAAATCGAGAAGTTGCTCGGTGAGCTCGCTGGTAAGAGCGTCGAGGAGTTGATTGCTGAGGGTACTGAGAAGCTCGCCACCGTTCCTTCTGGCGGCGCTGCCGCTGCCGCCGGTGCCTCTGGTGCCGCCGCCACTGAGGAGGCTGCCGAGGAGGAGGCCGAGGAAGAGGAGGAGGAGTCTGACGACGACATGGGGTTCGGGTTGTTTGATTAAATGTAATTGATGATATGTTGGTCATCGAGTGTAGTCCATCGAGCGCAGCGAGATGGTTGTAATATATTCGTTCTCCATCTGCTGGCTAATGGCCAGCTGAACTAGCAAATAAGCTAGTAGAAATTACTCGATTGCCAAAAATCTTATAGCCATGATCTGAATAACTGTTTTGTAGCTTCGCTTACTCTTTGATTGTGTATAGCCGAAACGAGGCAATACGATTAGAAGAAATGGGTTCTCTTTTTGAGGAGAATCAGAGTCTAAAACTTTTGTAAGATTCAATTATATACCCTCCCAGCTTGTCTAAGGACTGTCACTGAAGGGCTCGCAGGTACCACAACATTCATCTTAGAGCATTTCTAATTGTAGCGATATCTGGCTCGAAAATGGGACTTTACTCTTTCAGCTCTATTCTGAGTAGAAGGCTAGCTAACGAGTCACTTCCTTCAATTGTATCCGGCTAAGCCTTTTACTTAATACGTCAATTCGATTCGTAAGCTCTGTGCCTTGAATGCGGCTGTATAGTCTAGCGTTTCGTGTCAATTCCAACTCACTCGTTCGAATCACTCGCTTGTTCAGTGCAACCTTTGGAATGCTCTATTCACTTCACTGCTTACCAGGACTCTGGAAAATCGTAGAAAAGAAGAACCTAGCTCTGGCCTATCAATCCATACTGAATAGTCTATATAACGTGGTTCTGTATATTAGGAATATAGTGGTGTGGTGATTTTTCTTCAACCTCATTTCTGTCAGAGATATAACAATAATACTATCAACCGTGTCAAACTTAGGACAAAATGCAATCTACTGAACTAATCAATTCATACCAGTGTCTCGATAATTTTCATGACATATATGAACAAACATGAAAGCAGGTGTGTTAGTGCTAACCACCAGTGTACAATTTAGAAGCCCTGACACTGTGTATCTCTTCAGATCTCCGACGCATATACGCATAGCTCAAAAATCTGTATATTGCACTCAAGTAGCATGAATGAAAAAGATCAAAATGGTGACCAGTACAAGGAGCTGGATAAAGAGCTAGAGTGGCGATATGCGGCTTACGGGCAGCGATTAAGAGTAGGTGTTTATGTAATTTTCTGTATGTCTGGGTATATATGCTTACATGTACGAGGCGCTAGTATGAAGGCATACCGTCTTTCAACTTTACTAACCAGCAATTGGTGAGAGAGTTGGGAGAATATGGGAAGGGTAGGGGTGGGATCTTGAGAGAAGGCGCAAAAGAAGTGCAGAGTGCTTCGAAAGAAGCCAAAATAATCAAGGAGGCTGAAATGTTGACCAAGGAATCAAATCTTCTTGAAAAAGAAGCTTCAGCTTTACGAGAGTTGAAGAGTGTTTCTTCTATAGGAAAGGAGGTTTCTTCTATAGGGAAACAGGCTTCCGTCATTGGCAAAGAAACATCTGGCATATCGAAAACCGTAACACTGACTATATCAGGCATTAGAGATGCCAAAGGATTGACAAAAAAAGCCTTAGAGATTCAAGAAATGGCAGAAGATGTTTACAATAGAAAACCTGAGAAGAGGATGGACAGAAAAAAGACCACGGCTAGAATAGTGAAAGCTTGTTCTTACTTGTCTTGGGTGTATATAGGAGGCGACATTTCTTACGAAATGTACAAACTGGCGCCTGAAAGAAGGATCTCCAAGTTTTTTGAAAGATCTGTTTTCCATACGATCACCACGATTCTCATTCCAGGGATTGCTATAAAGCTGATTGTCAAGGTTTCTGCTGGTAGTTTGTTCACAGAGAGTAATTATATTAGACTTGCGAAGTATACTGGCGATACTATACTTAGGCAGCGTCTTTTTTATAGATTTGGGCCGTTTTTGACGGTTTCATTGGTTTTTCCTGTGATACCGAAATTGGTGGATGGTCCAGTGGAGGGGGTTTTGGCGGGGGTGTTTGGAGGAGGGTGAGAAAGTAAGTTGTTAAGTTCCTGAGTATAGCTGGAATGATTTGAATGAAGGTGTATTGTAATCTTTGTGAATTTATGAGTAGTCTTTCCAATTCCAAAAGGATGTAGTGTTTTGTTTTTAGGGTTGTGTAGTTGCGATACAAGACAATACTTTATTTGAAGGCAAACATTCTCTAGTTACTGTGAACACAACGACACATCATCGTAAGAGTAATGTCACGCATTCAGATGATCGGCATCAGTCAAGGCAAGCGAGACTGGTGTGCTTGATGTGTGTGATAAGCTTTGCGTGGCTTACACCAATACATCAAACCACTTACATCGTCGCTTTCCTGTCCACCAGCATCACTCAGATTGGCCATAACTTGGTCCTTTCGCTACCTTAGGCGCTCGCCAAGTATTAAAGTTGATCCAGAGATAGGGCCATACAAGTAGATCACTATTCGTCTACTGATCGGTTGACTCAGAGAAAGGAATTCCCAGGGTCTCATACATCTACCGAAGGATGCTATCTCTAACTTTTTAACATATAGAAATCTCCCTCTCTAGGCGATAATATATGGTTGTGTTGGGGTTTTCTTCCCTTACATATAAATATTGAGTATCAGTTGTAAACACCTGATAAACAAAAACTCACCTAACATACGGATAAAATCACTTTACATTGACATATATATACTTGGATGCATCTGAATTATTCAATGTTTCAGGGGTCCAGATTGTGACACTAAGCATTGTGCCACGTGCAAACCTTATATACAGCCTCGGTTTATACAATCGTCTGGTTAAACTTGTGTGATGACTATATGCTTTTTCATCAAAAGAAGAAAGATGATAGACGAACTATATACTTGTATAAAAAACCACTAATATCGTGAGTATAATCGTGTATAAATACAAACTGCCAACAAGAATGCATCACTGAGTGTTCCGACGGTACCAACCTTATTCAATTATTTAACGACAATCATAACGAAAAAGGTTTCACCACAAACGAATCCGAAATCTTTATAAAGCGCTCATAGTTCCCATTGTATTTCTCGATAACAAGCACAAACTACTAAAATGCACTTCTCCATCATCTTCGCTCTCGTCTCTATTGCTGCCTCCACACCAATTGAGATTAGTTCTGGTCCAATAGAATATAGTTCTAGTTCATCGGACTCGAAACTCATTAAGGCCTTTGTTGGGGCTCTCGACGCTGAGCAGAAGCTGGAAGTTTTGCTGATGATCCAGTCTGCTACCTCCGCGTCTGCTACCTCCACAACTGCTTCCCCTACTTCTGCTAGCTCCACCCAGTCTATAAAGATACCAACTTTTGGCCTCAATTTAGCCGCTGTTGCCTGAGACTTTTTCTACAATGGTTGGTAGGGTCACACTTGTCTCTACTGCTGATGAGTCTGTCACTTAGCAGTTCTACTGGCTCTGTTGGCTCTGTTGGCTCTGTTTGCTCTGCTCTTGCTTCCGCTCCTGTTGCTCCTATTTTTGCTGGCGGTGTATCTTATCCGTCTGCTTAATTAGTTTATGAGATGTTATATTAGATGTGATAGATTTTGGTTGTGTAGTTGAGTTACAATGAATGCGCTCGAGAAATGAACTTTCAGTTCTTTAGTCATGGACTGTATAATCTGAATTGCTGGCTCAGTGTAATCATGAAGTAGAGCCTCTGTACTATAGTCGTTGTACCCTAGTTTGAATATATCTAGACATATGATCACTTTACAAAAAGATGCAAAAAAACGCAAATCAATCAATGACATCCTCAATTAAACACAGTAACCAGTAAACTAACGCACTCCACTAGTTCTGTGATGCTCTTGTCTATGCAATTCCTCTCAACTGGAACACCTATACGCTCTTCAAATCAATCATTCATCTATCAAACTCAATCAGGAATCGCCCATCCTCTTTCGGTAACTTTGACCAATCAAGTTGATCACTTAATGGAGCACAACTCTCATTAAAATCACTCAATTCTATTGAATCACTTGATAAGCAAGAATCATAGAGCTCCGTTTCCTTGCTTAGTAAGTCTAGCACGACCTGATGAGAAAAGCACCTATTAAGTTTACCTCGTTCGATTTGTAAGTGTCCTTATCAAACTCACCAAACAACGTCAGATCTCAATGCTTCGCTCGTTTGATGAGTTTCACCAAATACTGTCTTGGCTCAATAGCAATCGACTCAGGAAACTCATTCAACTCAAACGGATCAAGCCCCATCACCATCCCCTCCTCATCAGGCTTTCCAACTTTATACATAACAAGCAATCTCACCAACAATGCGTACATCTCCTTATATGCCAAATGCGACCCCGCACACATCCGGCTCCCCATGCCAAAGGAAAAGTGCATCAAACTCTCCTTTTTCAATGAAAGGTCATCTTCAAGCCAACGACGGGGCTCAAAAACATCGGCGTTGGGAAAGAACGCCTCATCGTGATTAGCGGTGTAGGCATTCATGAAAAGAAGAGTACCCTTGGGAATCACACAATCTCTGAAAACAATGTCAGCTGTGAGCTCCCTAGGAAGAGATAGTGGCAACACTGTCATATGTCTCAAGGTTTCCTTGATGATGCCTACCACATACCCCACCTTGAAATTCTCATAAGGAGCTCTTTCCCACGCCTTTTCCAAACTGCCATACTCTTTCAAGAGTTCTCTAATAGCAGTCTCCTGGATGCTCTTCCCGAAATCCTGACTAAGCATCCCCAAACAGTAGTACATGTTCAAAGGAGTATTGTCAAGACCAGCCGACACCATCGTGAGACAAGCGCTCTTCAATTCAGCGGGGGTCAACTTTTCCGGGTGCTCTTCCATGAGCGACCAAGCTTGGGTCACAAAACTCTCACTGGAGGGACACTCCGAGTAACGCCGCTTGGCCGAATCCATGAAAAACGCCATATACAGGTCTCTACGGGCTCTGTACTCTTTTGCTTCATCTGTCAGAGGACAAAAAAAACGTAAAAGAGGAACATAGTCCTGGTAATGAGCCGTATGGGCCCGGAGACGTGTGATTTTGTTCTCCACATGAGCAACCTCGTGAAGGAGAAACCGACCAAACTCGGTTGAATAGTCGATACTATATCCGTACGTGAGAAAAAGGGCTATCCGAAGATGGTACCCTTGGATCACCTCCAAAAGGTGTACGTCTTTCTCACTACTGTTCAGCATCATCTCTTCAACACGAGTAATCGCCCCACTGGTTTCTCCATCAATCAACTCCCCCATTTGGTCCACACTTTTCTTGTTGAGGTTGGTAGCCACAAACTTACGCTTGCGCTTATACGAGTCTCCCCACGGCGTTGTGCCAATCGTGAAACCCTGGGTTTTCGAAACAACGTCATGGAACGTGTAGAGACTTGGCCGCGAGTTGTTTTTTGCACGATGCACAAGCCACAACTCGCGGACCGCCGCATAACTGTTCGCAACCACAACCCTTCGCGTTCCCATCCTGATTTGGAACACATCGCCATACTGCTGAGACCAATCGCGAAAGACAAGCGCGGGATTGGCCGTCATTTGATGCATGTTGCCAATGAGCGGGATAGGGGGAACACGAGGAAGTTTAGGGATTGGAGGAGTGAGAAGGAGATCAACGAGAAGGATGAGGAGGGGGAGAAGGAGAAGGATGAAAATGACAGGTTAGATACCCATTAGAGCGATATAACGATTAATTGAGTGAATAAGTAGGTGCAAATGATTTCAAAGTAGTAAATAAAGAGAGGCCCAGCTGTTGGCTTCCCAGATGATAGGTCGAAAGAGAAGTATGGCGAGGGAGGCATGACAAGTGACCAAAAAAAGCAGTTCAGTTCAACCAGCGATTAACAGACAATTTACACAGTCTACGAGTGATTGAAAAGAAGGCCGGCCACAAAAAAGCACGTGAAATGTATAAAGTAAGAAGTATATATAAGATCATAGAAAGAGGACTAAGCACAGTACGAAAAGAATAACTGGAACTTCAAGCAGGAGTATAAACTACAATCAAAAAAGTCAAAACAGCCAAAACAGAACAACGATGAAGGAAGGAAGTCAGGGTCTTTCGCAAATAATCTTAGAGAGCACAGAGAATGCCGGCTAAACTATAACAAAACAATAAAATTCCAAACAACAGATATGTATAAATGAACACATATATAAATAGGAACTTCCACGCATTGGAGAAGCACGACCACAAAAAAATAGGGCCGATACAAATTGCAAGCCACGCCAAACTCGACCAAAGTAAACACCAAAAGCACGCATTAGAAAACACAAAAAAGCACCATCAAAATCAATAAAACAAAAAATCATATCACAAACAATGGGTGAACGAACTAATTCCAATCATTTTTTTTTATAGTTTATATACAAGAAAGAGAATATAAAATGCACACAAAGATACATGCACTATGCGCCAGTTACCCTGCCTCAAATATGTGGCGAAAAAAATAAAATAAAAAGGCTGGAAATTCCGACTTTTGATTTTTTCTTTATCCACTAAAAGAACCCAAAAAAATGTCTGCAGCTTTGGACAAATCGCTCGATGAGATCATCGGAAGCAAGCTGGCGAAACCTGTTGCCAAGAAGACTGGCGCCTCCAAGGCGGGTAAGAGCGTGAGACCACGCCAGAAGAAGGCGACTCCTAAGAAAGCGGCGACGCCAAAGAAGGCGCCGCTGGTTTCGAAGCCGGTTGTGGGGAGCGTGGGGGCTACGAAGGCGATTATTCATGGATTAGTATGTAAACTAGAAACAAGTCAATGCGAAGCATTGAGATGTTGATTCAATTTTACTCTTTGCTAAGCATTGAGTCATAAGCTGATCACTACTTACTTCACATTGAGTTTTCAATTGATTGACATTTGACTGAACTTGAGTTTGCTTTTTGTCTGTTGGAATACGTTAATGTGAAGAAATGATCAGTTTTTTGATTACTTCCATTGTTGTATTGATTGTCTTATTACTTTGGTATCACTTCTCTTTGAGTCGAATTGATACGAGTATTTTTTGACTGTTGGTTCTGTTGGTTGGTGATTTTATTGGTGCCAATGTTGATCATGTGTTGATATCATATGACGATATATGCTGATATCTCATATCATATATCAATGACGCTGATGCCATTGTTACCATGCGTCACTGGTTGGTCTGTTGAAATTTGGCTTGGCTTCCTGATTATCGGTTTCATTGGTTGAATAGGGTTGCGCTGTTAATGCTTTTGGAAATAGCATTGATTGATGTGCGCTATGACTATCGACGTTATCATTGACTATGCCTAACAGAGTTTGTCTCCTGATTTCTATTGAATTGACTGCTGATGAAACCGCTTGTGACTGACAGACTAATATACTGTTTACACTTTGTGAGTGTCCATTTGGTGGTTTATATAATGCGCTGTTTGCTTTTGCATTTGGTTATGCTTTATCATATCCAGCCCACTATAGTGGTACTCTGACACCTTGATTGGATGTTCGGAGAGTGGGTTAGCAATTGAAGCCAATATCAATGGAAATACCACTAGTGTGATGTGTGATCAAGTCTGAGCAAGCGATGCTTATTTCGATAATCTGGCTAATCTGACCATCTTACTGGTCTTTTTGATGAGTCCATGAGATTTTGGCTCTTGGTCAATAACTCAAGGCTATCAGTACGTCTGTCGGTTTGACCAATAAAGACCAACAGTAACCAACATTAACGATCATGTCCATCCATTTAATGACATCACGCTACTTGAGATAGGAAACAAGAGGAGCGCTTAATTGCCAACTCTTCTAAACATTGCTGGACATTGTTTGTTTCTTCTTGCTTATTTGTTATTTATTGTTACAATGTTTTACGCTACTACGTTATGTTCACTTATTCAATTCTTATAAATATCTTTTCAATACTAATTATTCTACTGATGAACTGAGCTAGTTATGTCAATCAGCTCGAAATACAATCATCTATCACTAATTTCTATCAATTATTTTACTCTTGCATATACCAGACAAGTGATCACTTTCATATGAGATCACTTTCATTGTTATATGTGCATACAACGTGCTCGTTGTATACTAACCAGCCGAGAGACGTTAAACAATCTGACGTCCGTGAGTTCCTTCAAAACCAAATTGGAGGAGTTCAAAGCCTCTCCCTTTCTTACAATGAAAGGGGAGAGTCCAAAGGTATTGCTTCCGTGCTGTTTAAAGCAGCAAAGTTTGCTGAGGCCGCTTTTAAGAAGTTCAATGGCGCACCAATCGACCAGGGCAAGTCCAAGATGAAGATTGAGTTGGTTGTGGACCCACTGAAGACGGTTGTGCCTTCCGTTCCTTTGGCCAAGCGAATTGCTGTGAATGGCGCCAACCAACAAAAGCCAAAGACTAAGGCAGAGGCCAAGGCCCAGAAGCTTGCAGAATTGAAGAAGAAGACTTTGGCTAAGGCTAAGGCTAAGGCGAAGGGTAAGGGAAAGCCAAAGGCGGAGAAGAAGAAGGGCCCAAAGACTTTGGAGGATTTAGATCAGGAGATGTCCGATTACTTTGAGAAGAAGTAGTCGTTTTAGTGCGAAGTTGAACTTCATACTGACACTTTCTCTTGGTCAACGATGTTAATTAGGTATTTTATGTGTATTTTTGAGTTGTAGATGAAGTATTATAAGTATATCTGTTGTACAATTGAAGCATCACTTCGATATAAGAAGTATAAGATCTTGTGCTGAGCCAAAGGATTTCTTTAACTACGGAAAGTCTGGGGAGATTTCACTCTCTCTCGATTAACACCTCGCACTTGAGTTGATAGCATTCTTGTAGTAGTATCACGTCAACGCTTGTATATGTATATGGGTATATGGGTATACACAACGTGAATAGATTCAGGGGAAGATTATCTTGGGCATACTACCAAACCTGCAATGCAATAATACAATGAATTGCTATATGAAGGCGAGCACTCTACAAACCACTGTGAATACATTAACACGTCATCGTAAGAGTAAGATCGTGTACTCAGATGCTCCATGGTACCTTTAGAAATCCTTTTTCTGCAAAAAAGGGTGTCTCGAAGAAACCAAAATACGTGAGAAAGCATACATGTCATGTATCGCTCTTGTTCAGCATAGCAGTTCAGCTAATATGCCACTATGATAATGTAGACATTTCCGGCTCGTTAAAGCATGATCAAAGGACAACCAAGGCCAAGCCACCCTACATCATGAACAATTGGAAGTTATCAGATTAAATCACTAGTAGACAGTGCAACATCATAAATGTTTTTCTTTCCAAGTTTATATATATATATATATTTACAAATTTCTAGGAAAATAGCACTGCTCGCGATTACTTCGATTATGTCACGTGCACACTATAAATTTCCAGTCCCCCTACAACTCTCTATGCTCCTTCGAACCCTCTACAAGTCCCCCCCTCTCGGGGCCCGTGCGTACTCCGAGATCACCAAAGTGCCCAAAAAGACGTTCAAGACGTATTCCAAAACTGCTCAGACCCAGCCAATCAGACCAAAGCTCAAAAAAGACGTGAAGAAAGAGCCCGTTAAGGATGTGAAAAATCACCCAATTCAGCCAAAATTTGGCATGAAAAGTAGCCCCTCTAGTTCTCCATCAAGTTCTATACCCATTCCCTCTACTCAGAAAGTTCCTTCTAAAGTTGGTTCACCCCCTACCCCTGTCTCAACTATTGCTAAACGCGCTACCAATTCATCGACCAGTACCAACGCGACCAACGCAGCCAGCACAACCAACATGAGACCAGTCATAGATGCCACCAAAGTGAATACAAAACAAACTTCTCAATCTAATGCATCCCCCCCTACCCCCTCCACCCCCTCGGCGCCCCCCCCCTTCCCTAAAAACGTCTTCCCCAACTCACTAAACGACCAGCCAACGTACACACCTCTGTCCTTCCTTGAGGACGCGCCTGCAACTGTGGACTGGACCACTTCGTTCCACGGCATCGGGACCACAGAACTCTCCCAAGCCCAAATAGACATTCTCTTACAGCCGCTCAACCCCGACGATATTGAGATGAAGCCCGACGGAATTGTCTATCTACCTGAAATCAAGTATCGTAGAATCCTCAATAAGGCGTTTGGGCCGGGTAGCTGGGGATTGATTCCGCGGTCGGATACCGTAGTAGCCCCAACGCTCATAACTAGGGAGTATGGGTTAGTAGTGAAAGGGCGATTGATTAGTGTGGCTAGGGGAGAGCAGCAGTATTTCAATGAGAGGGGGATTCCTACAGCCACAGAGGGGTGTAAGAGTAATGCGTTGATGAGATGTTGTAAGGATTTGGGAATTGGGCTGGAGTTGTGGGATCCAAGGTTTATAAGGGGGTTCAAGAAGGGGCATTGCGAAGAGGTTTTTGTGACTCATGTGGGGACGGGGAAGAAGAAGAAAATTTGGAAGCGGAGGGATGATGAGGTGACGTATCCATACAAAGTTTAAATATTTATGGGCGAAGCGAATCCGCCTTGTTCAGTTATTCAACGTCCTCATAAACTTCTTTCCCTAAGAGCATGTTTTCATATACTTGTTTTTTTCTCTCAAGCTTTATCTCATAGGAAAAGCTTACACTCTTCTTTAAACTTTCTTATAAATAGTAAGCGAAGTGCCCGAATTGACCCGCTCGTTAGCTCTCTCGTTGAAGTTGTTCGTCAAAAAGTACAACACCTCCAAGAATCAAGTGCAATATCTGTATTTAGTATGAATTTCGATGTTTTGTAGATGGTCTGTATACGGTATAGCAAGCATTTTTAGACAGTTTATTGTGTTTCGAATTGAATATGGTGTTAGCAGTTGAAATTTAGCTCTTGGCGTTCAGTAGCGAACAGCGTTTTTGGAGAAGCTTTTCAGGCTGTTCATACTACCAAAAATTGCTTCTCTAGGTCTCATATCTCGATTTACTACTCCAGCCACAATATGCTCTCTTCCCTTCTCACTAAGGATCAATAATGGAGTTTTAATCGTTACACTGCACTTTCGCAATATTTATAAATCAGAAAATATTTTTGGCTCCATTGACTTTTTCTTCCTCTTCTTCTTCTTCTTCTTCTTCTTCTTCTTGATCTTGTAAGAGCTACTTCACTGCTGCATGTTTCTGACATTGAAGCGGAGTCTTGAAATGCGCACACCTGAGGAGAGGTGTAGACAAGACTTCTATGAGAAAATGAAAGGCCGAGCCAAGATGGCCCGAGTAATTCAGCACTGGTTCAGCTATGGGTGTTCGATCTTCGGTTACTAACAATCAAATAAATTGAAGTTCCAACTCAAATCTTCCGTTAGAAGGATATTCTAAGAGTACCACAAAGTTACATATATGCCAAAATATACAATGCTTTAGCCTCGGTAATTGATGTTCTTCATAAGACTGATTTTTTTTTCTTAGAAGATTTTTAGTATACTCTACAACCCACACATTACAAACTTAAACAATATGTTCATTAAGTACTAGAAATACCTCCTCCCACACCCGCTATATGGTCAGCATACGTGCGCTGATATTCACTGATATATAAGAGTGTACGCACCCCGCTACAGATAATATCTTGGCTCATCAAAAACGTGGTACCGGTGCCCCCTCACCCCTTCCCCTCTAAACATCTCCGGGAATCTCAATCCCTCGTCAACCCTCTTCTCGTCTATTCTCTCGTTCCCGTAGAACCCGCCTCTAGCCCCCACCACAAACTTGCCCACTTGCACCTCTGTGTCAGTGATCGTCCCCCTGCTGACACGTGCGTAGCCCACTCTCTTCAAGTTCTTATACAAGATGTACTCACACCATCTGTCGTCGTCAGTCGGGTCAATGTCGTGCATCCCCGAACGTTCCAGAACGTGCACGTTGTAGTTGCCCTTCCCTGGCTCAATTACAAGGTAACTCAAGAGAACAGCAGGCCGGTTTGTTGTTCCCATCAACTCACTGAGATAAAGCGTCTGGAGTCTTCTGTCCTCCACGTCCTCCTCCTGCCCACTGTGGAACACAAAGATGTCAACGAATTCGCCGTATATGTCGAGCGTTGCGTGTATAGCAGGCGCTAATTCCCCAACAGGGCTCGGAAGAAGATGGTGTGTCAGGTTGAGGATCGGGAACTTGGAGAAGAGACATGCGCCCCAAGTGTGTTTATTTGGACCCGGTCCGAAATCTGTATAGTATCCCAAATCCTGAGCTATTTTTTGCGTCAAGTCTCTGTTGCCCATAACAATTCTCTGGGTGTCCGACTCGAGAAAGCCCATGATGTCTACCTCCAAGTCTCTCATGAGATCCCGCATGCGGTCTTCCAGAGCCCACATGTCGTTGTCCAACCCAAAATGGATGGTCCAGATTCCGGCGGTGAACAGCTTGGTCTCTGGGTGGTGAGGCTGCGGGTCTGAGTATGGGAATCTCACGAAAGCAGTAATGATGGAGGTGATGACTAACCCTAGGCAAATTAAGGATTTCTTACTCAGTTGAGTAGAGTTCTTTTCAAGAGCTAATGACTTTGATTTGGCTAATCTAGAATCAATCAGTTCGTCCTGTTTAATCAGAGATATGTCTTCTTGTTTGGTATTGCTAATCACACCTCCTCCCAAAGCTAACATCGCTATGCCATAAACTATATCAGTTCTTTCTCTGAGAACAAACCCGTATGGAACAAAGGCATAAGCAACTATCCAGACACTCGCCAATACGAACACAATGTACACGAAAAAGGCAGCTGGAAAGATAAGCCCAGGGTTATGCGCCAGCGCAGCTTCAAGTAATAAAGGTGCGGTAGAAACTAAGTACACCAAAAACACAACCCCGCCAATGTACCCAATCCAGTGTGGGAAAGCGACCAATAAAAATAGCCCCGCGCATCCTGCAAGATAATAAGGAATGCTTCGAAGAAAGGTGAGCTTTCCACTGATATATGCAGCCCCCGCAATTGCTGCTATAGTTAGGGCACCGTGAGGAACGGGTAATGGCCCTCTGACAGGGTAGCCATCCCAAACCCACGTGATGATGGTTCCACTGTCGGTTGCCAAAGCATGAAGCAAAAAGAGCAGAGATCCAAGACCAAGGGCAGTGAAGAAGAATGAGTTTGAAGAGACAGTTGAACTTTTTGTCTTCTTATAATCAGCTGCCATAGCAGCGAAGATGCCTACTGCCAAGCCCGTTTTGTTCCATCCTCCGTTCTCAGTATGCATGATAGCCCAAAGTGGGTTGTTTGCACAGAATGCATATTTCAACACACTGTGAGCCAAGAGACCTATAATAAATCCATTTTGGCTATGGGCGCTGGTCTCGGAGGCCAAGGCAGTAGCGCCAAAGGCAACACCGGCAGAACTGGTCAAAAGTCTGTATTCTGGCTTTTCAGCAAGATAGGCACCAATACCGAGGGACGCACACAATACTCTACATATTTGAGGATAACTTTGACAGGTCTTTCTGACAAAAGGAATGGCCAAAACAAAAGTAAACAACACCAGGGCAATCAGAGCTTCGTAACCTGATATACCCATGTTCCATAATGGGAAGTGCCAAATCATAGCCAAAAATCCTGTTAAGTTCAGCCAGAAAACAAGAGAATTTATCGTGTGACACGCGACAGAGAGCCAGGACTCAGAGTTGTCTTTGCTTTTACGTAACAGCTTATCCAACGTGGCCACAGCAGCCAAATCAGGAGCGTTTGCATTGAGTTTTTCATTTTGCGAGACAGATTTCAAAAGGTTCTCCTTAGTTTTCGGAGCATCTGTGCTTACCAAAGAAATGACAAATGACGACAAGTCAGACACACTCCAAGAATCAAAGCCAACGTCAAGCAAAATCAACAGCCATTCACAGAGTGCATACACCAGGTAGGCACCTGCGACTTTGTGAACTTTGTGTTGGATGAAGAGGTATATAAGAGGAACAAGCATACCAAAAAAGGCATAACAAGTGTATTGTCTAGCCTTCTTGATAGGCCCCTCACTGCACGCAATAACAAAGCTATCCCAAGGGATTGTCAAAACTATATAACTGATCATGAAGATGTCGTGCCAGTCGTGGTCGTCAGTCAGGGTAATGTAGACCCATCCTCCGCAAGTGAACGTCCGGGTAACCCCAAAGAAGAGAGCTCCAAGAGCCGCCTTTGGATGAAGAGTTTTGGCTTTAAGGTATGTGAGAGCAACCAATGCAAAGCGTGGTCCTGCAGTAAGTGCTATGAGGATTTGGAATACCAGTCGTTCAGGGTACCGGTCTCCGATGGTTGCGCTCACACTGGGGAACCATTCGTCTGGGTAGCCGTAATGTTCATTTTCCACGATTTTTGTATAGTGGAGCGAAAGGCCGAGAAAAAGCGCACTTAGAAAGGCCAGATACGCACATACGGTGTGTGCGAGCGCCACATGACGGCCTGTGATGGACGCTAGCAGCATGGTTGAATTCTAGGGATGATGGGAGGGTATAGCAAAAAAAATGGCTAAATTTGGTTTTTTTGGCTGATTTTTCACAGTAGTCTATAGGGTGCTTAGGGGTGATAATTTATGCGTTGTTTGGTTAGGAGCGATGGAGTTCACTGGCATGTGGACATATATAAGTATAGGGAGGGATATACTTATATACGTTTCCTGATTTCTTTGTTTTGTGATTCAAAGTTTTATGAGAGGTTAGCGCCGGTGTTGAGTATGCGAGGATTATCGGGTGTAGTGGTTGTTCTTGTTATTGGTCTTTCGGAAGACTGAAAGTGGAAAATATTAGTTTATAGGAGTAAATATTTGAGCTTAAAATATAGAACTATTCACTACGTAGCGTTGATATGATACTCCGGCTTCCGATTGAGCTTGCCTGTGTGATGAAGTGGAGGTAGTGAAGGTGTTCTTGTATGTGAAGTGTGAGACTCTCATTGTAATAAAATAAAATCTAGTTTTGACATATATAAATATTAAGTACACATTTAACCATAATAAGAAAAACTTCCATAGAAAACACCCAAAACCCAAAATTTCCAACATAACTAAGTGAGCTCTATACTAGAAAATCACTCTCAACATACTTTATCAAATCAGAGCTCCCTTTGTCTTACCCTTCTTCCTCCCCCCACCCCGCAGTTATGAGCCCTCCCAGCCAATAAAAATGAAGCGAAAATAATCACCTCCAAGATGCCAGGTGAGTAGCCAAAACCCGTTCTTATGGTTATGAAATGTGTTGAAAAAGGTTATTAGTATTCTAAGGGGCTACTATAATATGCGTGTTCTGATGTGATTGCTTTCCTTAGTCTTGATTTTTTTTTGGGAGGTGTGCCAAGTGTGGGTCTCTTTGAATGGGGTTTTTTGTGGTCAAAAGATGTGGAAACTGAGATCCTATAAAACTAAAGGTTTATTCAATGATTCTTGATAGTTTGGTTAAGTGGTTTTATGGATTTTCCGATCTTTATGTGATTTTTATGCTGTACTTGATGATCTATCTAGTGATACAAATATCCACTTTGACTACATCTTTGGTTATTCTTTGAGCACACAGTGAATTCTGAGGCTGTCCTAAGGCAAAAGGAGTATCAGTACAAACACACAAAATAGGTTACAAAATAACTTATTACACTGAACCATATAACTGTCATGAGTTACTAACCCGAACACCTCAGATCTCCCCTTGTGTCCTTCGACGACATCGACTACAAAGACGCTGAGAAATTGAAGCAAGCCAAAGAGTCCATGCTCAGAGAAGAGTTCATCAGAGTCTCTGCATTGCGTACTCTCAGACACAGTCTTGAGCAGTGTTTCAAGGTGTCCGGGGTGAACGCTTATGAGGATTGTAAACCAATGGCGGACAAGTATCTCGACTTGATTCCGGAGAACAAGGTTGGGGGGTATATGTTTTACATGAGAAATGATCCATCTAAATAAACTGGTTCGAGTGAAGCGAGACATGGTTATAATCCCACTCTTCACATCGTTTCATTACACAATTTGCTTATAAGCAAACTGGATGCTACTGTCTTTGAATCAAGTGAGTCAAGTATCCAAATCAAGCAATCATAACTATCCAACTCAAATGGATTCTATGTTGAAATATCGTGTACAATTAATGTGTGTCAGTCATACAACATATGGCTGCTGTAACTGGCCAGTGCCTGGAGAAATCACTTTGATAATGCTCAGTTGGGTGGTATTCAATAAGCACGTGCTGCCTGTTGTGAAGTCAAAAAGATGGCAGATTGCATGGAAAAATGAATGAATATTAGTGATTGTAGAATTTGTATATACAGTGTCTCTTTTGGGATACAGTGATCAACTTACATCAGTATGATTTACATCAGTATATCATTCCTATGCCGCGAAACACAATTGTATAGCAACGCTCAGAACTCCTGCGAGAAAGCGAAGGTGGCCTGCCAAAGGTCCACTAGGGTGCCTCTTCCAAGATTGTGGCCAACCTAGTCTTTTGATCATGTCTCCGAGTATGGTGTAACTAGAGGAGGATAGGATCAGTCTAAAATCAGCCTATCGTGCTCTATCCATTCAGTGGCTGCCAAACCACAATAAACAAACGAAAATGATCTTAGTGATTTTCTTGTACATTATATTCCATTACTAAACCGATCTGCTCCATGCTTTTTGCTGTTTGACCTTGTCAAGAACCTGTACTATCAGTACTCGAGTTCTGAACCTAAGTTTTGATAAAGTTGCAAGCTTTCCTAAGACTTGAGCATCCAAAGGATGCAAGAATGTCATAAACCCTAATTATGCTCTCTCATAAGTAGTATAAATGATGTTTTTCCTTATGCCATTTGCAGTTATATAAACTACTATGGTTCTACTTTGAGCTGACTTGTCGGGCGCTCGATTGTTCATCTAAGAAGGAGCAGGAAGTTCAGAATTCCCACAAACCACCTGGATTATAGAATACAGAATACATTTCCACCTCCAATATTTCAAACTAAGGATCTTACAGTCACACACATTATACCAAAAACCTTTTTCATTTCAATAAACTTCCGTAATAAAGTTATAGTTATAAACTTTTCATATACGGCCCAAAAGAGCAGTGTCACACCCCCAAAACGACATGTAATTTCCATATCTGGAAACATGCGCGTGAAGAACGCGTAATTCTTACATGACGCGCAGAGGGACACCTGAAAAGGGCGTTAGCATTTACAGGTTTTCTCACAGGCCTACGCTGTTGGAAGCACAAAAATTAGTTCAGACTGTTCACATATGCTTCTGCTGTTGCCAAACAAGATTACAAAAATTTAAGTCGGCTGGTTGTGTAGTTAGCTCAATTTTTTAAAAACTTGATTTTGCTAAGAAACAAGGCCAGTTATGGGCTCAGCATTACACTACTGGAAATTTGTGAGTTAGTAGTGGTTCTTATTGTGAAATCTGTGTCATTTCAGACCATATCAAAGATATTCTGCTTTCATTATAATCCATGTATGCTTTTACGAGTATCTCGTAAATATATACAGTACTGTGAATTGGAAGATGATATTCATGGTGAGTGATTGATCATTACTATGTAGCTATGTTACTATTCTTCTGTCAATCTGTAAGTATAAGTTTATTTAGAAATTTGTGTGCATATTTCGTCTATAAACCTTACTATATGCTCATTTGAGTGATACAATAGATTACAAGTAGCACAAAATATGGATCACTAAATAACGGAAGTCTCATATCAATGCTTCTGTTCTTAACATAATGCCTACTGAAATATGTTACGTCCCTTCATTACCAGCATCCTCTCCTGTTTACTATCCGTCAGTGCAAATTCGAAAATGGAGCGGGCCATGGAGACTCAGCGCGTTCTCAGGTAAGACAGTTTCGACCAGATGGCTCAGAACCTGGGTGTAAACAGAGTTTCAAATTGTCAAGAGGACGAGAGACCACAGAAAGAACACCAATATACGAGCGGATCATTTCATTTTCTAGGTTTCTTCAAAACATATTGATTCCGAACTTCCAAACTTCTCATTGAATCGAGTATGTCGCTTTGTGCTGGCGCTCGTAGATATCTCATGGTTTCATTGGCATCTGAACAATAAAAGTTGATTCTCTTGATTTGAGTTCGGTCAAGATGGGTATACTTTTGAAGGCCTCAAGTAGAGCGCCAAAACGCTCCTGTGAATACTATTCTTATATATAAAATACAGTTAGATAAATACCACAAATTATAACTTAGATAACTCACGCAAAAAGCTCACTCATCCAAATAAAACGTTAACTCGCTTCGCTCATTGGTGTTGTACTCGTCAATGATGTGAGCATCCTATTTATCGGACAACGCAGCTACTCCCGGCAACTCTTTTCCCTCCAACAACTCCAAACTCGCTCCCCCGCCGGTACTCACATGCAGCAACTTGTCCCCTCCGCCAAACTTCTTTGCCACAGTAGCGGTATCCCCTCCCCCCACAATTACTGTGCTTCCCCCTTCACAGCTGGCCACAGCGCTCTTCAACATCTCCTTGGTTCCAGCGCTAAACTTATCAAACTCAAACACCCCTGGAGGTCCGTTCCACACGATGGTCTTGGCTTCGGTAATAGCCTTCCCAAAAGCGACTCTGGTCTCAGGACCGGCGTCCAAGCCCATCCACCCGTCAGGGATGCCGTCAGAGGCCTTGACGATTTTTGTGTCTGCGTCCTTGTCGAACTTGTCTGCAATCACAAAGTCTGAAGGAAGGATAACCTTGACGTTATTCTTCTTGGCCTTGGCGATCAAATCAGGCACGATTTTAGCGCCTTCCTCGTCGAAAAGAGAGGTACCAATGGCAGTTCCGTCCAAGACTTTGGTAAACGTGAAAGCCATGCCGCCTCCCACAATCAACATATCAACCTTATCCAAGAGATTGTCAATCAACTGAATTTTGTCAGACACTTTGGCGCCTCCAAGAATAGCGAGGAATGGTCTAACTGGACTCTCCAAGGCCTTGGCGAAATAAGCCAATTCTTTCAGCATCAAGAATCCCGCAGCTCTTTGAGGAAGTTCGACACCAACCATGGAAGAGTGCGCTCTGTGAGCCGTTCCAAAGGCATCATTGATGTAAACATCCGCCAAAGAAGTCAATTGTTTTCTAAACTTCTCCACGTCTCCGGCGTCTGCCTTGATTTTCTTTCCATCCACTTTTTTGCTGCCTTCTTCCTCAATGTGGAAACGGAGGTTTTCCAAAAGGAAGACCGACCCGTCCGAAACCAGGGTCACGGCCTTTTCCACCTCAGGACCAACACAGTCTTTCAAAAACTCGACTTTCCGGTCAAGCAATTTCGAAAGCTCCGTGGCAACGGGAGCCAACAGAAATTTCAAGTTAGCCTCTCCGTTAGGCCGACCAAGATGCGATGCCAACACTACACTTTTTGGGTGCTGATCCAACACATACTTGATGGTAGGAAGAGCCGCCACAATACGCTGATTGTTTGTGATGGTGGTTCCATCCAAGGGGACGTTAAAGTCGACCCGGATGAACACTCTCTTGCCAGCTAGCAGAAGGTCTTTGATGGTGAGCTTGTTACTGAGAGACATACCTGGTCTTTTCAATTGTTCAATGGATCAACTAAGTTTGAATTCCTCAGTGGATGAGTTGTTCAATCAATTGGTAAATGAAGATGAAGAAGAATTCGCTTGCTTTATACATCAGCTGACATCACGTGGCATGACTATGCATACACTTGAGTGACTATATGGGAGTGATGGTGATAGTTAGAGGGAGCAATTGGTTCGGTGGATTTTAGTGCTGGCGCCTCTATATCTAGTCTCGTTGTCATTTTGATTGGTTTCAAGTCATCGTTGGTTTATTGGCATGTAGTTCTCAGTATCTGTTTGACATGCATGATGAGTTGACCGAGGAGTGTACTGCTTAGTATGTGCTTTTATGTAAAAAAAATGGGAGCAAGCAAATGCGAGAAAATACACAATTCCTTTACTGTTTTTGTATATTGTTTTTACCTGCCATATGTGACGAGTATAGAGATCTCTCGAAGTACTTGTAACGGTCAGCACATCAACTGATGGATCCACTGACAAAATTCTCTAATGCGACTGAAACAAGGCTGCGGTTTCTCTATCTATCTATGTATATGGGTGCTCAGTTATTTGTTGATATACAATTATAGTTGTATATCTACTGCTCAGCCAATTGTACAGATCTCCGGGTCCGGGTTGAGTATGAGAATCCTCCGAGATCCGGGGATTAACGGTTTGTGGTTGAAAACTTCTATTGATAAATTGTAGGTTTTGTGGTATTGGTAATTGATTTCCTTTTTTAAGCGTTTTCAGGGCTTTTGTGGGGATTATGGTGGTTTATGTGACTTTGCTTGTTGGCTGTACTGAAAGCTTGATTTGTCATACTAGTGGTGTAGCAGAGATCTTTCATCTATTTCGTTGAAAGTTTAGTAAAGTTTCGATATATACGGAAAGTCTCTTGTGTTCGATTTTCGTTCATTCTGCATCTTTATAGAGAGTTACTGAAATGCAGTAAAGCACAATAATGATTGACAAAACACTCTCTAAACTATTTTAAACCAAATATCTTGTGCAATTCTTTCCTACTGTCTCCTCTGAGCCTACAATCTAAACGCCTTTCACTGAATATTCGCTTTAAGCGTCCTGGTATTGGCAGAGTTCACTGAACTAGGCAGTAAGTGGTAATACAATGATCCAAAGAAGAAGTGGAAATACGTTAAAAAAAAAAAACAATTTTCATTTCATTAAGACTGAACCAACAAAAAAGCCCGACCTCTTTGACACTATACTATAATTCTGGAAAACAATATTCTACTAGAACAAAGTGAGGTATTTCCCATCAACAATGACAGGTCGTAAAATAACTCTGATGGCATTAATCAGTTGCTCAACTGAATTTGCATTAAAAAAAGTTCCGCAAGAAAGACCAAGCTCAAAGCGTCCGGCGAGATGCTGCCTGGCAAGCCTCACCCATTACTTCTCTCCAATGGTAAAGCCACTTCTTTACATGCGCCTAAAAAAAAGGACTGCTCAAATATTCTAGGCGCCCACCACGGGGATCGAACGAATCTGACATGACAGCAAAATTTGTTAATTTTCAGGGATCCGCAATCGGAGGATGTAAACAAGAGACTAAATTTGTGTACAAGTCTTCGGATCAATTGGGTTGCTTTCCTTGGCCTATCCTGTAACGTTTTCAAGTGTCTTTTCTTGGTTTTTCTGGTATCTCTTGCGAGAAAACGCTCTACAATATTTTACGTACACCATCTAAACCGTACATCAAAAAACAAAGTATCCAAGATTCTGGGACAGGGTTCGTAAATTTACCCTTCGTGACGTAACTCCGCTTGGCGTGCATAACTCCACTCTTTCTATATATAATCACCACAGAACGTATACAAGCCAGGCAGTGTACACTTTTAGTACGAATAGAGGATGATATGTCTCAAGTTTGGTAGTTGGTAACCTATTTTTGGCATGTTACTCATAATGGTGGCTTGGGTTTCTTTGTCAGAAAGTGTACATTTATATGGTATCCATGATGATATTGCTGTGTTGGAAACTTTAGATAGGAGTCTAGATTATTGTGGCACGATCGGAGTGGATAATAAGATTGGGGCGCTTTTGTGAAGTCTCACATCCTGGTTTGCGAGTTATAATAAACGATAATTTATTTAGGCTATTTGTAGGTTTTAGCCTTCGTGAGAGATCAAGAACTAAGGTGGGGGGGGTTATAATGCTTATTTTGACAGGGAAACTATAATATATATTTCTTTAATAAGGTGTATAGAAGTGTGGAACGCCAGAGAACGTTGTAAAAAGTGTTACTCACGACATCTAACGCTCTGCTAAATAAGGAAGTACCCTACTAGTCAAAGACAATTAATCTGATGCTCCTCGTGTTTCATCATATCAGAATTTTTCAAGCACAAATTTGGAAGAAGTTCAACAACTGGTGATAACAAGCAAATTGGAGGTGGCGAGTTTAAGATGATGAACAGGCTAGTCAAAGCATTTCCCAAACGTGGATTTGCGTGTACTTTTATTGATGTAGCCTCGTTAAAGATAGTTTACGCTGTTCAGTGCCCTTCTTTTGCGCACACAAAAGTTGGTTGACGAAGTGCTGAATTCTTCAATGAACAAACGCTGGTCACCTAGGTCTAGAAGAAACACTCTACTGGTAGAAAGAAAGTTCAGTGGCTGAGCTTTGTTTTGCGTTGCTTCTCGCTGATCACAACATTACTCTACATGTCCCCGAAGCGAAGACAAAAAACTCATCTGGCTAGTATCATCAACCAATAGAGCTAGAATATAATCATTACGCCATCATCATCGTCATCATCAATACGTATCAGTCAATAAGCACACTACTTCGAAAAAACCACGAGATTCCCTACCTCTTCCCCCCGTATACAACATCACCTCCGCCAATCCACCACTGACCCTCTCTCCACCTCACCTCCCCCACCAGACTTACTCCCACCCCCTCGTTCCCCAAAAAAACACCCCCAACAGTCACCACCACCGCATCCACAAACTCAGATCCCAAGAGCTGGCAAATCACATCGCCCCCTCCTTCAACCATCACTGTAGATACGCCCACTTCATGTAGCCGCTCAAAAACCTTCCCCATATCAAATCTCCCTGCCCCCTCCATTTCTACAATATCATAATCCGGGCTCTCCTGCCACTCCACGCCTTTTCTAACTAAAATGATCGGTTTCAGGCCTTCGCCCTTTCTATACAACGCCAGCATTTTCAGACTTGCGATTTTGTAGGCCGATCTGAAGTTTGGGTCGAGCAAAATCGGCCTTATTGAGCTTTCCTTGCCTGGAAAACGACAATTGAGACCGGGGTCGTCAGCTAGAAATGTGCTGACGCCTACAAGAATGCCCTGGAAGTGAGACCGTATATAGTGGGTCATATCTTTTGTCACCCTTGACAGAATTCGTGTTCGAATGCCGGGACCTGCCAGAATGCGCGCGTCAAGCGACTGTGCATACGTAAGAAGCACATACCGGCTTTTGGCGCCCGGAAGATATGGCGCAAGAAACTGGGCGTAGTCCATTGGGTATCTGGACGTGCTTCAAATCTTTGCGGAGTTATGCACGCGCACGTGTGGCGGATTTAATAATACGACCTGTTTTGCATATTTAGAAGTCAAGTGAAAAATCGTGCTTCGCCGAGTTTGTGGTATTTAAAGGCCTGGGATTGTCCAATTTACCAAAAGTTCACATTTATATAGTGAAGTATATTACAACAATTGCATTATAACACCCGAACAATATGCCAACCCCCACCCCCGACCAGGTGGCGGCCTATGAAGCCCAGAACCTGCTTTATGGAATGATTCCAACATACGGTGGAAATCTTGCCTTCGCAATCCTTTTTGGCATTGCATGCGCGGTGCATATCGGACTTGGCTTTTGGTATAAACAGCGCTGGCTTGGCGTGGCCTTTCTCTTTGGTCTTGTGCTTGAGATCATAGGTTATGCATCCAGGGCCCACGCTCACAGTTCTCCAAACGACGAAAACCCATATTTGGCACAGATCATTACCCTCACTATAGCCCCCTGCTTTGTTATGGGCGGTTACTACTATCTTCTTAGTAAGCTTTCCATCATCTACGGGACCCGTTTCCTGGTCCTCAAGCCAATATACTACTCGTACATCTTCATATTTTGCGATATAGTGCTGTTGGTTCTTCAGGCAGCTGGAGGAGGTAACGCAGCCATCGCCATGAACAATAATGAAGACACGGCTCCGGGGACTCATATCATGATTGCTGGGCTTGCCTTTCAGGTTTTCACAATGTCTCTTTTCTTGATTTTCTGGTTTTTGTTCTTTTATAAGGTGTATTTCTCCTCGGATAGTGAGGTTGAGGCGCCAAAAAAGAGCATTACCAACTTCTATAAAACCCTGTACAAAGACGAAATTTTTGACTCGAGATACAAACACCTTCGGCTGAAAAAGACGTTTACGTATTTTCCTTTTGCCGTGCTTTTCGGTACTATCTGCATTTACACCCGGTGTATATATCGTGTGATTGAGTTGGCCCAGGGGTGGAACGGGTACTTGATCACCCACGAAGTTTATGTGTTTTGTTTGGACGGTATGATGCTTCTTTTGGCTTCATATGTACTTTTCCCACCATTTTATCCAGGAATAGTGTTTGGGGGAAGAACCGATAAGGTGGAGGTGCCAAAGCTGTTGCGTATCAAACAAGAAAATGAGCTGGGAAAGGTCGAGAGCATTGAAGATGTGGTTTAGTTTATAGGATGTTCATATTAGTTTTGTTGTAAAAATACTAGTGACTCTATATAGGAGTAGTTTTAGCCAATAGACGAGGTAGCACACATAGGAAGTTATCTTCAGCATATTTGTCTCAAAACTCCTCACAATTCTGGCTCGTATACGAGATTTATCAGCTTTTTCTCTTGCTACGATAATAAATTAGTAAGAATTACCAATTTGCTATTATTTACGGGCTTTGATGGAATTATAAACACATTTGCTGAGATCAATCTCGTACGAGTCAGTTATTCGCTTAGAGATTCTCCTGAGTTATCTATATAAAATCTACATAAGCCCCTTCAATATACACCTTTCTCTCCTCAGTATCTGCTATATTACAAATGAGCAGGCCATGGGTATTCCACTGAAGGCTTTTCACTTTCTCACCCCTAAGAATATTAAAAAGTGAATTAAAAGCCTACACTGATTTAATTTCACAATTGATTCACTATAGTGTGTGTATACACCCGAAGATAATCAGACTGTCCAACTAGTACATCTAGCTAGAATACCAGTAGCACATTTAATCAGCAAGCTAAAACTTACGGTGAAAAATCACTCAACAACTCCTCTCTCTCTCAAAGCTTTCTTTAAGAAATCAAAATTCGTCATTTTGCGCACAATAGCGTATGAAATCCATATAGGCAAGAGATTCAAAAAATAGAAAATTCCCGCGTTAGCACCTCTATAAGTGACCCCCTTTCTTTCAGGAATCAGTCCAAGCAAATCGGATATCACATCCTTTGCAAAGTCTTTTGGCTTCAGGGCGCCAGGCTCCTTATCCATTTCCGAGTGAGAGTACAAAATCTCCTTTCCCTCTGGAAAATTGAAAATCAGGTTTTCTGGAAGTGGAGTAGTATCCTGGATTCCAGTAGCAACAATGCCGGTGAGCACCTCCATGACCCTGACGTCGACCAATTCGAGTTCCAACTTCAAAACCTTGACCAACTGGTGTAACGCGGCCTTAGATGCTGCGTAAACACTTACAAATGGGAAGGGAATAACACCAGCGTTCGAGCCAGTGAATCCAATAACCCCTTTAGCCTTTTGAAGAAGCGGAAGAAGGTCTCTAGTAATTCTTATAGGCGCCAAAACATTTACTTCAAAACATTTCGAAGCCGCTTCATCGGTCACGTCCAAAATCGAGGCCCGGTTTGCGACCCCAGCGTTGTTAAAGAGAACATCCAACTTGTCTGTTTTTTCGAGAATTGTGTTTTTGAGACGGTTGACGTCTGCAGGGTTTGTGACATCACAAGGGACCACGATAGCGCCAAGAGACTCGAGTTCCTGCATAAGCTCAACCTTACGAGCTGCAGCGAATACCGTGAAGCCACGGGTGATGAGCTCTTTGGCAAGTGCCAAGCCAATTCCGGAGGATGCGCCAGTAACAACAGCAAATTTCATGTTTTTGGTGTTAATTCGATATAGAACTAAAATGATTATATAGTAGAAGATTAGTAATGTTTTTTCGGAGCTCGGAGATAGCACAAATGACCTTTTTTGTAACTCTAGTCAAATTCGACTCTTTCGGCCGAATTGTGCAAGTTTGAGCAAGTTTTGAGGGTATATGGGGTCAAAATGAAGTTGAAAATAACTTCAAGAATTATTTGCGGCGTATTTGAGTAGTACTGTTGTTTTATATTTTTCAAGGGACTTATTGTAGCGTCACTTATATACAAAAGAGCTAAAAAAATGCTTCTTTATCAAATTTGAGAAGTTCATAGCCTAATTTACAATCTTGAGATTCGACCAAAGAGCTTAAACTGAATTCACAACGTACTTGACTTATGAATTTGTAGTTAATCGTCAACCAGATCGACAGTCACACCAAAAGAAGCACCTAAGGAAGTATACTTCTGATAATCAGTTCTTTTTGCTAACGGTATACGGAATAGCAGAATTGACTAGACTCGAAGCTAAGTTGACGTACTGCTGTATATATAATATATTTGCGATAGAATAATGACCTTTTTCAAATGACATTGGAGTGTATTTATTGCCTGTTATTGCATTTTTACATGCACATAAACTAGTATCAAACTGCTACTTAAAAAAACCCAAACATGAAACTACGAATTACAAATACTATCGGCAGTTGAAAATTAAACCATTTACCGGCCACCTGCGTGCTTCTCGCCTCGCCCAAAGACGTCTTTTTTTAGGTGAGTGAATCCGCTTACGTAATCCAAACTAGGCACCTAAATTTCAAAGCCAAGGTAAGAAGCTCCAAACATGATCCCCCCGCCGCCCCCCTTTGCGACAGTTCAGACTCTTCTCAACGAGCCAGACGCGCCTCAAACATGCTATCTGTATGTTTCCCTGCTTCTCGAGCACCTTGTGGCCCTCAAAATCGACCACCCCGATGAGTGTAAGCTGGCCTTTGAAGGGGTTCTTACAGAATTGAACGCTTTTCTCGATTTCTACACTGCCGAAGAAAACACAGAGAAAACACAGCACTTGTCTGTCCGCGTCGGACGTGCAATGGGCAAAAACTACGTGTTGTGTTTTCTGCTTCTTCCTGCACCTAGTTCTGCGCTCTTTGACACTGTCAACAAATTGATCACGCACCTTATGCAGACCGACAAAAAACACACAATGTACACTCCCGGGTCCTCTCAGGCCAAGAACATTCCGCGGGCTCGATTTCTCATTGTGGTGCTTGAAATGCTCTTCTCGACTTTTGGGTATGATCTCCCATCGCTTGCGGCTATACTTGTGCAGCACGCCTACAAATCGGCCAAGCTGATCATGGGCAGTCTGAAAACGTGTCACTCGAGCTACACCGATTTCACGGTGCTAATGCAGCTATTAGTGGCGGTTCTACAAAATGGCGGCTCTGCCGACGGAATGCACGCAAAATTGCTCAAATTAGCAAAATCCACAATCAAGCTCACCACAGACAGAGACACTATAGATCGAAACTCTATAGTGGGTTCAAACCTCGCGGTTCTTCCGGTGGCCCTGGCGTTCACCCTCCTCACATATCTCGTCGAGAATGACAAAAAATACTCCAAAGATTTCATTCCCCAGCTTTCTAAAGACCTCAATGGCTATTTCCTCATGGGCCTTATTTCCCCCCACCCCCTCATTCGCCAGGGCACCGCACGTGCTGTAGCGTCTCTTCTCTACAACGTACACAAAAAGAAACATGTGGACTTGACCCAAGTTCTCCTGTACTACTCCACATTCTATATCCTGACAGATGACGTGGTGGTGCGAAGCTCGCTCTTCATTTCCCTCATTCACTATCTCCAGCTCAACGATACCCATAGCAGGTTGTTCCTTTTAGACTCTTTTTTCCCCGTCTTGGAATTTTGTAAGTCACTCATAACCGCTCCCCTCCTCTCTCTCAACGGATTTGACGGGGGTAAAACGCTTGCTCAAATCAACTGGCTCTACACGCACTTTTATCTCCCTGCTCTTGGCCAGCACGCTAAAAGCGTGGTACTCCAGAAGCTCATCGACGGCGAATACCTCGGGAATGAGGTTTTGTTGGTCAAAACCCCTGTTTTTGTCCAGTCTATGCTTAAGCTCTTAACTCATCTTATGGCCGATCTCGGTCCAACCATGGTTCCGATCGACCAGCTCCAGAGACTTCTTGTGAAGTTGGTCACAGACCGCAACTTCCAGGTGCGTGCCGAGGCCGTGGTCGCTTTTTCATCTTTCTGTAAAGTCTTCCCTGGGAACATGCAGGAAATCTTGAACGAGTGTTTGGGGGGGTTACAATCCGGCTTCCGAACCATTGCCGATCAGCCTAAGACCGATGCTGCGATCCAGGTCCAGCCTGTGGCAGACTTTGGCAAAATGCACGGCTATGCAGCTTGTGTTGCTTTTCTCATCAAAGAGATCCACCCTGACTACGTCCTGGATGATGTCATCGCCAGAACTTTGACTTTTGCTCTGCTGCAGCTCAAGGCGTCTGCAGGGCCGGTCCTTGCTGGGTCTGTAGAACAGCTGATAACCGACATCCAGTTGGACTTCAACAAGCGCTTGGTGAGTTGGTCGCTCCTTGCAGGAGTTATGAACGCGGACATGTCGTTTTTAAGAATGCACGTCCCCCAGTTCTTTGTATTTTGGAAAAAGCTCCTTACCCACAGTTACCAGCCAACCCTCCAAGCACGTGGCGCAAGCGAGTTCCGCATGGCACGCGCGCGAATGGAAGAGGTGTTTCGCAACTTGGAAGTGCGTAATTATGCCCTTACGTGTCTTTTGCTGTTTTTGGCGCATCCTGTAGGCCCCGCTGCGGCTAATCAAGCGGCGGGACTTCTTTCGCGGTGCTTGGCGCACGTAACGGCGTTGGAGAGCAATTTGGGGAAGATGGGGGCACGTGAGATGGATGAAGGCTACGACCTGGGGAAGGAGCAGGTTTTGTATATGCACAAGAAGCGCATCTTGCAGTGCTATTTGCGGCTTCCCCAGAGAGCGCGTGCAGAGTTGGACCTGGCGATTTTGGTGTTTTGTGTGCGCAGCTTCAGTGACCCCGAGGCGTTCAGCTTGGCTAAGGAGAGTGCTGTAAATAGCACGCTTAAAGATAAGGAGAAGGACAAGGAGAAGGAGATGAGAATTCACAAGCAAAAGTTTTTCAACAAGGAGGGGGCTTCTATAGCCGAAGATATAGACAATCGAGATCTATGGTTGGTTACCGATGGGGTTGCTTTTGGGGTGACCAGTAAACTCAAAGGGGGCAGAGTGGCCAAGCTTAGTGTCACTCTTAAGAAGGAGGTGAAGGATGTGGATGGCTTGAAAGGAATATCTGATGAAGTGGGAAGCTCCTGGGTCAGTCAATTCGAAGAAACCCTTTTTAGTCCATTCAGTGGAACGTGTCAAAATGACTACCTTCTTCCACTCTATGACACAGCTTACCTGAGTGAGTATAAGCAAAGTGTAGGGCTTAAGACTGCTGTGGTAGACCTCTCGATTGAGGCCTTTCTGGAAACCTTCCCTCTTCTTCTGCCCAAGATCCAGCAGCTGCTTTTGGAGCAGATGCGGGGTCACGTGATGCGTAAGGGCGGAGAGCGACTCAGAAAAAAGGCAGTTTCTGTCAACGCGTGCGTGGCGCTACACAGTATGCTTCTAGCGTGTGAGAGTCTCAGCGAGGGGGTTTTAAGCGCACTTTTGGAGACTCTTAAAGTTGTAGAATTGAAAGAGCAGTTGCTTTTTGCTATCAACTGTGAGTCTATAGCACTCGCACTGGCGCTTTTGCGCAATAACGTGGATCGTATAGACGTCCATATAAACGATATAGTCAACAATGAAAAGCCGTATGCCAGAGCCGCCGATGCTCTTGTCTTGGGCGGCCTCTACTCGAAGCTCCAGACTCGTTTTTCCGAGGTTTCAGATGTTCTTATGGCCTTGGCCAGAGACCCGCATCCGGTGGTCCATTACTGGGCAGTGTACAGCTTGGTCCGGGTTGTGGACTCACACGTGACGGCGTCGCCAAGCTTCTGTTCCGAGCTTTTGGAGCTAGTTTGTAAAATGAGTGTGAGCGACGACTTCTTTTTAGGGAAGGGAAGCAATGTAGTAGGATACTTGAATGGGTACTACTCTACACAACCGCTTTTGGCACGCTTGCTTCGCAGCATGGTCATCCTGATAGGCCCGAACGTTAGTGCGCTCAAGCCCCGTTCCAGAGCGGCTCTTCTGGGGGTTTTGCACTTTTTTTTGGTGTTGGACAACGATGCTTCCACAGTATCCCAAACTTTACTTTGTTTACAAAATTTGGCGGTTTTCGACAAAACTGCCTTCCCTATAAAAGTATATACTTTTGCATTGGACTATCTCCTCAAGAATACCCTTCAGAGCGGTATGACCGCCTCTACTTGTATGCCCATGCTCCACAAGACCAGCGACCTCTTTCCGATATCCACCAGCAAAAACCTCTTGGATACGGTTGTAGGATGCTTTTCTCAGCTTGTGAGAATGGCGCCGTCAGTGGACGCCCTCCTCTCACGCGACACAAAGACTCTTTTGTGGGCCTGTGTCGAGGGGCAATCGGCGGACGCGCAATTTGTCGTAAGGCAGTGGTTTGAGGCCCTGGCTGACGTGAGATGGTTTTCTGTGCTTAGCGCGCTATATAGGGCTCCTAGGGCTGATTTGTATTCTCCGGTGTATAGAATGCATCAAGATATTGAGCTGCAGCACGAGAAAAAAGAGGTGAAAGTCGACTTACAGGATGAGGAGATTGAGTCGATGGCCAAGGATAACGAAAAAGACGGTCCTGAAGAGCCAACTAGCCATTTATTCAAATTGTTCATACTATCACTAGTTCGTTCGTTATTAGAGAAGGCCAAGAGGGAACAGAAGCTACATCTCCAAATGCAACCTAGAGTTCAGGATGCTGTTAAAATGGCGTTCTCTGCAGCCACTTGTGGCGTTTTGCCACTCAGAATGGAGGGCATCTCTTTATTGGGAGACATCATAGAGATCTACGGGAAGGATAAAGATCCCCTATATGAGAACGTCTCGCTTCTAGAACAGCAACAAGCACAAACAACCGCGGCGTTGACGCCTGCTTTCACTGTAGACAGCACTCCAGTTTTGGCTGCCGCTGCAGTTAGTGTATGTGCGCAATTTGTAGGTCTGGGAATTGTCAGTGTGGACAAATGTGGACGCATTCTCCGTATTTTAGTTTCTTCTTTAGAAGGGTTTCTGGAAAAAAAAGAGGCGAGAATTGGAGATGTCCCAATCCTCACCTTAAGTGCCCAGAAGAGAGTGCAGTTGGCAGTGCTCAATGCGTGGGCAGAGCTCAAAATGTGTGGCCGAGAGAGCGAGGATAAGAGCTTGGATAAACTTGTGGATAAGTACTTAGATATCTTAGTACCCATGTGGGTGCTCCTGTTGAGAGAGTACTCCACCAGACTGGGCTCAGAAGTGGCTCTTTTCTCTGCGTGTTGGGCTAACTTCGTAGACGTGATTGGCTGTGTGGTTGAAGAGAACGAGTCGATGTTGATGGGTCTTCTTGGCGACGATGCCCAGGGCTTCTTTTTCGTTCTTTTCGCCCAGTGTATAGAAAAATTAATGGGAGACACCACTTCGAGCACCAGAGTTGCCACGCTTTCTGCATTGCGTAAGCTCTTGCGCCTGGAATTGGCTCTGGACGTGCTTTTCCAGCCCCAGGTCTTTTCGGAAACAGTTGATCTCTTCGATAGACTCGTTCTTGTGTCGGAATACACGGAAAAAGCTCTTGTTGTTGACGTCATTGAGGGCCTCTTCTTGAGCTTTTTCAGACTCAAAACAACCCCTGATGAGTTCACTAGTAACGTTGATAAACTTTTCGAGTTATTGAGAGTGGTCGTTTTAGCTATAGGCAACTGTCTCCCGTTTGTGAGTGACGACACTCAGTCGCTCAAAAAGAAACTATCTGAAGACCAAATCGCTCTTCTCAAAAAACTGTTCTCGGCTTTAGTCTCTATGATCGGGAAGTTTCCTGACGTTATGAGAGTAGATCTATATGCATGCCTTCTCTCCATCGTTGCTCGTGTTTATTGCGATGAAAACGCCCATGAGTTGGCTTACCATATCCTCAGCCACGTTAAGTCCATCGTCTCCTGGTTGGACTCCAAAAATGAAACCCTGCTTACTAATCACTTCTACAAGGCAATCTCCAAAACCTTTGCACGTGACACCACGCTGCTCCTCACTCTCACCGTCTTGGTTACGTGCGGCGTGCGGGTAGAGCCGGCAGACTGTTCTCTCTTGGTGTCAGGCTTAGTCAGCTTGTTGCTAGATCGGGGCTCCTTGCCGGTGGCCATCCAGTCTATCAAGGGGTTGATCTTGTACAGTCTGAAGGAGGTGGCCAATGAGGCCAGCATCCGGGGGATCATGAAAAAGTTGGTTCCTGAGTTGGTCGTATTGCTTGTTGAGAAGAGGGAGAGTGTAGAGGACCCGCGGTTGGTGATCGAGATGTTGGTTTTGTATGCGAAGCAGTTCAGCAAGACCAGCGATTTTGTGAGTGTGTATAGCATCATCTTGCCGTTGGTGTGTTGGTACGACGCATCTTTGGGGGTGGACGCGGCATCGGGACAGTTTAAGCAGTACTTGCACGTGACGCTTTTGAACTTGTTGAATTTGAGCTCGGAGGGGTTTAAGGTGGTGGTGAATGAGGTGTTGGGCGGGGAACAGCGGAGGGGTGCGGAGGGGTTAGTGAAGTTTGATTTGGGGGAGTTTAATAGGGGAAATCTCCATTGAGCGAAGCGAGATAAGTGATGTGGTTACGGCTATATGCCTGTTTATATCGTTTCGTCCGATGTATAGCTGATTTGATATTGGTCGAGATTGTTGGTCATTAGTTGTATGAGTGAAACTCCTTCAACTGATTGACATTCGCCTTTAACAGTGCATGCACCAACTGAGCAGCTGCATGAAATCTATCAGACTGGTTCTGAATACAATGTATCAATGATATCGTAGAATTGGAAATGATCGAAACTATACTAACGGTATATCATACTATATAAAGTAAAGTCATGTCGCCTTCGTACTTCACATATCTCGTTCATCGTTGATACAGTTGGTTTTTAAGTCCTATTCATCACTCCTCGAGGGTGAGAAGAGTGGTGTTGTTAACTAGAATATACCACACCGGATCAGAAATAAACGTGTAGTAACGATTAGTACTCCTAAGCTTCTTACAGTGAGGTAGCGCAGTTGTTTAATATCTTGGTGCGTGGGCCTCGTCAATGATAAACCCTATATAGACATCTTGACTATTCAGCTTTCCTCTCTATGTAGCAGATGTGTACCGACTTGTCAAAAAATAAGCGCTAAACCTTGTGCAATTGACATCAAACAGTCTGTGAGATTTTTTTTTTCTGTCATGCCTCTACCGTTGTATTTCCGGTAGAGAATTTTCATTCGGACACCAATATCTGCTCCGCCCCCATGTCGCCTAACGGAGAAAAAATTCGTATGTATACATACGTTGATTGATAAATAATGAAGACATTCGATTAGTTCTTATGGGGGCCGATATGGATTTTCTTGCAACTTTTCCAGTTCTTAAGTGAAGTTTCTGAGACTCACTTCCTAAGCTAGTCATTCAATAGATAACACTTTCAACACAATACAAGACTCACACCCATTACCATTATCAATTACCCAAAATTATTTAGTCATGTTATCTAGTCGTATTATTTAGTCATTTATGTAATCACATTATAAAATCATATTTACTGATCATTCAAGTTAAACCCTGCCAATCTTCCCCCGCCAGACCCCACCTCAACGAGTACCCAAACACATACCAAAGCCAACTCGATCGTTGCCCCAGCCAAGAAATAAAGAAATAGATATGAATGTCTATGAGCATGTTTTCGAACATAAACACAAAGCACACCAATCCATGTATGGAAACCAAATTCAGCATGCTTCGCTAAAATATCGGGCATACCAATGCATTCAGTATACCCTCAATACACTCGATTAGTGCTGTTGAGCGTAAATGAAGCGAGAACATATGTATGATCCAGCCATGCTCAATGAGTGCATTAGAGCATACATTCGAGCAAAGCGAGAATATACTCGAGAATACACTACACCAAAAGCCAACTCCCGCTGTTCTTCCGTCTCCCCCTTCCCTTCCCCTTCCCTCCCTTACTAGCCCCCTCGCCTCCCTCACCTTCCACTATCTCACCTCCGTCCTCCTTCCCCTTGTTCCCTTTTCCCCGCCCCTGCTCCCTGTCCTTAACTAACCCCCTCGCATACTCCAATCCCCCATATATTTTCTCCACCGCCACTCGCGTTCCATCCTCCGCCCTGATCCGCTCCCCCACCCCCCGCGCCCGCTCAATTACCCGCGAGTCCGTCACAACCCCCTTGATCGCGCGCCCGAGGCTCTCCCGGTTCAACTTCTTCACGTGAACCCCCACCCCAAGGTCCTCCACGCGGTGAGCGTAGAAAAACTGGTCCCCGAAGAACGGCTTCACCACGGTCGGAAGCCCTGCGGCCAACGACGCCCCCGTGGTCCCAGACCCACCGTGATGGACTGCGGCATCCATTTTCGGAAAGAGCCACAGGTGCGGCACGCTCCCTACATTGTATATACTCAGAGGAAGTTCGATCTCCAACTCTCTCGACCCCTCCAATCTACTAGACCACCCTTTGTTCAACACACACCGAACGCCAGCAATCTGCACGGCTGCTACGATGGCTTCAGTAAGCTCTTTCGGGTCCGAAACCACAATAGACCCAAACCCAATATATACTACTTTATACCCGTCCTTGTGGCTCTCTTCTATGAACTGCTCAAGAGCAGGGTTACTGTATTCCTCCTGCTCCTTCACAAACCAGTAGCCGGTCACATTGATCCAACCCGCAAAGTCCACGCTGGGCGGAAGAACCACGGGCAGAACGTTATATAGAAACGGCACTCTATTCTGCTGCATCTGGTATAAATCCGTCTTACCTATACCGAGCCTCTCTACACGCCATCTGTTCACCTGGCCCAGAATGCCCTTCCAAAACACATTCTCGAACATAACGTGGGTGAAGTAGTTAAAGCTTCCCCCTCTCTTCAGCTCAGGGACGATGAACGCGTGCGGGTAAGCCCGGGTGCGCGTCCACGGCATCGTGAAGGCACGGAAGTATGGAATTTCGAGCGCCTCGGCAATGTGGAGACCCGCCATCGCCGACGGGCTCTCGATCAAGAGGTCTGCGCCTTTGCACGCCTCCCACGCGCTCTCCAAAAGCTCATCGATCCACGCAGCAAACATCGCGCGCGCATCCCTGATGAACCCTACGCTGAGAACGCTGTGGCCTCCCATAAACAGCATCAAGGCTGTAGGGCTGCCCGCCACTTCCTTAAAGTGGATACCAAAGCCCTCAACAAAATCTTTAAATTCGCCGTGCGTCGCAATCGTCGTCTCATGGCCATCCCGCATAAGCTCCTGACACAAGGCAATGTATGGTTGGACGTCCCCCCTCAGGCCAATCGTAAGGCACGTGATGTGCATCTTGCAGGGCTTGGTCAAGGGACGCGTGATCCCCGCATCCCGCACCACCACGGGCACAGGAGAGCCTGCAACGGCAAGATGCTGTCTACGTATGTCCGCAGCCTGGTCAAGGCTTGCTGAATCGGAGAGCCTGATGCTCTCGGACATGAGTTCGGCTTTGGGCTGGCGGTACCGATCCAACTGTCTGAGGACAAGCCATTCGCAATCGTCGCGGCTATCGTTGGCCGAAAACTCAAAGAAGAGCTCTTCGTGGCCTGTGATGACCACAACCATTCCACTGTACCCAAAACTAAAACTACGTTCTTTATAACAAGTCTCTACATCCAGAAATGGAAGCACCATTTTCGTGCCCACGCCGGGAACAAGGCTTCTGAAACATAAGCGGCTCAGCCCTAAGTAGACTTTTCCATACACAGGCACATTTCTTTGAAGATATGCATAGTACGTAGCCACAAGGCTTTCCAGCTCCGGAAGCAGAAAATGGCTTCTGAACCTCGCTTCCGCAGCGCTGGTTTCCTCAGCAGAGGCGGCATATTTGTCTTCAGACCCTCTTTCCAAGGCATTAGACTCTTGGTAGTGAGTCGGCGAGCTCAGCCACATCTCCAAGCCGTTCTGAAGACGCTGCACAATACTACGCGGGTGAAGAGGCGCTAAAGCCTTCAAGGCCAGGCTCGGGATTCTAGCTAAGGCAGATAATTGGGCCTGCTTTTCCTGGATGTCTTCACTTGCCGCCGACACTTCCGACAACCTATAATTGTCCAGCACCGATAATTCATCCTCGTCTATCGTCTTCTGTGATTCGGATAGCGCCCTTGTGATGCTTCCGAGAGCGGCACTACACGAACTGAAGAAAAGAAAGAAGTAATCGTCCAATGCATAACTGACACTATCCTCTAACACCTTCACGCGGATGCTTTCGGCATTCTCAAAAATCACATCAGTCTCCAAGTCTACCACCGTCCTTAAGGGAAGCCTGATGGTAACCTTGTCGTCAGTGCTCTTGAGGGCAAACATCTGGGTCCGCATTTTACTCACCCACTCAGCCGCAAGCACAAGTGTATCGCAATAAAACACGTGGGTCGCGGCATCGGTGAAGATGCGGATCTTATGGCGCTTGGTCGCATCAGGAAGAACTACGCCTTTTCTGTGTAAAGCTGAGAGGGCTTCGGCATCTACAACGTGGCCGTCTTCCCTAACAACCTCCGCCCTAATAACACTACGCAAATCCACGGTGAGGAGCGGGAAGTACAAGTCTGTGCTACTGCTGTAACAACACAAAGTTGCTCCTCTAAGTACGGCCCAGTACCGCTGGAACGCCAGAGTCACAGAGCGCCGGCGCACCAGGAGAGCGCCAGCCATTACAGGGGGGGGCTCTGCAGAAGAAGAGGCGTTGGTGTACGAGGGTAAATATGCGAAGAAAAGTATGTAGTGTTTAGTTATATAAAGATGTCCTTGAAGAAGCACGTCTCTGAGGAGCCAGCAGGAGTAGTCTGCAATTAATTCATCTTCCTCGGAGATGCCAAACGTGGCGATGAGCTTTTTGCAGAGGGCCGTAGCTCTAGTTGCGATGTTTTTGTTGGACAGCACAGAACGCAGCAGCAGAACGCCACAGATGGCCTGGCGCTTTGACTCAAGCAGTTTCACCAACGATTTTTGAAGAGGGGAATCCAAATATGAAGTTGCTGAGAGTATAGGAGGGCTCACCATGGATACATCATTCTGTTTAGCGTTTTTTTCATCAGATGCAACATCTTGGGAAATAAAACCTTCAGACCCATCAGAACCACTATAAACGGCTAAATTGCTCATTTTCTGGAGAAGCTCGTCACGGGCGCTTTCAGACAAGTCGACGTCATCCTCCTCCTCATCCTCATCGGCATCCTCCTCTTTGAAATCATCTCTTAGTCCAAACTTGTTGAACTCAGAGTACATACTGGTTGTCGTGAGAAGAGAAATGACAGATTTTCCCATCTTCAACTTTCCAACATCTTCTTCAGGAGGTCGTTTTTTGGACCGCGCTCTTTTGAGCCCGGCAAACAGCTTCGTAAGCGGTAGGATCTTTGTAGCTTTAGAAAGGTCCATTAGATGAAAAGGCTGCTCTCTGTCTTGTTAGTGTTCAGCAGTTTTTGTATAGATCTGTTTGTATATATGTATAGACCCATATGAATTTATCTCATGACAAACATAGATCTTATGACTAGATGTAATATCAAATATACAGCACACTAAAATATGCTAACAACCTTCTGTTTCACATATCGATAGAATATCGATTATATATCTGATTTCCCGATTTTCTTTTCGAAAAACTCCGAACTCACCGGTTTTGTATTTTGTTGATTTATCAATTAGCCGATGAGATGAGATGATAATTAGCACGTGAGAGTGTGTGCATAATGGCCAATGATAGGAAAGATAAAGGTGTGTAAAAGTCAGAAAAAAGGGTGATTTTGTGGTTTTGATTAGAGACCGAAATCCTGTGTTTCTAGCAGTTTTTAAACTGGTGTTTTTTTGGTGGCTTAATTTGATAGTGTGGAAGTTATACTATGCAAGCATTAAGTTCTTATACGGTGTATTTGCTTGTAAACTTTAAATATAGAGTGAGTTTATATATGCCAAAGATGATTCTCATGTTCGTTCTAATAATAATCATAAGCCAATTGTGTGGCTTTTCCATGTGCGATACATGATATGCCAACTTCATATGATTGTAGTCATCAACTGTGTAATCAGATGAAGTGTACTTGAACATGTGTGAGCGTTCTTATCACTGAAAGCAATCGTTAAACTTTAGAGCGTGATTTGGAAGATCAATTGATTTTATTTGCATGTTTATGCAAACTCTATCTAGATCTGGTGCTTAGTATGCTAATTATTCGGATATACCGAAGACACAAAGTGACATTGGTAATCTGTTGTTGTATATTTATGGAACTCGGGGCTATTTAGATAGCTGAGAATAGCCGCAGTTTGAAGCAAAATGAGCACTAAGTAAAGAGAGTTTGAAGAGCAAGTGTGCAACTATAGAAAGCTCTACAGATTCAAGTTCATCAGTCTGGCTCTCCGCTAAACCATGCATGAATACTACGTAAGGCTTTCAGTTTATTGAAGAAAGAGACCAGTTTGTGATTTCTATCGAACAATTTCGAGATTTCAGTTAAAGGGCAAGTGTGAGAGTGCTAAAGGGATGAATTGAACACTGAGTCAAAAACAGAGACTAGTTGAAGCACAAGTAGAGCCAGCGAATGAGTGTGGTGTCTGCAATGCTTATGAATATGAGTAGCTAGGATAGTTGTGCTGACTCGCTGATGAAGCATACACAATTCTTACGAAATATATCTGAAACGTACTTATGAAATATGTTCAGTCACTATAACAAACCATTGAACAAGAGATTTAGCTACAGATTAATCAAAACGCCATAATCATTACCGGCTAGTGAGAGCATTAAAGTACACAGAGAAGAGGTGAAGGAGGTATTTCCGTAAACCAGCTTGTATATGAGCTGAATATGAATTTATCAACAGAGATTAACACAAGACCAAGAAATCAGTTGAATGCTCAGCTATAGCAATTCAGTATGCTGAGTGGTTACACACAATGTTAAGTCAATTGTATCCAAAAAAAGCCATAGGATCGGTTATTGCTCGCAGCTTCTTATAAATAACCCCCTCACCTCCCGCAAAAATCCAACCAAACTCCTCCCAGCATTCAACCTTCCCAAACACTCCCTCAACTCCCCCTCTGGAAGCAAATCACTGACCCTCGCCACCCGATAATCCCCCTCCGGATCCGATAAGTCCATCACAATCTCAAAATTCTTCCCCGGGGCATTCGTCACCAAATTCGTGAACACAAACTTAATCATGTCCGCACTCACACTATCTATTCTCAACCCCAAGAATCGCTCATATAGCCGAACACTAGCAACATCTTTATGAACATTTCTGTGTAAATTTTTCTTATTGTTGTTGATTTCGTCTCTTTTCTGAGAGATTTCCCGATCCAAAACATTTATTTGCTCATCTAATGACTGTTTACTCTCTGCCAAAACACTCTTATTAGCCTGTAACTCTTCGACCAGAGCTCTAGTCGAGTCGAGGGTCGCAAATTCCTTCTCTAGGACTGCTCTTACCCTGCTCTCTTTCTCTGCTAGCTCGGAGATTTGGTCGCGGATGCGTACCTGTTCTGCTTTAAGCTGCAGTATAGAGTCTGTGTATTGGGTTTTCAGTTCCGCAAGATGGTTTCTGTACCCTTGGATCGACTGCTTGAATCCAGCGTGGAAATCGCTCATCTTTTGATCCATTTGTTCATAGTCTGGAAGGGGCATGTTAGACAATCTTTCACTTCATTTTTGGTATAATAATTATTCATAAACACGGGCACGTGACAGGCGCGACGCGAAAATATATTTTTTCAATTTTATAAGTGGGATTCACTTGCCGAGACCATAAACCCTTTTGTTGATATTACCCTGGTATCTTCCACGATTATTGAAAGTATGTCCGTTTCCTTTTTATGGATTTTTCACTGACTACTCATTGATGTTTTCTTCTCTTTGATATGATCTACATCAAGGTATGGTTTTGAATTTTTCAGTCCAGACGTCATGTATCACTTGCTATGGAAAACTTGTGGGTTTCGCTGTTTTTGAACTGGTATTTTCTTTATGGATGCAGGAGATCTTGTACTATTGATTAGTTAGGCTGGAAGATAAGAGGCAGTGGCCTTTGTCTTATCTCAAGCTGGTGATTCAGCTTACGGTCTAGCAGAAGATCTCAATGGCCACGAGCTCACAAATTCTGAACTACCACATATCTCAACATTCATAGCCTTTACTAACATTCAGTATTCCACACCTTGGGTTCGCCTCAATTGATAGTAGAGATTGAACAAAATTGCCAAGACTCTATTGCTTTGCTTGAGATCATATAGACATACATACTTTAATTATATCAACCACATACCTCACCTCGCTCCGCTCGATAAAAGATCAACAATCATGTCCGAATCAGAAATGTCCTTCCACTACAAGCACTTCCTACCCTTCCCCCTCATCTTCCGATGGCTCTCCCACCTGGATCAACCATCCCCCTCCTTCACCCACCGTGAATTCGCATACGAATACCGTTCTGGTGCATACCAGCGTTACAATTCCTTTGCTAGTTTGTCTGACTTCAAAAACTCCGTCATCAAGGCAAATCCCACAAGATTCGAAATCGGAGCGGTGTACTCTGTGGACCCAAAACAGAGAAAAGCTCTTCCCAAGCTGGCCATGAAGCCGCTCGAAAAAGACTTGGTCTTTGACATCGATCTCACAGACTACGACGGCGTGCGCACATGCTGCCTGGGCACGGCGATCTGCGGCAAATGCTGGAAATTCATCACCGTGGGCAGCCAGATTCTCGAAAAAGCGCTCAGGGAAGATTTTGGTTTCAAACACATGGTCTGGGTATTCAGTGGGAGAAGAGGGGCTCATTGCTGGATCAGTGACGAAAAGGCAAGATTCCTAACAGAGCAAAAAAGAAGAGCGATTGTAGAGTACTTAGATGTGCTTAATAATCCCAACGGCGGAGGAAAAAACAGTAATAAAAACGGATTGTCCATAAAGAGACCTCTTCATCCTCACATCAAAAGACTGTTGGACATTCTCAAAAGCAAGTTCAAAAGCATAATCCTTGAAGAGCAGAATCCTTGGGAAGAGGACTCAGATGCGCTCTTGGCCATGATTCCTGACAAGACGCTAAGACTGTTTCTCCAGGAGTACTGGAAAAACACTCCGAGAACGAGTATGCAGAAGTGGCTGGACATCAAGCGAATCTACGAAGAAAACCAAGTTAAGCATATGAAGACTTTTTCTGTGGTGCAATTTCAAAGTATGTTGGAGGACATTATCATTGAAACACTTTATCCGAGATTGGACGTCGAAGTTTCCAGACAGCTCATCCACTTGTTGAAGAGTCCCTTTTGTGTGCATCCTGGGACAGGGAACGTGTGTGTTCCTTTTGACGCGGGGTTGATGTACGAGGACTTAGAGGGTGGTGGGCGGAAGGGATTTGACCCAATGAAGGCACCGACCTTGAAGCAGTTGGTGGGGGAGTTGGAGAGGGGGGACGGGGAGGGAGAGGGGTGGATGCAGACGCTGTTAAGGAAGTACGTGGAGTTTTTTGGGGAGTTTGTGGAGGGGGTGGTGGGAGAGGGGAAGAGGAAGACCAACCATGGGCGGAGCGAATAGCCTGTCTTTGAACTATAGTCAAGATACAAATTTTGTAAAGTAAGTATATGAAAGCTGATATTTGAATTTCCTGTTTAAGTGTAGTGAATAAATTGGCTATGTACTCTCGCTCATAGTCTGACCCATGGTTGGTACTTCATGAGCTTCAATCATATCTAACTGGGGATTTTACATAGATAAAACTAAAGTAAGCAATATGTTTGAACGTTGCACTGAATCGCTTGCATGCCTCGACATCCACACTTTCAGACACTGAAAAAGATACACCGACTCTATCTTCAAATTCATATATTAGCCCCACATACTCTACCGCTTCAAACTACTCAGTCTTTTCATCCAATTTGAGGGAATTCATCAGCTAGAAGCACAGTAGATAAACTACTTGTTCATTGCTATGACAAGAATACCTAATACATACGCAAATCACTAGAATAGCACACAGTCTAGTGTTGACAGGAAATATGAAAATACTCAATGTATTTGAATCCAATTCTGAGAACTATTTCTCGTGAACAATTCTTGGTCATCTACACGCTGGCTAATGCAAATCACCAAGATTTTTGACCGTTTAGCAACAATTATGTTTGAATAACTCCTAGATCTGTTCGCAAAGCCTGCACTAATACAGCAATTGTTGTGTTGTTAAATGGACTTAGAGTTCTTAAAAAAGCCGTATTCCAAAAGCTATGTAGCAACACACCTAAAAAAAGTTGGCATATCCTGAAGTCATCCTTCTATTAGACACACCAGTTCTCCTACAAAATTGAGCTAAAAGCAGTATGGACATAAACTCTTTATAAGAATTAGCCTAAGAAAATCACAAGCCCAACAAACAAACAAACCTAATTACACACTAAACTTAAACTCAAAACATTCTCGCGTAATTTGGCTAAAAGCTTGCCCTAGTGTGCTTAGGCAGAAACAGAAGCATACAAACCACATATAATCAGCTGCACACCCATGGCAACTGCACCTATCAACAGTATCAAAACATACGATCACAAAGTACAAATACAGCACTTCAAATCACAAATTTAGTTCATTGCCTCATCCCCGGTTGGACGTCAATGGCACACCAAAGAATCATAGATCAATAAAAACGTGTTAACACACTCAAGCCATGAAAATTGAATACACAGAAGCTCATACACGAAAACATATACATGCCATAGAAACTCAATCGGATATTTGAACCAGGATATCATAATACTTCTACATATACGCTCCGCCCCTCAAACTAACGGTACACATCTAATATGCATGCACCTGACTCAGATCATCACCAATTAGATTTATTAACCGACGCTACTCCCGCCCTATCGATCCTCTCAACACAAAAATACCACTTCCACCCTCTTGATACACCCCCCAATGCCCCCCATTTACACTCGCAAAGGCGCCACATCGCCAGAAACCGAGAAAATGCTCTTTCTAGCCCAATACCACTCCAATTTCAGCCGAACAAACCCGAAGCAAGACTTTGATGACCTCGCCGATATCATGGGCTCTCTCTCTTTCAAAGCCAACGTGGAAAAACCGAGAGTTTATGTATCTTTTGATACCTTTGATTATGTAAGCGCCATGGTGGGGTGCTATGCGCACGCACTCCAAGAATATGGGGTGTTTACCCAATTTGGAAGCATAGATCCAGGAGCTTTACTTGCGGTTGATCCAGAATTAGCAAGATTCAGTGGGTTGGATGTGTTGGCAGCGTTCATACGTAGTATGGATTCTACTTTAACTTCGCACATACTTATAGAATCCCTTTTAAGCTTACAAAACGCAATATCAAAAGATTCGCTCTATTTGCCTTTCTCAAAACTAGAGAAATTCACCCTTTGGAACATTAGAAATAACCCTTTCACTAGAGTAGTCAACAATATAGTTCCCAATGCGATTATGGATTTAGCGTTATTGCCATTCAGGACGGAAAAGCTTCAAATCCTAGATATTCTGTATGTATATAACTGTATGGTCCACTGTGTGTGTCACCATCTGGAGTCACTACTGCTAAATCTCATATGGCAGGACACGGCCCTGAAAAATAGGCTTAATCAACTTATATACGTACACATTCTCAAAAAACTCGATCTGGCTTTTGTTTATGAGGCCCAGACCGATGACGCACTTCGAAAACCCTGTGAAAACTACTTTCGAGGCGCCCAACGCACTGTCCAGCTCTTTTCCACACCATACGAAGAACAGAGCTTCCAAAACTATGTATCCAAGCACTTGAATTACCACAATATCTCTTCTGGGATCGATTTACTTGACATATTCTTTTTTTTCTATGACATGCCAATCGATCAGTGGAACAGAGGCGTCTGCTCGAAAGAACTACTTGATGTTGTGCTCAAATTTTTTGGTTTAAGATTTGTGGAAGCCGCGGTTGTTGACGGATATGAAAACAACTTTTGTTTGGCGTATCTAAAATACCTCCGCTTCAAAACGTTTCTATTGAGTAATGAGCACATAGGACACTCTTTTCAGGAGGCTGTTTTGCACATAGAACAGCTTCTAGACCCCAGCCATGAGCAGTTGGCGTTGGAAAATCTAAGGCGGCTTTTTGGGGGCGTGAGGTACCCGTACCAGTGTATGGAAATGCTAGGGGAGGAGGTAGGGGTGTTCATGGGGGGGTGTGTGGGGATTGGTGGGTTTTTTGAGTGTGTGGGGTTTATAGAGTAGATTGTGACAAGAATTTCTAGTTAAAAGATGGTATATCTAAATCTCATAGAGCATCGATGCTTTTGTAGTTGTGAAAAATGAGTATAAACTTTAATACTACATTTTTCTTGACAGAGTTGTGTTACCTATGGATTTTCTTCCTTATCTAACTGTATTCCTTGAAGAGGAGGAATGGGCTTACAAGTTCTTACTTGAAATTTTATACATGAACTGGTCCTTCTATTGCTTTGATTGGTGTTTGACGGTTTGTCCAAGAGCTCACCGGTATCAACTCCAGTGTAGAGCCCACCATCTCCTTTGTTGCTGTCGTTGTTCTTATCAGTATCAGTTATGGTTCACAAATTGGAAAGTGAAAAAAAGGGAGCATGTCATAATCTAGTGCAAATCTACAACCCGGAACTAAAGTTTATTAAACAGCTCACAGCTGTAGCCCTCAGGGCGTCTATGTGGCTCAGAAGAACGTAATTTGCGGCATCTAACGCCGCACAGCATCCAGTGCTGCTATTCGAGAACGGGTAGGGCCGGCAGTGCCAGCACCTGATTTTCTCCGGAAATGAATCCGAAGAAATGGATTAGAAGAAATGTATCCGTATATAGAAAACTCACTCGGTAGTCGTAGATAAGTACCAGCATCAGCCTAGCTAGAAGTACTTAGCTGGAAGCTGTTTCTTGAGAAGCTATAAATATGGCCACCCAGAAGAGGATATTCACGCAGGCTGGGCATACTGCTGGGCATAGCTCACCTGTGGTGCGGCCACGTAACTAACCTGTGGCGCATAGCTCACTTGTGGTGCATAGCTCACTTGCAGCGCAGCGGGCGCGTAGCTTACTTGGGGCGCATAGCTAACTTGTGGCGCATAGCTCACTTGAACTGGCGCTGTCTCTTGTATAGGAATGCTGCCTTGCTGTGCTGGCGCTTGCTGTGCCGGAGCTTGTTGAACCGGCGCCTGCTGCGCTGGCGCTTGTTGTGCTGGCGCCTGAACCGGCTGGTACGCGACCGGCTGGGGCGTGGCCTGGACCTCATATGCAGGCTCTCTTGGCTGAGCCGTTATCACAATGACCCCTGGGTTCGCGGCCGTGGCTGGAGCCTGCGACACGGTGATGGTCGTTGACACGATATCCGTCGTCACTAATGTCGAACCAGGGCCAGTTATCGTGTGTGGAGAAAGAACGTTCAAAGCAGCTACTCCAATAGCCCCAAACTGGAGGAACTGACCTGGCCCACCATTTCCGTCGACTGTCATTGTCTGACCAGCCAAAGTGATGACCTGGGTTTTTCCTTCCTTGATACCTTTCACCTCGTCGGCCAAGGAAGCCATCTCTTGCTCCTGCGGAGAGAGCGAAACGTGCACTCCCCCGATGTTAATTTCGTCTTTTGGTGGCACATTTTCGGCATTAGAAGAGCCAGAAGTGCCGGAACTTCCAGCGTTAGAGCCAGTATTGGCAGTAGAACCTTCAGAAGCACCTTCTTTGGCGGCAGCAGCACCAGAGCCAGCAACAGCACCAGCGCCAGAAGAGGAATCTGAACCAGCATCATTGTCTGGCTTGGTTTCTGGCTTGGTTTCTGGCTTGGTTTCTGGCTTCGTGTCTGGATTGACGCTTAGGGATGCCGCTGGTGCAGCGACTGTTGGAGCTGCCACTGTAGGCGCAGCAACTGTTGGCGCACCCACACTGGCGTAAGTCTTTGGAAGCTGTTTGAGTTCACTCTCCAACTGGACTACCGGCTCTGTACCGGCTTTAGCTTGAGCCGCTGCAGCGGCTTCTTTAGCCTCGGCCTCTCTTGCCATAGCGGCGCTCTTGGAAGCGGCCTCTGCGGCCTTTGCGTTTTCTATGTTTTGCTGCTGCGCTTTGGCGGCAGCGATGGCTGCGTCCGCTGCTTTGGAAGCGCTCAACTGCTCGCTGAGGCGCGCTGCAGAGGCCTCCTGTGCAGCTTTGGCGGCAGCGGCAGCGGCAGTCTCCTGGGTGCTCGACTGCGCAAAGAATTTATACACCATATCCTTGATCTCATTGATGTAAGGCAACGAGTTGGTCGCAACGCTCTTCTCGACAGCTTGGACTCCTTTGCCCGCCGCCTCAAGAGACTGGATCGTGGCCGGGTAGTCTGCGAGCTTCTGGCTCATCATGCCGTCCGAGCCGCCTACCACGTACTCCGAGCCTTCAAGGATGGCCTCGTTGATCTTAGGCTTGGCCACGGCATCGAAGTAGGTGCGGTTTGTGAGATTGGAGACCCTGGCAAAGATGAGGTCGTCGAAATATTCAAGATTAATCAGAGTATTAGCCTGTGCTTGCTGGGCTTCTATCACGGGAATAGGCTTTGTCATAGCATGCTGGAGACAGCTGAAAAGAACAGCCGCCGCGAAAAGATCCATTGGAAAGATTAGGGCCCTGATGGATCTCGTGCATTATATATACTCCCAGAGATATGCGCCGTGCACGGCATGCCCAAGATGCTGGGGGTGCTGAGATATCTCTATAAATTTGGGAGAAAGGTATATATATATATTCTATAAATATATTTATATCAGCGGTTAAAGTAATACCTCGCTCTTTCTGTCTTTCTACGTTGTCTACAAGCCTAGATAACACGGACATTCCTAGGATTATGCAAGCGGTCTTTGACATAATTCTAAGTTCGAGGCGCGGGGATCCATTATTCATGTCGTATCAAGCCACCCTATGAGTTAATACAGATGGCCGCTAACTACTTCTCGATGTGGTGGCTATAAGATGAACCAGCAAAACTATCCAATGAGTCTGTAGAACCACACACTTGACAGAATTCTGCTGTTCTATTAATAGCTGGAATGCTTCTCTCGCTAGTGTTGACAAGCGATTTTGGTTTATCGCGTATTTGAGTTGCATTATGTTCTCCTATACATTAAACTTGGAACCTTAAACTGTTCAAGGCAAGATATAAACTATACCTCAGCCTGCCCCCCTATTTGAGATGTTCGTATATACAAATACATATCCATATACTTATAAGTCTATATACAGAAATGGCCATAGTTTATAATGCACCACCTCTCAATGTAGAGAGAATAATCCGGCAAATTCAAGTCAATGTTCATAAGCTTAAGACATAAATGTGTTTACATAAGTCCAGTATGTAACCACAGTCATGCCAAACTCTAAAGTGAGTTTTCCCCCTGCAGAACGGTGAAAATTAGGTTTTAGGACCCCTAAGGCTTCTCAAACAGATCTGGTTGAGGTCTGATAAGGTCTTTGATTGTTTCGATATGGTTACGAAAAACTGCTTATGAACAATCTACACCTTTATCCATTTATAAATTAGACCGCGAGTGAACGCGGGAAACAGAAAGTCTAAATATAGTCTAAGGCCATTCAAAAGCCAATAGATCCAAGAATATTATTTAAGAGGCATATAAGCTGCTTCAGGCCTCGCTATCATGTGTAGAAGTATAGATGTACCCAAAGACCGATTCCACTTGTGGACTTTGCCCGCAAATGAAAGTAAACGTTCATCCGGCTCTGCCGAACAACATTTGAGCATTTATTGGTAACTCTCAGCTTGTTATGAGAAATGCCAAAATGCAAGAAAAAGAAGTTATACCAACCACCGTCAAAATCACCTTGAAAAAATAACTCAAAAGTTTGATGTTCCTACTTTGCCAGTGTGCTGTTCTCCTGTGTGACCGTGACATAGACTGTCAGGGTAACGGCAGGCAAGGCAGTGGGAGTGACTGTAGACGTAAAGTTGCCCACACTTTCCGTGATAAACTGCACGCTGGTCACAGAGACATTTGGAATTTCGAGAACCGAAGAGGCCGCTGTGCCGCTGTATGTGACAGTCAGTGTGTAAGTGTGGTATTGAGTAGTCAAGATCCCGCTCGCAATGCCCACCACCCCCTGGACGATCCCCACAGCCCCCAAAACAATGTTTCCCTGCTCTATAAACAAGTTTATTTTGTCTTCTGTGTCAGAGCTAAGCGTGCCTTGAGCAGCGCCGCTACCAGCGTTATTTGTCACGCCCGCAGCGCTACCAACGCCAGCTCCAACGCTCGGAATCGCACCGTCTGAGCCAGTTCCCGCGCTTGGTCCTGCCGCACCTGCTGCCGCCGCTGCACCGGAGCCGCCGTCCGAGTTCACGATGATCGACCCGCCAGAAAGCGCACCACCGGCCACAATTCCTGCGCTAGCGCCAGAGGCTGATTTTTCTGGGGCATGAGGGCTTACTGGAGATACAGGTAGATTCGCCGGAGAAGCCGGTGGACTCGCTGGAGAAGCCGGTGGACTCGCTGGAGAAGCCGGTGGACTCGCTGGAGAAGCCGGTGGACTCGCTGGAGAAACCGGTGGACTCGCTGGAGAAACCGGTGGACTCACTGGGGAGACCTGCTCGTGTTGTGTTAGAGGCTTGCTCTCTATTTTGGCGGGTTCAGGAAGATGAATAGGTTCAGGTAAATGAAGCTCTGGTAGATGAGGGAGACGAATGCCTTCTGGGATCTTAGGGAGTTCGTGAAGAGTCATCTTTTTGTGAACAAGCCAGGAAAGGCTGCCATTCAGGTTGTTGGTTCCAAGGACGCTGGACGCATTGATGAAGGCGCAGAGGCCGGGCGCTATGAGGATGAGAAACACTACTGTGCGCATTCTCGGACGGTGACGCGCGCTATGTGCTCTCGAGCGGGCCTCAGCCCTATATAAGCGCGCTGAGCTGATAGATAGATAGGATCCACTATTTGCGCCGTGAGCATCATGCATAATATGCCGTTGCAGAGGGGGATTTCCGGTAGGGGGGGCAACGCAGGGGGAAAATGGGGGTAAACGGGGGGAATCATGTTGACTGAAATATTCTCTTTTCAATAGGTTTGTTTGGTTAACGGTTTTATTTTGTGTGTGTTGAATTTTGAGCGAAAAGGACTTTTTTTCAAGCTATGCTTCGAGCATACATGCACCCAAAAATACGAATGCACATTAGGCATAGAGTTCTCGGTAGTTTATTTCGGAGATTCTATACGTCTAACCTCCGAAAACTTTTTTCGTACTCTTCGGAACGACTCTTCTAAAGGGTTCATCTTTTTATTGATTCCAACAGTATGGTAGCATTCCAGAGAGCGTACGGCTGGATTGCACTATAGTGCCAACAACGAAGATCCAAAAATTTAGGCTGATTCTCAATTCAAAGGGTCACCTGTTTTAGACAATGACGCATATATGCGTGATATCGTGTGACCGCCCATGTGCTCTCATCAACCAGGGCATGATTGAGTGTTTATGGCTTATTTAGGAGGTCTATGGAGCTTCAGTACGACATCATGTATTCTCTATACTGTTCGTGCGATAGAGGTATATACTTTTTTGAGGGCTGATCGGTTCTCGTATATAGTTTTTTCCAACTTTTCGAGGTACGCCCCTGTTTCTGCTTGTATATCAACACATTAAATTTGAGTAGCACGTCATTGGCTCGAATATCTACTATGGAGGCCTCACACACGTAGTCAGGTGCTCAAGGCCATAATTCAGATCTCTGATATGGCATAGAGCAATATATTGAAAACGAGCTTAAGAAAACTCTGCCTTAGTGTTTGTCTCCATATCTGAAATATACTCAACACTCTCGACTCACCTTCACATATAGATACTCTATACGGGCTAGGAGATTCACATATATATAGCTTGAATCATTGCGAAAAGGCAAAACTGTGATATACTGCGTGCAATTGATTAACAGTTGCTTATACCTAGTAAGAAAACAGAGAGAAAATTATCTACACTTCCAAGTTTTGAATATCAGCATTTCTATTTCTAGCTTTAGTATAGTGTGTGAGTGGGTGGTGATATTCTCTATGAATGTTCATATGCAGAGGTCTGATCTTAAAATGAGAGTCTGAGTCTGAAAAGGTATTTCGGGTAAACTGTCAGATCCTAATGGCAATCCACTCCAAAATATATAGGTTTCATCAATGGATCTCCAGTCGTTAGTGTCTATCAATGAGATTAGCAAAATGCCAGTCTGTAGACTATATCAGTTCCAGGTCAGTTCAAAGAGGAAGCAAGGCAAATGTTCCTCAAGAAAAAAAAAGGGAGTTAACAATGAAATAGCTAAAAACAAAGTCGCTATACGATGGTTTCTGCTAATAGAGCATTGACTCTACTTCTTTCCCCCAGAAATCTGCTTAAACTCCCTTATAATCACCTCACACTTCACCTCCCCACACAACTTCTTCACTCCCACCCCCTTCCCGAAAAACGTCAATCCACTAGAGCGCTCCAACGCATCCACGCTGACCTCAAAATCGGTGAGCTTCGTGTCGTTAGATATTCTATCGTTTGGCAAAACAAACGCTCCAACCAGAATCATCAGGTCGTTTTTGCGTTCTCCTATAACAAGCTTGAAAAAGTGCGTAGGCACTGCAACGTTGGGAGGGTTCCCGATCACTTCATACAGAACGCGGTACTTCCCATCTGGGAAGAGTTTTGGAAGAAAAAGCGGTCCAGTGACGATGCGTACCAGATCGTACTTCCCAGTCAACCGGCGGCAAAAGTCCTCCAAATGTGCCCAGTAGTCTCTATTGAACCCATCCCCAACCTGAGGAGCTATGTTGGTCAAGGAGAAGGTTTCATCCATCGCCTTTTGGCTGAACTTGGCATCAGCAGCCGGAGCCTGGTGGCCCCTGTCGTAGCCAGACCGGAAGTAGTCTCTGAGAAGAGCACGGAACTTGTCTGGGATTACCTCGTCCTCCTTGAAGAACGACTTCTTACGGTCAACCCCGTCACGCCGCTGGACGCTCTCACGCGTGATATGCTCTGCAACCCAGTATGGGACCCGGGTCCGCCGGTCGTAGCAGCTCACAAATTCCTCCCGCAGCTCGAGATCATGGACCGGCCCAGGGAACCCATACTGGAAGAGACCAGAGGGGTTCACTCCAACGTCTTTTGGAGAGGTCTGGGGGGCCCCTAGAAATGGACCCGGCGCGGTCTGCACCGCAGGTAAATTATTCTGCATGTGGCCTGGCGCTGGGGGGCTCGGGGAGCTGCTGGGAGAGTTTCCCAGAAGAGATCCTTGGTCAGGGTTCGATTCGGCAAAAAGGCCAAAGAAAGAGAAGGAAAGAAGAGCGCCTTGCGTTGCGATTCTGGGGTTTAGTCTATTCATTTGATCTGGTTGATCTGAAATAATTTTTGTCACAATTTTCAATTTTCACTCAGATTTGAATGAGATCTTTCTCACTTGGATATCTCGTCTGGTAATTAGTTGGACGCTCGCGTTTTGGGCAATATTTTCAAGTGTGGGTTTTGTCGCGAGTTACATATTTTATGGGATTATATAGGTATTCTCGAGTCATGTAACACCATATTGATGCATGTGCTTAATAAGAATCTGTATTTGTTTATATATGGTGTTTATCGCGTCGAAGGTTTGTTTGATAGAGTTCTTTCACAAGGGTGTCTAGTTTTTTGTATTCTTTGAGTGAATCATTGTAATCTCTTTGGCTTTAAGTGTAAAGTAGTTCCTTTGGAAGTATTCTGGTGCACATGGCAATGCGAGATGTTAGTAATAGCATATGATATCTTTCTTGTCTCTGTCTAACGATACATTTTGCACTTATTGAGAAACACCGCTTCTCTCTGTGTGTCCAATCACAAGCCTTTTTGCTGGACCTTAGATATCGCAAGCTAAAGCCATGCCGATTCAGGTCGATGTAGACTGGCTAGACAGTAGTATAGTACTAGGCATAAACGTCTTTTCTTCAAATCTACTTGAACATCTTTTTTGTCGGTCAAAGTACCAGGAGTGTAAGATAAAATCTGACTATATTCAAATTGTCCTAAAAAAATTTCGTAGCCAGCTCAAAAGCACTCAAACATCAATGTGTATATATGTCAGTATGTAACACTCTCATTTCGTACTACCTCGAGTCAGAAGGTGTGTACACACTTCACTGCAGTCCTTCTTACAAGGAATTGCTTCAGAATCCAAGACGCCAAAGATGCACCGCACCTGTGAATCTAGAGGTCTTTGTTCTCTTACATCCATCTAAAAAACTCGCTAGTCATGCAAAGGCATGCACAGCCATTTCATGGATGCCGGTAGTGTGTGGAATGCAAAAGTAAAAACTCTTTTTGCAATAAAGTAGCCATAACTAACTACTTCGGCAAAAACTTATGATAACCGATATTAATATACCTTCGTTCATGAGTTTATTGCCTTCTTTACTCAAAAAAATGGCCATTGCACATTTTAAAAGGTTGCACACGGCTGACTGCCCGGAATGTGCCACACATAAATAGGCCCGCGTATCCACCTTTTCGACAATTCTTTCCATGAATCTAGCGATCCTTCTCCTCTTCATGGAGATCGTGCGTGCGACCACACTCTGGACCCCAAACCAGCCGATGGCGTTCTCCAACACAGGTATTGCATCCACAAAAAAAGAGGATCCAGTTCCAGAGTCAACACCAAATACACCCGCTCTGAAGGACCATCTGCGTCTCACGTCCAACTTGAAGAACGCTGGTATGGTGCTTGGTTTGGTGACCATAGCACTGACTGCCATGAGCTATTTGCTGCGTTACATTCCACAAATGGTCAAGAAGAAAATTTCTGTAGACAAAAAGGTCACGGCTACGGTAACAGTAACCCCAAAGACAGTTCAGGTGGTTGAGACGCTGCGTGTTGTTGTTGGGCCTACTTATACTTCAACTTTGGCTGCCGTGGTGACAGGTGTTGTTTGAGAACAAATGTTTGTGGATATACGCTGAGATGCTCTCCATTTCTATTTTCTAGCTCTTTCGTCTCTTAATTCTGATTCTAAGCAAATTTTCTTCTTCTTCTCTTTACTTCTATACAACACCTAGATAATACTTTTTCATGTTTCTTAAAGATGTAGTTACTAAGAGAGAACTATATGTATATATTCAGAGTATAGCCGAGTAAATAGTTTGGCTTATAATGTAAGACGAACAGATGGAGACAAAATGATTTATGTACAAATATATTCTTTTCTAGTGAAGGAACAGAATACCAAAAAACGTTTTTATGAAATATTCTACAGATACGGTAATTTCGCACCATTGAAAATTTTTCAAAAAATTGCCATTTTATGCCAAAAAAGACACACATAGGCCAGGGCCAAAGCGCGTCCGTGCACGTGATACGGCAGTCGAAAACGCTATATGCGGTCAAGACCTTACGGAAGAATCCAGATATGCTGTCCTCGGACTATAAGTCATGGTGCACCAAGGAGTTCAAAGCTGCAGATACTCTCGAAGACTGCGCATATATTGTAAAAATATACAAGCTTAAAAAACACATTTCTGTGCCATTTGGCGTCACATTTTCACTCTACATGGAGTACTGTCCCGTAAGCCTTTCTCTGTATCTCAAGAAACGTCCTTCTAATTCTGCTAAACTCACAATTTTCATACAGATTGCAAAGGCCGTGAAACACATGCACAGACTTCGAGTTGCTCATAGAGACTTGAAAATTGATAACGTCTGTTTGGACTTTGCTGGAAACGTTAAGATAATCGATTTAGGAGCATGTATCATTTCCCAAAACGAAGAAATTCCTTCCGTAGGTTTATACGGCACAGACCCCTTTATCAGTCCCGAAGCTGGCTCTTCGATTAGTTACATGGGCTACTATAACGACCTATGGGCGCTTGGGGTCATTTTGTTTATTTTGGTGTGCAAAAAAGAGGTGTATGTAGATAATTCTGGTCACGAAATATACACTAGGGGCAAGAATGCAAAAAATATACAGATATCGTATCCTTGGGCTGGTCCTAAAGATGCCAAGTTTATTCTGTACGCTCTCCTGGAGCTCGTGTTGGAAGCGACACAAGAAAACGAATTAGTTGACGAATTAGAAGAGACATTGAGAAGCGGGGTTATACCACCGCCAAATACTGTAGACGATTTCGCCCCTGGTTTCTTTGGAGACTCTTTAACCCTAAAAAAACGAGAAATGTTGCAAAATCTCGAAATTGGAGTGTATGCGCTCTTACGAAGAGTAGACGATGTGCCATTAGGGGTCTGGAGAACCCTAACGCGGCTCTTAAAGTTGAACCCGGTTTTAAGAGGCTCAGCTGATGAGGTTCTCGAGGATTTGTGGGTTCTGGAGTTTAAGGAAGTTAATATAGGTGAGACGAGAGAATTTAAAGGTTTGTTGAGAGAAAGTGAGGAAAGGCTAGGGGGGTTGTAAGTTGTTTTAGATGTAATATAAATATAAGGTAAACGTAGTGTTTGTATATGTTTTTTGGCTTTTCTGTACTAGATGAATGAAGAAGATTTATGTATCTCCAGTCAGCTTCTTGCGTGCACTGAACACAACTACAATGCTTTTATAGTGTGCCGCCTTGCAACCTATGTTGAAAGTTGACCATATGTGTCTTTTTCTCACGTATCCCAGTACTACTGGGGCACAGTAATATTACTGCCTCCAATAGCATACCTACCGGCCTAACTACAAACTCACTGATACAACCTGTTCAAATATAGTATATGCACAAAGTAGTCATCACACACACACACGCATACCCCTTCTTCGACCCCTAAAACCCCTCAAATACACTAGCAAATATCTACGCTCTATAGAACTCATAAATCATAAATATCATTTAAAACTAAAACTCAGCCTAACAACTTCCTCTTGTAACATTCTGCATCGTAAAACTCCACTTTAGGATCCTTATACTTGCGCACCATCTTCATATCTTCACAGTCATCCAAATTCTGACCACATGAGTGGCAATACATCATCAAATACTGCTCTGTATAGTCCCTCTGGCAGTAGAAAAACCCATCCTTGAAATAAAAGTGCCTTTTCTTATCGTAGGGTGTATCGCACAAAGAGCACGTGACGTGCTCCAAGTGTATAGGCCCCTCAGGGAGCTCTATACTGGCCTTCTGGTCTGTAATTGGCTCGTTACAACTTTTACACATCTTTCCTGTTTTCTGGTAAAAGTGCCGGTCACACAAAATGACGCTCTTGAGCTCCATTAGAGGTGCAGAGTCCACAGAGGTTCTGGAGGAATGCAGCGAAAATGCGTTCTCAAAAGTCGAGCTCAAAGGAGAGGTTGAGCCTGAGAGCGTTGAGATTGAGGATCTGGGAGGTGAGATGGTTGAGACTGAAGACTTCATACTCTTGGTTCTGTTAAGTCTCAAAGGAGCAGCATAATCGACCTCGTCGTCATCCTCTACTAAATCTTCAATATCAAATTTCATAGGAACCTCCATTTTGTACTCATGATAACTCAGGGAACAGTTTTCTCCACACTCGTAGCATACAGTGCATTTTTTGTGGTACTTGGACTCGCCAGTTTTCAAAAATCTGTAGCACACACCACACAACTTGTGGGTATCATTTGGCATGGTATGCCTTTTTGAACACGTCTGTCTTCTGCGTACCTTATCTATTGTATGCTGTCTCTTAAGCTCACTAAAGAAGTCTATTATCGAGTCCTGAGGCTTCAAATATTCTTCTCTGAGCTTTTTGTGTGCATAATAATTAGTGGATACAGCTCTCTGTTTTATTGGAATCTCCTGGGGCACTTCAGGAAGCGGCTTGTCACTTACACTAGTTCTATTTCTTTGTCTGTGCCGTTTTTGAGTATGCTTTTCAAGGGAAACGGTGCTTTCAGCAAGAATAGACTGAGTTTCGTAGGGGTTCGCAGCCACGAGCTGTGTATAGGTATTGTATATCTCATCAGGGTGTCTAGAGCCAGCCGTGGGTGCGTCCAAGTCACGTGAAAAGTTCAGGATCACTTCCGAACCTTCTTCTCTGTATACAGACTCTGCGTACTTGGCCATAGACACTGGGAGGCTGAAATGGCGATAGTGCTCCTCTTTGGGGCCATACTTCTGTCTCCACCAGGCCTGCATCGTTCTTTATGGTATCAATGGAAATAGCGGGTGCTTTTTGGCACAGATCCGGCAGATAGGGCGCTTATATAGTGCGTGGCGGGAGTTATACCGCTTTTTGGAAGCCCGAGTAGCATGCATACACTTGACCTATCATAATTCCCATTGGGGAGTGGCCAGCGCGAGAGTCAGTTGATATGTCATCCTAAGTGTGTACAAAACCGTTCAGATTGACATGAAGAATACATTAGCGAATTTTTTTCCGATGGCCAGTGTATAGGGATTTCATTATGGTGATTTTAGTAGACCTCGTCTAACTGCAGCTTGACTTGCAGTCAAAGACGATGTCTCATATTATACGTAGTGCCCATATATATGATCCATATGTTATATACTACCTGTCAGATATCCGTCATGTGTTAAATGTTCTCAGTATCCTTTTTATCCTTTTTTTTTTGTTACTGGTCATTTTATTTATATTCATATAAATAGTGTGCAATTTATTTGAAGACTGTCAATTTTCCCTTTGCTTTTTGGGAGAATTTGTTGGAGACAATAAATGCATTATAATAATTTTGCAGCTGGCTGAATGACTTTCTCGGTTACTTTACTAGACACCCGTGATTCATATATATATTTCGTGTAGTGAGATTCAACCAGTGATTGTTACCCTGATACACCAATAAGCCCGCTTCTGCGATCTACATCACATAATATCTATTTGTAATATAATATACTAATTCTGTGATGCATCCTCCTCGATTGTCTATTTTTTGCTATCATGAATTTCACAGCAACTAATACGCTACATAGACAGTACCACTGTGGTGAAAAAATGTTCAAAAGTCATAGAAATCATGCTGTAGAAAGTTCTCGCAGTTTATTCTAGATCTTCTCTGTTTTATTCCTGGCACCACCCACAAGCTATTAAGTATCCTAGAATGGATAATTAATGGCTCATTTCACATGACATGCTATTGTCCGTAGTACCAACCGCCTTCAAATTCGCTCAATTACAGATCTAGAGGTGAATCTTCAACTAAGGAATATCTAGATTCGAAGTCTTACTTCATAAAAGAAGTGTGTATAAGTTTCTACCGCAATTCAATCACTAACGAGACTAACCAGGCACAACAAGTGAAATCCACATATCCTGTCAAATGCAAGGCCCTGCACTGTTCCTGATGAAACGTCAAACACATTGTAATAAGCGCTGCGCCTTGTTCACGTAAACCTCAGTGTACAAAAAATAGCATCACCTATTCAACGTTATCTTATCAGACCATTTGATGCGTTATTCAATCAAGAATTAACTACTGGACCAAAAAAAAGACTCAAAAAGTTTTCATGCCAAGGTTCCTGGGACTCCGACTCTTTGCAATAAGAAACAGCACAGTTGCGGCCTATTTTTATCCAGCAACAAGCAATTGGAGTCCATATTATGAAATTCCGAGAAGTTCCGAAAGCAGTAAGATGCTAGTGCGAAATCGGTGCAAAAGCACTGATTTGTATTTCTATATACATTGTTTTAGAATGTTTATTTTCCATTAAATCACCACTTCCAACTAGATCCTCAAAAGATAGACAAGAACCCGCTAGAATAGAACTCAATAAAACCGTAAACCCACTATAAAACCCGATATACCCTCACTCAACAAATTTAAATAGATTAATGCTTATACAGATACAGAAAAATGTAAATCACATATATCTCACTACACATACGTCCAGGACAAATAAAAAAGACACAAACTATCAAGCAAACCTATAGGAAATTAAGTATTGCGTTTTCTAGCCCCCTTTCCACCCAACTTCACCCCGTTACACAACTCGCAGACTCAGGACCTGGGTTTAGAGCAACCATCTTTCTTTTCACGACGTTTTCTTTTGCCCTCCGCCACCATGAAAATTTTGCCTACTTTGCTTTTATAGGCTTATATATACCCCCCCGTAGACCCCATCCTCCACCTAACATTTTCACTCGCTATGAAATACATTCTGATTTTGAGCACGCTTTTCTTGTCCCAGGTGTCGGCTGCGGCCTACTCTAACACAACCGGTGGTGCCGGTGGGGTAAGTAACTCTACTACTGGTGGTGGTGCCACAAATTCTACTGGTGGTGGTGCTACAAACTCTACTGGCGGTGGTGCTACTAACTCCACTGGAGCTGGTGGTAGTAACTCTACCGGGGGCGCCGGGGCTTCTAACTCTACTGGGGGTGCTGCGGGCTCCAACTCGAGTGGGGGAGCTGGAGGGTCTAGTCTGCTGTCGAGCGGAGCTGGAGCGATCACCGGTCCAGGAATGGCGGCTGCGATTTTTGCTGTTGCGTGCTTGTTGTGATGCGTATTCCCGATTGGGGATGTATACAGCCGGGTCTAGACCTGCATGGGCTGAAAAGGGAAGAGGAGAGAAAAGCCAAAAAGTATATAAAGGGCCCCTCGCCAAAGAAATGACAGTATTGATTTTTTGACTTATTTTTACTACTAATATGAAGAGTTTTTTTCTTGTTATTGCCACTGTTAGCGCCTTGAACCTGACGTATGGTTTTGCCAACAGCACAACAGCAGCTGCCTTGAGCACCACTGGCTTCTACCTGAACAGCACGAGCACCGACTCTAGTGACGATAGCTCGAAGAGCAAGAAGAGTTCAAAGACCAAGGATAGCTCGAGCTCTAGTTCTGCGGGGGCTGGTATTTTGAGTGTGGGGGGGTTGCTCGGGGGAGGACTTGTAGCGGGGATGATGGTCTTGTGAATCAACGCGAGTTGATGGAAGCTATATCAGTTTGAGATGTTAATAGATCTTGAGTTGATATATAGTTTATAGCAAGCTGCCCCAAGCAAGCTGACAGCCAAGAGTGAGCTACCCATCTGCAAACTGTCATCAGTGAATATGTTTGCTGTCGAGTTTGGCAGATTATACCCAGGTAATGAGCTCATTTTGAGCTCTGAGTGTATACCTAATTAATGTTGTTTGTGTCACAGTAGGAGAGTATTATACATAAAGGTGATGAGTATACGTTTGGTTGTAGTGCTGACTGTATATATATAGCAAGACGCTCACTCATTCTATCGACAGATGATGCTAAGTATGAAGAACATGAGTAGTTCCTCTCTGAGTCGGAAATTCTGTCTATCCGTCCTTCCTTAGAAAGTGTACCTCAAAACAGGTACAGGGACACTTGGTGTGTATACACTTCTGTGTTTATATGTACTGGAGGCTACACATGAAATAGACCTCTGTGGTCGCCATTCAGCCAAACTCAAGTGTGTACGACGTGTCTTGAATCTTCTTAATTTTATCTGTAGCCTTGAGGCTGTCTTGAATCTAATGAAGCACTCAGAAGAAGTCATCCAAGTCTAAAACTAAAACTTTCTATCGTACATATGCTAGCTAGCTTAAGCTTGGCTAATGTCTCAAGATCTATGTACGAATGTCTAGAATTTGTGTTTGGAAGTTTCTAACTCATCCCTTCAAAAATTACAAGAGATCGTTCACGATCGTGGTCTACTATAGTATCATGATATATCGTAGTTACTGTACAAGATAATAGTTCTAGACTTAAACTATATATCTTGTTTGTACACATGCACGTTCATTGGTATACCTTCTATGAGGGGCTCACTATCAGGTAAACACTTGGAAACCTCAACATCATACTTTCACGTCATATCGTATCATGTCACATCATATTACGTATTTTCGACCACTTGCCTCAAAGTCTCTATCGAGCCAGGCTAATGCGTCACAAGACATTTTTTCACGACATTTATTTTGTATTGTTTTATTTCTAAAAATATGTTTTTTTTTTTATATGTCTTAGTTTTTTCTGGAGAACGCATCGACTTGCAGATTTAGTTCAAAGGAAAGGTGTTAAAATTAATTTATTTTTTAACTTGTAAGTTACATAGCCTGAAAATTGTCTGTCACACACAAACATTTACATTTGAATTCCAATCATTCATTACAAGTTTGAGCTCTGTTTTATTAGTAAACTTTCTGTGTAGATCTCCTGTCATGATCGCTCAGTGCTATAGATTTATGCACCATCTTAAGAGGGTAGATTAGGGTGCCGTATGGTGTTAAGCACTCTATTTTTGAGTGCAACCATCGCGTTTTTAGTGGATCCTTCAATTCATACCTTATCGCTGTAGCCTAGTCCGTTTTTTTCTAAGTTTTTGAATATTGCGTGGGCTTGTAACAGTTCTGTCAGGTGGTATGTTATGAAGTATGGTCTCGAGGTTCAAGAGGACACTAAATGATACCTAGTAGTGTACTTTTGCGTTTTCTTTGTTACTGAGTGGCTCTTGAAGGTAATTTTTGGAACTCAGCTTTTCGGAGTTCTTTGTCAATTTCCAGCTCTTAGTTAAACAAGTTTTCAGTGGAGAGTAATGATAACGCTAAATATACGCTATGTTGATTTCAGTACCATAATGTATTCTTTTCATATAGGTTCTGTTTTATGCGTTGGAAAGCACATTTACATGTCAAAAATGCAACTTATAAGCACTCAACGTATACTGTAGCTTGCCTCTTAAGCTAGTGCCTATCTACAATTGTTGATTGATAGAATAAAGTTATTCAGATGCTTCTCAATATCAAAACGATATTCTTCATCAGATTAAGAACCAAGACTCATAAAATAGGATAAGTCACCAAATTTCCAGTTGATGAAAAAAAATGTGTTTTTCGTGATATCTCACTGCTAATGCTAATAGACCACTCGAAAGTGATAAATATCATAAACCGAAACATAGTGAATATATGGTGCAAATTGTAACATCTCTTACAACCCAAAAAACTTTCATACCTCCCTCGTCAAAATCTAACGCGTCATAGTGACGCGTAAACTTAAATGACACTCACACTTGGAAAAACTGTAAAACCGAATTGTCGAATGGGACTTATTCTTTAATCTTTGACTAAAAATTACGAATCGATAATCATCTTTTTCATGGAGCTCACCACAAGTTTATATTTTAGAACACCCAAACCAACAATTAGAAATGTATAGAATCACGTATGTTATATCCAACTGGCAACGACGCCTCAAGAAAAGCAATAGTATTTGGCTAAGGATCTGCTCGTACGAACTTGGTATACAGAATGCCCGCACATGGTGATAAGCGAATGGGCTCTCTTGCTACACACAACTCATATGAAGTTAAAGAATGAAAAACGACATGAGATCGATCAACCTAGTATGATAAGGTTCCCGACCAAAGTACCACAATGCCTTATTAGAGTTATCGAGATAGACAGGTCACATGCAAAATGCCGCTTGACTTCACTCCACGGCGCTTGACATATAAGCCTTGGTGAAGGTATATAAAGGAAGAGAAAATCCATAAAAAACTAAGAGAAGCAATTCTCTTCATAGACATAGACTAGAATAGACGGGCAAGAATTAGATTATATGGTTGATTAATGGAATCGTTCTTTTTCTGTAGAGTGTGTACAGTCTACGGGAACACAAAGACTCTCACAGATATTTATGCGTCCGTAAATGTGTTTATAAATGTCTCGACAGTGATCCTGTGTACAGAATTTACGGTCATGTAGTCTGGCCGTTTTCGGTCGTTCAATTTTGTATGTATGTACACATAACCCCGGACACCTAATCAGTGATCCCTGCTTGGCCCCGAAACAAGTTACAGATTCCGGCCGTAAATTGCTAGTCTCCTTCAGAATTGTGTGTACAACTTTTTTTGTACATTCAGGGACCGATCTTGTCAGTACAGCGTTTGAAAAGCATGGTACTTAGGACAGCTCGTATTTGGTGCTTTCGGGCGAGAAAGGGTAGTTGAAAGTGGAAGAGTGTAAATCTGGTGTCAGATGAACACTCGTGGTGTTTATTAGTACTTGAAAAGTGTTTTATAGGTGGGGAAAATGTGTATTTTGAGGATGCGTAGCGGACATGAAAGGGGAGTGGGGCGTGGCGAGGGGGCTTCAATAAGACCCCAGGACTGCTGAGTGTTGTAGGTTGAAATTCTATACATTAGATAGAGAGACATAGTTAGTACGGAATCCAAGTATTGTAAGATTTTATCAAGTATTGAGAGTAATTGAATATGTTACCGCTCTGCCTAGCACATCCTTACTCTTTCAAAGCTCAAAATATAGCCGAGAAAGAATAACCAAGAATTCATTAAGCATCTCTAATTAGAAAGCCTTTGGAGGAAATCAGGGGCCTTAGTTGTAGCCATGTGGAAGCCAAAAGCTTTTAGATTTGTAAAAGACTCAACATCTACATGTCAAAAACAGACTTGAAACACAAAAAGCCTCTTAACACACTTCGAAACACTAAATAAAGCACACAGAGAAACACTAGAACACTTGAACTGAAAAGAAACTTGAATTAACTCCTTGGGTGATAGAAAACATAAAAAGCATTGAAACCCCGAGATGGAACCGCCAAGACATAAAAACAACGTAAATACATTTTGTGACTCAAATTGCTACTGTTGAAAATCCCTCGCGATTTCAGTCAGTTTCCTGCTGGGCGTTCTGAGCATATTGCCCGAAAGCCAGTGCCTGCTGATGTCTGTGCTGGGCCGTGGCTTAGTGAGCAAAAGCCTGCGGCCGGGCCGGCAGAGCAGTTAACGCCAATTGAGCTAAGCGTGGTTATTGGATTGTTGTAACCCGCTGGAACCGGTATACAGTCGATGAGATTGTCGGGGGCCTGCAACAGCTGGACGGGAGGGTCCGAAAGCTTGGTGCCAAAGCGTCAATTTCTGAACTCCAGTGAGGCCCTACAATGAAGCAGTGGCCGACGTTGAGGAGCCGAGAATTGGAGACAGGCTCGATAGTAAAGTATTAACAAGTATGCCTATCATATGGGCCTATGAAATAAAGATATAAGTTAAACATAACAGAATAGAATAAAAGACAAAGTCGTATATATTTCGTCTATTTCATAAACAAATGAACTGAAGCCACACTATACACATCTTACTTAAGATAGACAAAATCACACACCAACAGTATCAGAAAAACTCATATATTAGAATATCAACAGCCACGAACGGAAAGTAAATAAATGCTTTTTTTATCATCAAAGCAATTGCTTTTCTGAAGAGCTTAAAAGCAATTGAGAGCTTTTCAATAATAATACAGACACCAATAAGTAACAGCCGAAAAACTTCCAAAGAACTGAAACAGAATACACAACCAACCATACAGAAGAACAAATTAGCGTCGACCCAAAAGAACTTCAAGTGTTAAAACTAAAGCATAACGCACCCTACTGAACAACATTATTGAAAAATCTATCACAAGCCCATATATACAACTAAACAACTAGTACTACAGCGAAACATAATCATGTATTCCAAAAGAATATAACAAAGTAGTTAGAGACAGACACTCCATGTAAAAACGACAATACCATCAGCTAGCTTGTCCGATAACACCTCGCTTACTTGAAGAGAGGAGTAAGGATAACCACAGAGCTGTTCCAAGTACCGTTGGTGTTGTTAGGTGGACAAGGGACGGTGCCGTTGGTGTGGTTCCAAGGCTCTGGAAGAGTGTGGTTCTTCCACTTGGCAGCATCTGGAAGAAGCAGAGCAGAAGCGGCAGAGGCAAGGGCAAGGATAGCAGAGAATTGCATGTTTCAAAGTTGGTTTGAGGATACCAGTTCCTGGGATAGCACTTGTATTTATACCTCTTTCAGAGAGAATTTTTCAGTATTATTTGCTGTTACTTTGTTTTGACAGCAACAAACTTTGAAATCCAAGTAATGAAGCACCCCTTTCTTTTCCTGTGAGGCTTCCAATGCGATAAAGGCTCAGTTTGGCTGCAGTGCGGAAGTCATATGGTTCTCTAGCTTTACTTACTAATGCTTCAATCTGACTGTGAAATTCATTCAAACAGGCTTGAAGGTAGGTTTCAATGGAGAGCATAATACTCTTCACATGTTGTAGAATATACTCTGCTGCCACAAGCACCACAAATTACCTCACTTTGTAGCATGCTTTACTTACTGTTTCTTTTGCACGTCAAAGAAACAATAGGCATCAGTCGCACTTTCGGAGAAGATACTGAGCAGCCAGATAAGCTGTGTAGAATCGGTTTATTTCATATAATCATCTACACAATTCTTATCACAGAGTCCATTGATGTATTTCGAACTTCAGTAACTACTACGACAAAAAATGACAAATAAAACAGCACAGCATATTAACTAATCCTCAATTCAAGCGAATAACCGCTATATGGCACAGAACGCGTCTTAGATAGTGTACAATTCTCCGCTCGGACATACTTACAAGGTTACAATCAAGACTGTAAGTTCATGTTAAAAAAAGTAATCATAAACTGAAGGAAATTGGTGTTCGAACACCTGGAAAGAGTTTTTATAGCTACTGAGTAGACTTTAAGTAAGGGTATCATCCAATTGGAGGGTGCGTGCTTTATGCAATATCACCAACAGCAGCGCAACGGTTAAAATGGTACCCGTAAAACTACTTTTGTGTTGAAGAAGTGGTTCTAGAATGAATTTCCGGATTCAGAGCACTTGGCGCGCGTTCTTAGCAATTTTGCTATTATAGGTAACAAACTAGGTTTGATAGGACTCCGAGCTTAATCTGGAAGTTTGATTCCGGTGTACGGACACAACAGCGGGTGAAAAACCGTGTGGCTGTACACTTGGGCTGTACTAGAGCTGGTCTAGAACAGGTGCCGCTGTTAGTCCTGTGAGCTTACCAAATGTGGACAACGTTTGGACGGTTGTCGGCAGTCAAAACGTTACAAGTGGTGTGATGCCACGTGAACTGTCCAAGGAGTGAAAAGCTTTGCTGAAAAAGGAACTGGACAAAGCTTGGAATACAATAGGGAGCAAGGTGAAAAGAACAAAGAGATATAAAGGACATGTAAACCATGGGAGCTTTCGTGAGTATTGATTGCTACAAGCTTAACGGACGAGCGGCAACTCAGCCACTTTTCAATCTGTGAGCCATGTTTGGCTAACAAGCGGTAACGGTCAAGTCTTTTCAATTGGAGGATGCAGCTATAAGAATAAAACAACAAATCAACAGCCCTGAGAAGAAGCTGAACAATTTCAGAGAGGCAAGCAAGGAAAAAATATACTTACTATACCCACTATACCTTTTGAGCTCCTTTTAGAGGCTAGGAAAAGATGGGGTCCGTGGTATTATCTGTATATACACATATAATGGCAGCAAATAAAGGGAGCGGCTAAGATTTGAGGTAAAATCAGCCAAGCACCTCAAATAAACATTATAAGTAAACTGATCAACAGTTTCGATGATTCCAGTGTCTTTGAGCAGTAAACACTCTCACCAAACTTCAGACCTAAACACAAAAGTGCAACAAAACTGAATAAAGCAACCGAAAAAACACTTCCTCATCACACCTAACTCAATGCAAGAGACTGAAACCCGCCAAGCTAAACTATATGATGAGAGTATTAACCCCCCTCCATTACATAAGATCACGTGTATATTAGAAAGCCACTCCTCAAGGTTATATAACCAACATGTGCAATCGTAAATCAACCCTGAACCACAATTGCCACATTGAGCCGATCAACAGGCATGTACATAGATCGAAGGGCATTTACTAATGTAGTTATTATATTACGATTATATAGTGGAGCAGTTCATATATGCATATATACTAGCCAATATGCTAGCACACATCAGCACGCTAACATTGTGAATATGGTGTGTCAAATACACGAATGAGGCTAGATATTTTAATACATGATTCCGATCTGGCCAGCCTTCGTGCTAGTTTAGCTGGAAAGCCACTAAAAATTAGTACCTAATTTTCCTGTTTTGGTGATTGGCTGCTCTAGAACTACGCAGAATGAGCAGTTATATTAGACAAGTGTAATTAGAATCAACCATTTCAAAAAATCTTCAGAAAAGGAGACTCGCGAGTCGTATACTTAACTTTTCAAGTCCAACTGGGTCGTTATTTCAAGGTTCCCAATTTGGCTAATCCCGATGCAGCACGGGGGTGTACCAATCAGAACTTTCTACTGTTTCAGCACCACCAGCTTAAGGGCACTCTACTCAAGCTTCACACTAGCTAGCCAACTAGCCAAATCTGGGCTAGATTACAGCACCATGTGTTATTGTTCGCACTGGTGCCCTTCAGAAATGCATAACAATCGACGATGAGCTGGTGTGGGTATCCATGTAAGGAAACGTAGGTTCGTGTTTTGTGTCAATCGAAGAATTTTGATGAGATGCTGACTATTTGCAACTACATGAAGAATCGCAAATCAAGAGTTTGAAGAGTTGTTGCAATAATTATAGTGTGTTCCGTACAGGGAAGCTCACAGCACAGTTCCCTTTTGGGCATGCAGACAAGATGGCATTTAGACTCAATGCTTAGGCAAATGAGACGTGCGCTAGTGTGCCTCTTTTTGGAAAGGTCATTGAGACATGATCTATTGATAGTGAAACATTTCTCATAGCTAACATCAAGGTGTGTATGTGTAACAACACAAATATAATAAATGCACCAACTGCAAAGTTATAATCAGAGCTGATCACGGTTTCGCATCAACAGTGCTTGGTATCAGATCTTACCTCTTTTACTTCCCAAACAGGCGTGATAAGACGCATATCGTAAAACGGTTAGAGCATGCACTAGAAACGAGCTATCCATGCGGATCACGAGTATAGAGACAGTTCAATTTGAGTTATCGTTTATGTTTATATGATCCATATATACGTAGAACATATATAAATATATATTTGCCTAACGCATATACGGGTATACCGCCAAAGACAGAGTCAACGCTTTATGTCTGCCTCGTGTTTGTAATTAGGGGTCTGTATGAAATCTATGCAGCTATGCATATGCATCTGTGCATCATGCACCTTTAAAACCATTCTGTCTAACACACCATATATATCCTCAGCGTGCTGCCAAAATACACATGCTTGCGATCTTCTTGTTCGCAGGCCTCGTCTCGGCATACGATCCATTTAAATGGAATGGCTATAACAGTAGTTCGAGTTCCAGCTCAATAATACCCGACACTTCTCTTGATTCTTCTACTGGTACCGATACTGACACTACACTCTCCTCTGTTTCTGGGAGTTCCACATACTCCTCGTCGACCTCCCAGGACTGGTGGGACAGCGTGACCAGCGACGTGGGGCAGGTGTTCAACCCCAAGACCATAACTTCTAGCACACAGAATAGTGCGCCGAGCGAGTCTGCTTCGGGAATACAAAATACGGGAAATGGCGGCGACGACGGGACCGGCACCACGATCATCCAGCCTGGTCTGGCTACGCTGTCTGTGTACTCGCCTACTGTCTCACTGGTTATCACTTCTTCTGCAGATGCGGACTTGACGACCTACTGGACAACCAACAAGTGGGGTGGCTGGTACAAGACCTCAAGCGACCAGGCGTTGACTACAGCATCAGTCACGGGGCCAACTACACTACCTGTGGTCTCGAGCGATGCCGACACATATACAGCAAGCCACACCAGCCAGAAGCACACCGATGACGACGACGACGGCGCAACTTTGAGTCTTTCTATCCCAAGTATTGCAATCCCGACTTATTCTATCCCAGGTGTTGCAACCCAAAGCGTGTCCATCCCAGGTGTCATATCGAGTGTCTCGATCCCGGATGTCGCGACCGAGAGCTTGTCGACCCCAGATGGCGTGATCGTTGGATCTACGACCAGCCACTACAGAGCGTCTGTAGATACAGGCGTCCCAACCGAAGTCTCTGCGATTCTTCTGGCGGCGTCTTCGTATGTTTCGGTTGTGTCGTCGGTTGCGGACCACCAGACATTTGATGACCCAGTTTCCTCGGAGGTGGGTGCAACGACCAAGTCTTCACCGGTCTTTGCGACGTCGGATATTTCGTCGCAGATCGGTACAGTCTCACTGGTGGTGTCGCACGCCGTCGGATTGACAGACTCCGCATCGGTGTCGCAGATTTTCTCGCTGGGGGGCGCGCTGTTTTCTCTGGAGGTGTCCAAATACACGGCGACAACTGCATCGGTTGCATCGGCTGCGTCGGTTGCTTCGGTTGCTTCTGTTGTGTCCGACGTGGCGCCGCTCACGACTACAGACTCCGCGTCACACACGGTCGTGGCGTCGTCTGTGCTCCAGCTGCAGTTGCTGCTGCTTTTCTCTGCAGCGCTGCTGGACTACACCGCGATGACGTCGCTAGCCGCGTTCCTGTCGCTCACGAAGGCACTCTCAGAGGCCACAGCTATTGCTTCTTCGGAGGCCGCGGCTTCTTCGTCGACGGCCTACGCGGAAATCTCGATTTCAAAGGGCTCCACAGAGACCTTGGCTCCCACACTGGTCGGCTCGTACGCCACCGTATCCACGGACACAAAACCTGAAGCGTCTGTTCTGGTGTCTATGGCTTCTTCTGCCGCCGAGGCGCTTTCGTCCTCGGCTAAGTGGCTTCCACTGACGTTGGTTGTTGCCCACGAGTCTACAAGCAGCGGCGCGTCTGCGTCTGCAGTTGCTGTTTCCGCCACAGCGGAGTCCTCGCTCGCAACCTCGGCCACGTTCACAGACTTGACGCCGTCATCCACCTCTTCTTCGCGGCCTCAGCTTCCAAACGCCATCACCCCCGCCACCCAGGTTCAGGTGACCGACAACTACACCGTCGTCACCATCGGCTTCAAGGCGGGACTCAACTACCCGTTTGTGGTGTCGCACTCGTTGGCGTCGGCGCAGATATTCCAGTATCTTCCGCTGACCCTCACCTACGCGTTCGGCACGGACGACACCGTGCTGGTCAAGCAGTTGGTGCCGTTCCAGCTGTCGGACCTCGACTACATTGTCACGGTGGCGGAGGTGTACTTCCCGAAGGCATGGGTGCTGGAGCTCGAGACCACCATCCAGACGCCGTACTCCAAGCTCTACTTCAACACAGACCCAACCGAGAACAGCTTGGCGCAGTTAATTGACATCGACATTCCGTTGGTGGGTTTGGAGAGCTCGTCGGCGTCGGATATCTCAGGAAGCTCGTCGAGCTCCGGCTCTTCCTCCGCTGCGTTGTCCGGCTCTGACGGCTTGACAGGCGCCATCACGGGGTCCTTCGACTCGGTCCAGGACAACGCCCAGCCGGCCAACTCGAAGCTCAGTTTCGTGGGGACCACCTCGGGTATGCTGGCCGCCGTGTACATTTCTGTGTTGCTTGTGGGCTACAGAGTGTACAAGAACAAAAAGGGAATGAAGTTCACCGTCGACAAGGACGGCGAGGTGATACTCCCAATTGCGCAGCGCGGCGAGATCGTGCTTGACGGCGAGGACAACAAGCCAAGATTGGTGTTGGTGAACCCAGAACTTCCGCAGATCGGCAGACGCAACTCCTACCAGTCGATGCGCACCGTCACCAGTGAGGAGGCGCCTTACGGCGCCATGAATGACGTTTTTGGCGACGTTGAGAGCTTGGCAGTGCTGGAAAGCGACTTGGTCACAATCAGCGAGGTGGATCTGATTGTCCCTCGTATGAGCGGGCCTGGGGAGTGGTTTTAAATCTTTTCTCTTCTTTTAGTTCTATGTTATATTTTGGGGCTGTAGGTGCTTCTATATACCAGGCTTGTATCTCTATAATCGTATAATCGTACAGTCGTATCTCTAATGTGCAGTTTGTATTAGGTGAGCTTGAGGTGGTCCATCGCCAAGGTACTACTAGTGGATAAGAAAGAGACGCTTTCTCGTGGCCTGAAGGGCTGGTGGTGCGTGTACGATAGCCAAGGGCATACCAGTCGAGCGAAGCAAGAGCATCTGAGCGGGTGATGATGCTCTTGCAATGGAGTCCGTTGCAGTAGGAAGTCTGCTTGCCTTCATATGATGTATTGTGTTGTGTTGAATAGTACTATATAGTATCGTATAGTGTTGTATAGTGCTGTATAGGATTGAATAGTATCACGTATTATTGTATGGTATTGTATAGTCGTGTACTGCACTCTAAGCTCTATGGGCATTCCCACAAAGTGTGTATAAATCAAGCATGAAACCTAACAAACCCACCTGAGCCATTATAGAGAGTTCCCTGGAAAGATTCCTTCAAACCACCACTTATACGTTCAACCCCCATCGAAAACCAGTCCGCCCTAGTATCAGAAAAAAACAGTTCACATTAAAAACTCTTTGAGAACCAGAAATCAAGCACCTACAAAACGTGTAAAAACCAACAGGAACAACAAGAAATGAATAGCAAACACGAACAAGCTCACGGGCAGAACTTGAGGTATTTGGTGTACTCGATTTTTGATTTTCTTCAAATCCACAAATTCAAAATTGATCAGATAACAGCGTAAACACTACAACTATAGCAAACCCGGATTAGTGCTTGAATTCAGCCTAAAACGATCGTTAAACTCAATCTTGTTATAATTTCATCCTTAGATCCGTGATCGACACGTTTAACAGGGATCGCAGATCCACATTATTATAACAACAGCATGAAAAATGCAATATCAGTGCTACATAAGATTTCCTACGTGTTGACGAGGTTTTGCTACGTATGTCAAGATTCAGTATTTGAAAAGGATCCTTGTCAAAATTTGATAATTTTACGAGCTCAAGGGTGTGTGTACACCTCGATTTGGAAAATGCAGGGTAACTTATGTGTGCATGTAACTTACGTCTTCCACTTACGTCGTAACGAAGTTCCCTGAATCTTGAAATCCATCGGAAATAATTATCAAATTTTAACAAAGAATTTATCAAAGTGTAACAACACTAGGCCAACTTGTCCCCCTTCAGACCTGAACAATAGGAGTGCATATGCTGATTCATGTAAAGACAAATATGGCTTTGACAGGTTAGACAGCTAAACTGCACATGTCAAAATCGGAGTAAAGTACGGGTCTGTAAGTTTAGGGTCCGGCACGTGATGAGACCAGCTGCTCGAAGGTATATCCCATGTTAACTAGTGTATACTATGCAAAGCTATCATATGGATATGGAAGCTGACTATGCATCTTCAATATGTATTCACTATAGATATGAGGGTGTGTCATCTTGTTTGCGCGGGTTTGAGAAGTGCGTTGACGCAATTGTGTAATATTCCTAAAGAGTGAAACAATACTATAGGCAGACTATTTCCACAAAGTCTGTGAAATCTTCTGATTCGAGTGCTTAGAACTTTAGCCTCCACCGGATTTTTTTTTTGTTCATTCGTTGACTAGTTGGTTGAGTACATACAGTGTACTAGTATATCTGCTCATTGATACACACCCCATCACTCGTAGCCACTATACTCTGTTCGCAAATTGAAACTCTATATGAAGTTCATAAGTTCCTATACAACTCTTGCTGTTGTACTTTGATATCGTCGATAATCTAGATAACCCTTGCTTCGCTTATGATGCCATGTACATGTTACAGATGAGCTTTCGTTTCGGACATTACTCTTGAGAAGGGTCCAGTCTGAAATGATTGTCAATTACCACCTCTACAAATAGATTTTAATTTTACAGCTGTCAATTGTTAGATGGGTACAAGTGTGAATTGTGAAGAAAGCATGGGATGTTGGATAGTTTATGAAAGTAACTCTGCCGAGAAAGTGCCCTATAAGGTCTCGTCATTTATATGCGTTCTGCCCTGGTTCGAGAATCACAATACGACTTTCTATGCAAACAGACTTAAGTCAAGTTAAGCCTGAGTGCAGAATCACAACTATATTTCACAGACCATACAAAAGTGTCATTTGAGGTTCTAGATTAGCAGTTTACTTGAGGTTTGGTTTCGTGACAATCGTATGTGGCTCGACTTAAGCTTGAATGTTTTTGTGCCCCGTTTGGATGTTTCCAAATCTAGTTAATGATGGCAATATATTAAGCCAAACATGATGTAGCTTTGAATAGGATTGCCATCATTTGTGATTTTACAATCAGACCACTTGATTTCCGACTCAGTTCCAGTCTTAAAATCATCTTGAAGCCAAGTAATATGGCGCCTGGTTCTTAAAGAACGGCTTATTATGTCTTGGGAATTGCTTGTTATGGAGACGACCTGATTTGGATAACCCACGAGCTCTTGGCTCTATTAGTTGAAGTACCTGGCTGGTCATGTTACAAGTTGAGATACATTTAAGTTTCGAAGCATCTAACCCCAAGAAGAATACAGTTTCGTAAAGGGATATGGAAGCCCCGCATTTACTAGTTGTTACCGAATATAGAAATTTTCAATGAACTTCTTCTTGAGTTGCGTTTTTCTTTGTTTTCACAGTATGCACACACCTTGAAAAAGATCATTGAAATACTGAGACATTTAGACTTATTAGAAAAATACTAGAGGAAAGAATCCAAAGATACAGTGAGGAAATCACATCTCAAAATTTTCAATTTATGGAGCATACAATTATTGTGTGAAACACCCCCAAAACACATAAATATTGCCGCATACAGGCAAAGTTTGGGACTTTTAAAGGGTCTTCCGCCAAGCTGTGTGTGGTGTGTACTGTAAGATTTGGGTAAGTAAAACTTTGTCTGCAGTGTCTGTAGGGCAGCTAGAGAAATGGGACTTTGACGAGTCGAATCTCAGACATCGATTTGAGTGTTTTAGCTTTTAAATCAATCAGTAAGTGGTTTCAGTATACAGCAAAACAAGAATATAAATCACTGATAATATACTCAGAAACCTTCAATGGACGATTATATGTAAGCTCTCTAGTTGAAGCAGCGTGTAAGAAGAAAAGAAGGTTGTACATTTAAGATTCTCACTGAACATATGAAGTTCATCTAGTGTAGTAAACTCTTCTCTTAAATGTAATCAAGGCTACAAAACCAGCTGTACAACTTGTATTAGCTACCGAAATGAAAGAGGCTTGCTCTAATAGTAAAGAGAGAAAAGAAGCGAAACTTGCTTGAACTTGAATGGCTGAAAAAGGAAACTTGAAATTATGAGCAAAACGAAAGAATTGACAGAGGAAAGAACAGATCAGACGCATATACCTGATAATCTTGTACTGCTGTTCAAAAACAGTTTGTACGCTCAACTGTTGTAACGGTCGTGAGAGTACACAATCGTGCGGCACTCCACAACCTCACACAAATCGTTGACCTGGAGACTGGTGACATTGCTCAAGATGTTCAACCCGGAAATCGAGGTCAAGTTGGCAAAGTCCCGCTGGAAGCTCTTCAAAGGAACAGTGTCGTTGATCTTCTTGTTAGGCAACACAAAGGCAGCAGCATCAACGGCAGTCAGCGACTTGTTCTCTCCAATGACAACCTTGAAGAAGTGGGTTGGGACGTGCACGTTTGGCGGGTTACCAATCATGCCGTAGTCCATGTAGTAGCCGTACTTTCCGTACTTTGGCAAGTACAAAGGCCCAGTCAAGACTCTGACAGTGTCGTAGGTGCCAGTCAAGTTTCTTGGGAACTCCTCTGTCCAGGCCCAATAGTTTCTGTTGAACCCGGTACCGACCTGAGGCGCCATGTTAGACAAATAGAAAGTCTGGTCTAAAGCATCCTGCGCAAACTGGACATCTCCAGCAGGGGCCTGGTGGCCTCTGTCATAGCCAGAGCCCTTGTAGTCCGCAAGCTTGGACCGGAAAACCTCTGGAACAGACAGATCCTCGGTGAATGTGGACTTATCTCTGGTCACACCGCTTTCAACCTTGATCAGCTCTTTGCTGAGGTGCTCCGCCACCCACCATGGGTTTCTCGTAAAGTAGTTAGGCGCACTTACGTAGGCGTCGCGGACCAAAAGGTTCTCCTTCATGATTGGACCTGGATACCCATACTTGTCGAACCAGCCAGCTGGATCAAGACCGAGACCCTGTTCTGTGAGCTCACTGGTAGCAGCACTAGGCGCAGTTTTTGTGTGAGAGCCGGTGTGGTGGGACACAGGCTGCTCAGGAAGCCATTCTGGGTCTTCTTCAGTTTTGTGCTTCACAGGCAGGCCAAGAACGGCGCTAAGAAGGGCAAGGGCAACGATAGAGAACTGCATTGGTGTTTTCTTGGATAGAGACTGTCTTATATATACAAATTACTTATCGCTTCAATGCTGCGGCATCCATTCCACGCGCCTTGGCATTCCTGTCATGAATTTACCTTATCCGGTGTATCTGCTTGAAGAGTAGTGCTATCGACATGAAAATGAGCTTGGATGATTGCCCTTATTTTTGTCTATATCTTTATGCTATTTAGTTGCGCGACTGAGTTGGAGTTTGGGAGGCCATCTAGACTTGGTTCACATTTCTATATATGCGGATGCATTCCGTGCATACCTCTCACTGCCTTGATAAGATGGACGTACTTCTAGTAGAAGCGGTTTGAGATAAGAAACTTAAACGAAGAGAAGTCCATTGATAAATCACAATTAAAGGAAGGCTGTCTCATGGCAATACTGGAGTATTATTGGAGAAGTAATGAATTGTAATTCAGCATCGACATACATTCCGACTTACAGATTTCGACAAACGCAGAGTGCACGTTTTATCCAATTTCATGCGATCTCGATCAGTCAAACGACTTGGTCCGTTGATGTGTATTCGTATGTGTACTTTGTATATGTCTGTCTAATTTTTCAAACAATGTGTGATAGAGAGTATCAAAGGAGGGAGTCGATTATCAAGTGTCTTGCCATATAGATATAGTAATTAACAAAGATTTGAAAAAAACAATAGACTTATTGTTTTTGAGTATGTGACTGATGTCGATATGTGAACAACCACGTTCAATTGATGCTCAATAAGGACATTGGTCCAACAACCGGTGCCTTGGAATATTGTGAACGTGTGTGTCCAGAGCAATGACTACTATGTCTACTACTTGCCCCCTCCCCCCACGTGCACGTGTACACATCCACGTGGGATATGTCAGTACATTGGACTCAACGCCTACATTCCACAGATCATTTCCAAGGAACATTAGGTGGGTTTCGATTGTGGGGAACAAAGGTATTGTTATACTGATGAAATTCTAATATTAGAAGTGTAGATAACGCCTGAGCTTGCAGCGTTTCTGAACCCGATTACGTCTGTGGCTACATATTAGCTCGAGTATTGATGTATTGGCGATATCCTTTAAATTGGTTCACACTCCCCTTCATTTCCCGTTTAGCTCACTAGCCATTCTCTTCACTTGCTCACCGCCCTTCCACTCACTCCTAAATTAGACACAATCACTCAACTTGAGGAATATAGGCTGGCCACTGGGACCACAGTCGAACACCATGTTCAGTCAATCTGTGCTTATACTTTAGAGGATTCAGATGTATCAGTCAGAATTGATTGAGAGCGTATCTATAAAGGCAATAACAAAGCTTACAAAACAATAATACACGACTTATATTTTACAAAGGTCTATTCATTTGTCAAGCTGTGACTAATCAATCACATATGGTACCGTATGCTTCAATCGTATGTATTCTGCATATATGAGGTATAGTGTTGATGTGTACGTATATACAACTCAGTATATAGAGCGTACAATCAAATAGGTGCCTTAAAAACAACAATCACGCTGTCCCCTCTCAAAAACATTTTACTCGCAAAACGCTCTTTATTTATAGGCTGCACCTTCTTCCCCTTGCCATTTCGTGCACTCTCTGTCCACAACTCTTTGACGTTCTCCAATACCATATTACAGTGCCGGTCAAACGCCTTGACACGTGCAACCAACTTGTGGTTGTTGCGAAGCGATATTATCACGGGCGAACTCGTTTCAACTGCGTTCCTTAAAAGTGACATGGGACCATTGGCAATCTCATATTCTTCGAGTTTTTGAAGCTGCTCGTCATCGAGCTCAGATTTGGGAATTTCAAGAAGTTCGCTGGTTAGTAAAGCCTTTTCAAGTTTTTACTTAGTGAGCCTAAGTCTGGATTTATCGATACATACGCCATATTTTGGTTGTAACTTTTGTGGTGTGTACGCGATGTGGTGAATTTTTCATATTACGGTCACGTGATACATCAATATGCATCAGCCTAATACTTTATGAGATATGCTATACTAGTATTAACATGGTCAGTTCTGTTGATGCTTTTTCTTGGTATTTGAGTGCTAGTTAGTGTTTTGTATGTAGTGCTCTAGTTATGGTGCTCGAGAGAGCACTTCATATATACCTATAGAGATGCATACTCTTTAGCCAGATTTCTACAAAAAAGATATTTTACACGTTATTCATGGTATGTACAGATGACTTGAAAAGAGGATGTGTTTATATATCATGGTCAGTTGCTCGCATTTGGTCGCGGTTAGCTGCAGTTGGACTCTGTCTTCACAAGCCACAATATACACACTGCAGCCTTCGAGCACCACTATGTGACAGGCCGTTAGAGGGGAGTTGGTGATTTGATGACTATAAGTGGTACACCTATAGCACATGCTAAATGCCATATTTACATCTAAAGGTGTATAGGAGCATAGGTGTATAGCTTATGAAAAACCACCTACACGTTCTTTGACTAGGCCTCCTTCGAGCCTTCCCTTTCCTTCATATCCTCTTCTCTCCCCTTCAATGTCATGTAAACACCCCCCCTCCCCGACTCCAAAACCCTCACCAACCCCATACCCCCCAAGACACTCAAAACCCCCACCAACTGGCTTCTCAACCCGTCTAATCCAGGCAACTCCTTATACGTGTCCAACTGGCCCAAATCGTACACCTCCTTATCCACACGAGCCCCCACCACAAACAAGCGCTCCTTGGCTGCTTTAAGCACCTTGTAAACCTCCTTTATTTGTTGTGGATTGTTCTCTTCGAACGTTATAGCTGCTGTAGGACCCGCCAAAAGGGGAAAGAGCTCGTTTTTCTTTTTGATATTGCGTTCTGTGGCTGCTTGCAGTGTATAGTCTTGTTCATGCTCGGACCGCAAAAAAACCTTCAAAAGATTGTTGTTGAGCACGTTGAGCTCGCCACCCGCTTTCTTGATCTGTGCTCTGAAGAGTTCATTGTCGCTTTTTACGAGATTGTTTCTGTGGACAAACAAAACTATGGGCTTCTTCATCATGTCTGCATAGGCATGGAGTAAAAAAGTCTTGCGCAGCTCCTCGGGCTTGAAAGAGGTTCTCACTTGCTTTACGGCCTTTGCATAGGATCGGCTGAAAAATTGGACCTTTTTTAGCGGATTGATCATGCTTAACTATGGCCTGGTTTGATACTCTATAGCTTGTGTTGGTGAATAATTTATATTTTCACTTACCCGGGCATGGGTATATACATATCAGTAGCCATAACTTTTGCGCTACTTTATTTGAATACTTTGAATAAATCGTGATTCCTTTGATCGTGTATACTTACTCAGTGTCAACTCGCCTTTTCCCAGCTTAGGTACTTCTAGTAGGGGTGGGAAACCCCTGTTTTTTTTTTCCATTCTATGTTAGAAAATGTGAGTTAGGTCAAAAGATGTGAATCTTATAGAAAGAAATATTCATGTCGAAAATTGAGCACCCTAGTCCATATCTCCACATTCACTTTTAAACATCACATATAAAGACGTAAACCGTTAGCTTGTAAGTACTCACAAGCCGCTTTACATTTCGTGCGTAAAAAACATCTCCGGACTGAGATTGGAATACCTTTACCTCAGGGAGAACAAGATTTTGGACTTACTGGGCCTTCATAATCTTCTACAACTCAAATACTTTGACTTGAATCATAACTTGATCAAAGAAATTCCTTTAGGGATCCTGCTTCCAAATACAGAGTTGGGAAGAGGGTCGCTATTTGAATATCAACTCAAAGGGCTATAATGGGATGTTAGTAACACTGTTCAAAGGGAACATTTACAGATGTAAAAAGTATACACCGTTAGTCTACATCAAGCATAAACAATATTTACACACTACACCATCGCCCATTTCTAAAATGCTAATGCTATACTAGTAAACTCTCGACCAGCGTTTCACTACCAAACCGTCTTCTAGCACCTCACTCTCCACGTGCAATGTGTAACCTCCGATTTTGGGTAATGCCACGAATTTCACAAACCAGTACAAAACATACGAAAACAACAACAAGAGCGCAAAAACAGGGTATGTGGGGAGACCACGGATCGCGCTACTTTCATCCTTGAAAAAAGGTGTTATGAGAATGTAGGCTATAGCACAGACCGCAGTTACAGGCGCAACGTAGGGCACTCTGATGGGTCTGTGTGCATCAGGGTGGTCTATTCTGAGCTTGAAGAAACCCACTACAACTGCAAACATGAGTATTTGGAACGTATAAGTCTCCAAATTGATGATGTAAGAAAACACATCTCCTGGAGGCGTGAATACAAAGATTATAGTTGATATTACAAAAGAAAGAAGAAGAGTTGGCACAGGAGTACCAAATCCTGGCCAATTTGAAGCCATGAACTTCGAATAAGGGAGCATGCCTTCTCTGAACACTTCTTGAGACATGCGCGAAACAGCATACAAGACTACATACACGTTACCTGCGGCAGAGAGTGCCACCATAATGGAGAGAAACCGCTTCCCAACGGCGTGACCAAAGACTTTTTCGAAAAGAAGTGCGCCAATGAGTTGGCCACTACCAAAGATTTCGTCAGGTGACACAGCTTCTAAGTAAGCCAAATTGATGAAGAGATATGTAAGAGAGGTCACAAAGAGGGAAAGAGGACCTACAATTTTGAGAGTCCGAACAGGGTTTTGGATCTCCGAAGTGATAAAATATATACTTTCCCAACCGTTAAAAGAGAAGATTGCCTGGAGAACTGCTGTTGTAAAAGAGGCTACTGTGACCGGCTGGACCGGCGCTACAAACAGACCCCACCTGAGCTGTCCCTCGATGCCAGTGACCGACTGAGGTAAAAGGATCACGTAGAGACCGGTCACGACCAACACCGCCAAGAGCGCAAGCTTGATGAGGCCTAGAACATTTTGAACTCCAACACTTGTTTTCACTGAGGCAGCCTGAATTGCCGTGCATATCGCAATAAGAACCAAACCGGCGTAACGTGAGTACATTGATGCTGCGACATCTACAGAAACGCCTAATGCGCTCAAGAAGTACTGGCCAAAGATTAAAGCATTTGCACAGGTGATTCCAAACACCACAGATTGAAGCCCAATCATAGCCAGGGCAAGATATTTTGGTCTACGGAATATTGTTTCTAAAAACACTTTGGGACCGCCCAGGCGCGGCATCATGGTTCCAAGCTCGAGATAAACCACCATACACAACACAGATATGGCTGTGGCAACGAACCATGCTAAGAAAAAGAGGAACGGCGAGCCCCCAACGTTTCTATATATGCCTCCCGGAGTAGAGAAGATGCCACTGCCTACAATACGAGAAATTATAAACACCATTGAGGCGTAGACACCGTAGTTTCTTCCCTGAGGGAGCTCCTCCAATGCCTGACCGCCAAACTCGAACTCCACGGATTTACGGCCAAAACTGATGCCGCTGGCCTCGAGTGGGTCAGTGAGCGAGACCACCTCCGATCCAGGCTCAAGAAGAACGTCTTCTGCCGTGAGAGGGACCACCTCATCGGCGCTGGGGGGGTAATTTTCATGATCCATGATGCTTTGGTAGGAGGTGCTCATGATAAGAAATTTTGGTTGCGGATAGCAAGAGATTAGGAGGGGAGAAAGAATGGAATTTCAAACCTTATAGGCGTATGACCTTTTTCAGTTCTTCAGGCTATCGAAACAAGGAAAAAAAATTGAGAGATTTGATCTGTTGATGAAATTATGTACAGCTGTGGCTCGGTCGCATAACCAATACCCTTGCTTATATGAAAGCACGTGTATGCTCTGGTCAATATATATAGATGAGCTTACTTGTATTTTGTAGCTTTCATTTATGTAGAATATTATATGACAAGGCTATATGAGTTTCATCATTATTTTGCATTCGAGAAGTTCCGAAGCTGCATGGATGCAAGTAGGGCACGAGCTTATAAGCGAGAGAGGTTAGCGAAAACATAGTCAAAAAATCAGCCTCCAAGCTCCTGAGATGATCATAACGAGTTTCCACTGTTTTGCGTTCCACAAGTGATATGCCGTATATTCAGAGTGTTAAGCTGCTTGAGAAATATCCAGAGGTTTGAACTCTCTAAGCACTCATTACAGTCTGATAATTGCACTTATATATATACATTGAAAGATGAACTTGTGGAATCAAATTTTATAACTTAAGAAATTGATTGAAATCATTACACAAATGATTGGATCTGAGTTTCTACAAAATGTCCACAACATAAATCAAAGAACGGTATTCAATACCGAAGCAAGCCAAAGACAAAATCTGAGGCATATCCTAGAACTAAAGACAAATAAAGGATCAATGACCCTTCAAGTGGTCTGGCCGCGAAAGCTGATACGATTATTTCACCAACTCAATGTCACTAGCACTAGTGTACTTGACCTGGGCAACACCGACCTGGTTGTCGTCCAAGTTGTAGTACACGTAGGCGGATCTCAAGAAAGCGTCACCCAAGATGTAGTAGTTGGACTGGGAAGAGACAATACCAACAACACAAGAGCCGCTCTCGTTAGAAGAGTCGCCCAGGGTGTTGAAGATAAGGTCCTTACCACTGACCTTGATGGTGCTGGAGCCGAAGTCGAACAGAACGTCGTCGACGTCAGCAGAACAGTCGATCTCGTACATGCCCTCCTCCTCGTTGAGCTGGCCGCCCAACTTCTCGGCAACGCTCTGAGCAACGTCGTCTGGGGCGTAGATGAGGGTGGTACCAGAGTCAAGAAGAGCTGGGTAGGTCTCGGTGGTGAGGTCCAGACCAGAAGCAGAGATAGCCTTCAAGTTGACGAAGAAAGCAGTTGGCTCGGAGGTCTCGGAGCCAGAGTCGTCGATGTTGACAACGTCCAACATGGTCAAGTCACCAGAGTACTTGGCCTTGTCAATGGCACCGAAAAGGATAGAACCAGACTTGGCGTCAAGAGAGTTCAAGTACAAAGAGTATGCGTTCTTGCTGATGATACCCTGCTTCTTCAACTCGGCTGGGAAGTTGTCATAGGTAGAACCACCCTGGGAGGCCGAAGCCTCGTTGGTCTTGTAGCCGACACCGAGAAGACCGCCCTGCTGGACAGTGGTTGTGGTGGCGTAACCAAACTGGATCTTGGTGAGCTTGGTGGAGCCGACAGTCACGTCATCGGTGACCCAGTCACCAGAGGCAGTAGAACCGTCACCGTACCCGATCAGGAAGTCGCCAGTGGAGACAGTCTTGAAGGTGGAGGACTTGGACCCGTCGAAAGCCTCACCCAGGTAGCCAGAGCCAGAGGCTGGGAGCCACATGTCGGAGGAGCCAGTGTCAACGTCAACCTGCATGGTCTGACCTGGGGTACCAACAGAAAGCTCAGCAAGGTAGTAAGAGTACTCGTTCTCGAGAGTCAAAGTAACAGACAGAGCAGCCTTTTTCAAGAAAGCCAGGCGGGAAGAGGCCTTGGCAACGCTCGATCTCTCGACAGAGAAGTCGAATTTGATAGGAGCCTGAACTGGAGCGGCAACACTGTAAGAGGCGAGAGCAGCAAGAAGAATAGAAGAGGAGAACTTCATGATTGTTGGATGATAGAAACTTGAGGGAGAGTTCGGTGTTTATATAGTATTTCGGAAGAATACTAGGACACACTTTAGCCTGTGTCGTTGCATGGATAAACACGGCATCAGAATGTGAAGATTAGGAGAGGTTACTTACATCTGAACGATTTGAGTGTTGTATATGCTCAGGCAAGTGCGTTCATACGTAGTTTCCATCGCTTCCATGAGAACATCAAGGGTCTTCAGCTTTGACTATACAATACATTGTTGAATTCGATGGAGTATTGTTGATGCTTACTGATCATTGTACTTTCGATACTCCGCCACATTTTCCATTGTTATCGCGCCGTAATGTATTGTACTCCGCGTTTATTTTTGGTGACGTCTATTATGCTCAATGCAGGTCCGGTCCACCAGGCTGGGCCCTGAACCACGTCCAGCCAAGAAACCAGTCAAAGACCAGCCAAGACTCGCTGGAGACCCTTTGCTGTCCTGTCCGCTTGGCGGTTTGGAAGCATCTAGTCTCTTGGCAGTTAGCTGTTGAAATTTTAGGATCTTTGCGGCACTGATAAGTTAGCTGCAGCTTCTGGAATCATGGCTACGGTGCATAAAATGACGCCCAGCACGTCAAGTTTTCAGGGGAAAGGAGATAACGATATCTTTATGATATCGACGATCTGTATAAACATAGAGTATATACTTCGGATTGACAAATATAAATCAAGTCAACATAGAGGGATTGATATGTGCATCCCTAGAACAGGAGTGCATTGAAGCTCACATTCCTCAACTAAAATTCCTCAGCAAATGAGGATCATAGTTTCACCTGAGACATTAGAAATAAACATCAGATAGCCTTGGTTATCTCATATGACTCGGAGCAACTTTACATCTAGATGTCACCTGTTGCACAATTCAATCGATTGACATGCTAAGTCAAAGCTCTTACGACTACTTAGGTTACAATAACTTGTTCATAGATGGTATATCTAATTATAGAACATTGGAATGGATGTGCGTTGGTTGGATATGCAAGACGGATCTCTTGACGGATCTGCTGTGGCTCTCAACTATGTCTGAGAGATTAATCCAATAGTCGATTGGCATGCGGGCTTTCCTTCTCACAATTTGCAGAATATACTTCAAGTGTTTTTCAAACACGAGTATCTATGGAGTACGCTTAGATTCATATCATATGTACTACCAGATGAGTACGTTCACAGCTATAGACCAAATTAAAGAGCAAGTAACTACAATAAAACTCAATGCACATTTTTGAGTTACATTACCTGTCATCTCCGGTGTCACCGAAAATCAATTCGCACATTTTCAGTGGAGGAAACCGTTTTGCTGTTGTGCTGATAGTGAGATAGTTCGTTCACTCAAGGCTAATCGCTAGAACTTACAATCCTGACAATATTTTCTCTTTGATTGTTCAACTTTCTTATACCCTGATCTCTTTTGATCAAGCATGATTATCCATACCAAGCAAGGTGATAATTTGCTTACTCGCAACCTTAGACTTGTCTAATGGACGATAAACGCATTCTCTGGTTCGCTCGAGCTGGTTGGTCACCCTGACGCCTCAACAATTTCGCTAACAACACCCCCCTTCTTCTTATCAAACTTATGGCAAAACTGCTCTGGAACAGCATACTCTTTGTAATCTCCCCCCTCATCTTCTAAATCCACAGTGTAGATATTCAACCCGGTGCTCCCACTGCTGAATACCTCTGTCTCCAAGCTCGCCTTCCCCAAGTATATCTCCCCATCACTCAGTTGGTCGACGCTTATCATCGGGACCGCCGCCAATGGTTGCACCTGGAACTTGCTGGTCTTGATGACGTCAAGACCACTGATCAAGGCATCGGTGAGAATACCTACCTTTTCGCATTCACTTACACTGACTGCATTAACCTTCCCCTTGATGGTAATGGTGCAATTACTGCATTTGGCTATGAACACGGAGTGGTTCATTTCTCCTTCGATAACAATATCATGAGCATTCTCAAAATGGAGAACGCTCCATTTAGAATCTGAGAGCTCCTTCTTTGGAGGAAGCCGTTTCTTTTTCTGCGTCTTGTCACCAGAAAGTGCGGATGGTTTCTTTGGGCGCATCGGTTTCTTTGGTTCCAGTTGCTTACGAAGTTCGGGGTTTTTGTGGGTCATTTGCAGTTTATCCACTTTCTTCAAGGACAGCGTGATTCCCACGCCCTGGTTGAGGGCCAGGAAGACGGCCAGCATGCCGGTGCCTGATTCTTTGGTCTCGGAGTTAGCCTCCTTCTCAACCTGGAACACAGATGCAGGAGGAGGTGGTGGAGGGGGAGGAATGCCACCAGGAGCACCAGAAGAAGCAGGAGCAGAAGAAGCAGAAGAACCGCTCTTCTCGATAAGGGCCTTCCCTTCCTTGATAGGGACGCCTCCAACCTTCCAGCCCAAGCCTCCCTCATGCTCTTCCTTGATATACTCCGCCAAAGTTTTGGCTAATCCTAGCAAATTCTCAACCCACTTGACGTGTCCATCGTCCTTCCCTCTGTACTCTTTAAGCACTCTGTCTGTCCAAAACCGGGCCAGGTCGGTCACGCTGAGCACGTACTCCACCAACGGCTTCAGAGACGCGCCCTGCACAACGACCCATCCGAGAACTGGCGCCAAAGCCTCGACAGCCGCCACGTGGTTGCGGAAGGCACCGCGGTATTTCTCTTTCTGGGCACTCACTGCCTGAATCTTCTCTTGGATGGGAGCAATGTAAGGAGGTAGGTCCAGGACAGGAGTTGGTCGGGACACGGAGACAAGGCGGAGGAAGTCGGATTCTGCGGAAAAGCCGTCCGCAAGGGTTGTTATGAGGTCTACGAGGGGGGGGTCCAATGGCGGGTTGAGGGGAGTGGTGGGGTTGAGGAGGGTGGATACAGCAGCATCGACTTTTGGCCAGACCTCGGTTGCGACTTCGACCTCTGGTTCGGGAGTTGTTTTAGCAGCAGGAGCAGGAACAGCAGAAACGGCAGGAGCAGAAGGCACAGCAGTTGGTGGTGATGCTACTCCTCCCTCATCCTTGTAAATGGTGATATCTTCAAGGCGGGAAGTGGCAGCCTCCAAACTGGTTAGTATGTGAATCGATGGAAGGAAGGGGAGCAATGGAGTGATGGATTAGAATGGCGGTAGATAGAGGGCATGATGGATGGGAGAGTTTAGGGAAGGGTATTTGGATTGATAAGTGAACAGTACGAATAAAGACAGATGGGACTTAGAATTAACTGTTTTACTTATATTTGAAGATTTAGATCAAGGATAGGGGTACCCTTTTGCCTGATAATTCATTTGAAAAGAACATTGAATACAAGTTCAAGACTCAAATCGAATCAGCAGTCAAACGTAAACAATTGATTTTGAGGGAATGAATGATAGGAAAACAATATAACTCAACAAAACAAGACAAACTCACCGCTTAAGAAGAGTCACAAAATTGTAACCCTGAACGCTATAACTCGGGGATTTCTCGGTCATGATACGATGTGTATGAGAATGAGTTACGTATTATTTATTAGGTCACATGCATACCTGGTTGGGGGTGTATGTGCACCGCTGCTAACGTTACTTAGTTATTTTGTTTGTTCAGATTCTAATGGCCTTAGTTCTATAGTTTTTCGTTTTGTAGTTTGGCGTATGCTCGGTCTGCACGGTCTGATTTCAAAAGGTAGTGTAATCATTTGAGTGTGTTTGCTCACACAATGATCCGTGTTGTTCGGCCAGTCTCAAACCAACCACACTCCAGAAGATCACTCTATTGAGTATCCTACAGTAAAACTATCGAAAGGTATCAGACACCGAACCATTCTTGAAGAATAACGCTGTACTAACTTAGAAGCTTTCATTTGAAAGAACTAGCGCCTCATCATTCTGAATACTCGCCCAGCTTCTCGCTCACCATTTGGTAAACTCGTATCCCTCCATCATCGTCCCCTTTTTCGCGGCCTCACACATGACATACACCGTAAGCAACGCCCCAGTGCACCCGTGAGCGCTTCCAATTCGGCGCCAGTCTTACATGCGACGCTGATTTTCGGAGTAATTGTGGTTCAAAGTCTCCTCGGACACAATGGAATCAGCCAACTTCTCTGTTTGGTCATGGCGATGCCTCAACAGCTTAAATCAAATAAGAAGCTAAACACACAAGAACTACTAACAATCAAAAAAAGATAAAAGGCAAGCACAAGAAATCACACAAACTAAAAAGCGTCATCATAGTAGCTAGCCGCTGCTGCTGCTGGGTGCTGCTTTTACTACTTCTACTGGTATCGATAAACAGCCTACAAAACAGAATATATACAGGTTAATTGAATACACACAATTCACATATAATACACTTACTTCTTCTCCGCCTCTCTTCTTTGATTCTCCTCGTGCTCTCTCAAAACTCTCTCCTTTTTTATAGCATAAAATCTCTGTTCTTTGAAGTACTTGACCCAGCTTTTCGCACAGTCTCTCTCAAACTCAGTCTCCTGAGAACTGCAGTTTCTCTTGATCTCATCCTGCTTGGACTCGTCCAATGCATTATCAATACTAAGCTTGTCTAGGCACCCAAAAAAAAGATCTCTACTGTACCAACACTGTTTTCTGGCTGACCGTGTAGGCGCCTCTTTGTTGTCATTGTTCGATCCGAAAACCCAGGACATTTTTTTTTGGCTTTCGAAGGAGTTGTTGGCTGAGGTCTCACTCTGAAATATCAATTATATTTTTGAGGTGATGCATCACTGTAATAATACCATACGGTGTAGCAGTTGTCGCTCACAGAGTGTGATTCTTTCTTGTTTCTTACTTTGCCTAATTTTTTTTTAAGATGCATTTTGCTAAGGCTAGGTCTTTCGCGTCTACAGTAGTAATATAGGCTTCTATGGACTTCAGTTTTAAGGTCACGTGACAATATATATATCAAGTATCTATAGCTAGAAGTTTGCTGAAGTTGAATAGTTTTGGTGTATAACCTTCTTAATGAATTTTGTGGCTTATTGGTCAGTTTTACTGTACAAATCGCTCCGACGTTGTTGCTTTTATGGTGATTCGATTGGTGGTTTTGTACACCACATATATACTTACACACAAAGATGGAGTATGGCTTTCGTGCTCATATATACAGGAACTATTCAGTGAGCTTCCAATGGGATCCTGGGCTTTGTGAAGGCACTTTTGTTAGAAATATCATGGAAGGCAGTTTTAGCAGTAAGTATTTAAATTCTTGGGTAATCATAGATTTGAGAGTGAGTTTTAAACACATATTTATCATTGAACCTTTCCTACACTCATATCAGTCATAAACGAGTCAGAATATTTGCCACTTGTGCATTGACGGTGTGCTGTGCAATGCATATTGTACTGGAGGAAGCATGTACTAGATGTAGTACCCAAGAGCATACAAAACTTGCAATGCTAAACTAAAGAGGCAAGTTAGTGCTATAATAAGATTCCCGAACACCAAATGCACAAAGAAGGTTTACCAATCGTTAAATTACGAAACTGAAACACGTCGATGCGATCACAGTGCAAAACTGGCTGAAGAATACCTGGATGAGACCCATCTCACTAAAAGTCATAGTTCTCTACTGGTGCCTATTCTCGCGTATAAATGCCTCCCTCACTGTTTTAGTTCAACCGCAACTAAGAGAGACACTCTAAGCCATCGCACGTCTAAGTCTAGATAAAGAAAATTAATGCCAAGTAAACGTACTAGTATTTATCGAGAGCAATGGAATTCCAGCGAAGCAAGTTATCATTATCGTAAATACTTCGTAAACAACTGTACACACTACACCACAGCTGTGCTACTGTACACAGATAACGATAACGGTTAAAGTTCGGTATTTAGTGCCAATGCTACTGATTAGTGCCAACACCAATTAGTGTCAAAGCTTCTAAATAGGGTCAATATCGTCTTAGTAAGCTATATTCAATTATCGACTGGACACACCCGCTCACGCAACTCGGAAAAGTTTGACGTGTAAATTAACCGATGGAGATCATGATTAGGATATCGAAGAAGTAAACTGGTGGATGTATTGGTTGACAAGGGCAAATTGAACAGGAAAACCAGCAAGTAACCTACAAAAAGCTACAAAAAATCGGTAACAGCCAAGGTTTCGCTTAGCTATGACGTGATCGACAGTTACAAAGGATTTACAATTTTAGTGTCTCAAGACCTCGATCTTCACATGAGAGCAATGCTCATTTCATCCATAGAAGTTCCCCACAAATTGGCATGCTAGGCGTGCAGCAGACGCCCGACAGGTTATTGTATATTCCCGGACATATATGGACTCGCGGATTGGCCTCACTTTATATATAGAACATCTATCATTCTTTCCAAACTTTTGACAGAAAACGAACTACCTCTATATACTAAAAGCGGGAATATACGGTAAAAGAAATGCACAATTTTGTTGGCCCAACAAAACCCCTCTCGAACTAGGGGTACAATATATATATAATTTATCCGTCTCATTGAATTTGTCTGAATTCACTTTCTAATCTTTCTAGCTTCCATTTTGATTACTGATACTGACCTGTGGTAACTGACCCGCCACTCTCAATTTTTTCTAGTATATATATATTTTGTGTCCCCTTGCATCCTTTCTACTACTAATTAGCTAATGGCGCCACTTGTGAATGTTCCATTTGGGGAAGCATCCCCCGGTGAGACCGCCCCTCGCATCAATGGGCTCATGAAAGCAAATGCTCCTATCTCTCGTCCCGAAGACATCAAAGGGTCCACGGTGTACGAATTTGCCGTAGAATGTCTTGCCAACCGTCCAGATGCCAAAGTCATGGGCCAGAGAGACTTGGTAGACATCCATGAGGAGAAGAAGACCGTCACTAAGTTCGTCGATGGTAAAGAGAAGCAAGTAGAAAAGACTTGGATGTACTACGAGATGCTGGACTACAAGTTCATCACCCGCAAGCAGCTCTCGGATCTCATCCACGACTACGGCCGTGGTCTCATCAAAACTGGCCTCAATTCGGGTGAGCGCATCCATGTGTTTGCTAGTACCCTGGCCAAGTGGATGCAAACCTTTTTGGCAGCAACCACCCAGTCCATCCCTATAGTAACAGCGTACGATACACTTGGCGAAAGCGGATTGACTTTTCTGATTCTCCAGACAGAGACCTCTGCCATCTTCACCGATAACGCTCTTCTTAGTAAGTTGGTGAACCCATTGAAAAAAGCCTCTAAGATCCGCTACGTCATCCACTCCGAGAAAATTGATGAGAATGACAAAAGAGACAAAGGAAAATTGTATAAAGCTGCCGCCGACGCCAAAGCTGCCATCCTCGAGGTGCGTCCCGACGTCAAGTTCTTCAGCGTGGATGATGTTATCGCTCTTGGGAAAGATGCGGCTGACATTCCAGTTACAAAGCCTAAACCGGAAGATACTGCGTGTATCATGTATACATCCGGTCTGACTGGTGACCCTAAAGGTGTTGTGTTGACTCACAGAAACATCGTAGCTGGGTGTGCCGGTATATCCGGGACCATCGGCAGAGACGTTGTTGGTCATGAGGACCGGGTCATTGCGTTCCTTCCATTGGCCCATATCTTCGAGATGGCCTTTGAGCTTACCATCTTCTGGTGGGGAGGAACCATCGGCTATGCTGGGGTAAAGACGTTAACGGATAACTCTGTAAAAAATTGTGTTGGAGATATGAGAGCTTACAAACCAACAGTGATGGTAGCTGTTGCTGCTGTTTGGGAAGCCGTCAAAAAGGGCATTGTTGCCAGAATAAACAAGATGCCGGTGGTGGTCCAGAAGATCTTCTGGGCCAGTTACCGGTCCAAAAAGTTGATGACCAACTACCACATTCCGGGATCAAGTCTTCTCGATAAGTTCATCTTCGCCAAGGTGAAGGAAGCCACCGGAGGAAGCTTGAAAATATGTCTCAATGGGGGGTCTCCTATATCACAAGACACTCAAGAGTTTGTGACCACTCTCATTGCTCCAATGTTGATTGGGTACGGTTTGACAGAGACGGTGGCCAACACTACAATTGTGTCTCCTAAGAGACTTGAATTTGGCGTTGCTGGCTGCTTGACTGGGGCCATCCAAGTCAAGTTGGTTGATGTTGAGGACCTCGGCTACCTTGCTAAGAATAACCAAGGAGAGATCTGGATTAAGGGAGATTGCGTTATGAAGGAATACTTTAAGAACCCTGAAGAGACCAAGAAGGCTAAGACCGATGACGGATGGTTCATGACTGGAGACATCGGGGAGTGGACCTCCACTGGTCAATTGAAGGTGATTGACCGGAAGAAGAACCTCGTGAAGACGTTGAATGGAGAGTACATTGCGTTAGAGAAAATTGAGAGTATCTACCGCTCCAACCCCTTAGTGTTGAACTTGTGTTGTTATGCCGACCAAACCAAGGTGAAGCCTATTGCGATTGTTCTGCCGAATGTGGAGAACTTGGAGAAGTTGGCTATTGAAAAGGGCATTGTTAAGTCCGAAAAGGAATTTGAATTGGATAGCGCTGTTAACAATCCAAAATTGGCCAAAGCGGTTACAGAGGCTTTGATCACGCAGGGCAAAAAGGACGGTTTGGCAGGGATAGAGTTGATTTTGGGGAGTGTTTTGGTGAACCACGAATGGACGCCGCAGAATGGGTTTGTGACCAGTGCGCAAAAGTTGCAGAGAAAGAAGATTTTGGGAGAGGTGGAGGAGAGGGTGAATGAGTTGTACAAGGCCAACAGTTAGACTCGCTTTGCTCGTCTAATTGGATACCAAGGCAGTGATACCGAGCTCCTTTAGCTGTTTCTTCGAGGGTGGCTAGGTTTCATCAGTTGAACTGTGCAGTCTCATTAGCTATTACACTGAACACAGCAAAGCAAGCAATTAAATATCGCTTTGCTCGGTATATACAAAACCCCATAGCACCGAGCAAAACGAAGTGTATTTTCATTTAATATGCTCAAAGTGCCCATTCTTAGCTCAGTGAGTCTTTTACCTTAGTATACCAGATTCAGCTGATTGTTTATAGCTGTATCATAGCGTTGTATAATCGATATAATCATAATTAATATAATAAGTACTTTGTAGGTTTTCCTGTTAGCTGAAAAGGTTGTTAGCATAAAATGTCTTTCACAGATGAATGATAATGTGTGATAGTATCTGTAATCGATATTTATATGACGTTTGTCGTTTGCATGACGTTCAGTGACTGTATAAGTAAGTCTCTTGATACCTGAGAGAAAACGAGGATCATTGATATAAAGATTCGCAAACCTAACTCAACATTTCAAGAACTATGGGATTCAAACCATTTGGATTCGAAGTATATCCTTTATTTATCAAGAGCGCCTATTCACTTAGCTGAGGGTATTTTGGAAACACCAAGAGCGAGGAAGTGTAACACATAGAGGAAATTTTGAGTTTCATAGAGCTCCACAAATAAGCAGCCGAGCCTTTCCAAACATACTAAGGTCAGGTGTATCGCTCTTCTATGAAGCGTACAAGTACCACACAACAATATAGTTCTCGAGGACCAGTCATTATACCTTGGTAAATGAGGATCATCAGTCATTGTTCTGATACAGATTTGTTGTATATCTGCATTGACTAAGTTGTGCTATTCATATATAAAACTGTAGTTATGCCTACAGCCGTGCCATTATTTGGAAACACATTTCCCATGAACCACCTAGTATCCAAGTAGTTCCCATGGCCCTCAGAGATTACAGATACTTGTGGGCAGCTCAAACTAAGGCCAGAGCTCAAACAGCCATTTCAAATTCGAGACAACCTCGCCCCACCTCAACACCGGTGTCCAAAACAGGAAGGTATGTGGACCCTGGCCAAAAGTGTCAAATTGTGGTAAAAGAGAATGGATTTTTGCTAGTCGAAGACAGAATGTGAAGTGAACTCTGTAGAATGCTTTCAAGTGTGTGGAAGTTTGTATACGTGGTAAATTGAAGGGGCGTTAAGTGAATATTCTTCTTAATCTCTTCACAAAGAGGAACGAGAACGATTTTCTTTACTAAAATGTAGTAAAGGGGTTTGTGAAAACTCAATATGAGTGCTTTTGTCATTTCAAATTCTTTAAGAAAAGAGTCATCTCGCTGTTCCAGAACTATGCATCTGTCCGCTATGTCAGTATACAAAGAGAAGTAAATGAGTTGGTTTTCGAGCTTATCAGCTCCCAAAAGCCAGTCACCTGTGTGCTTGTCCACTCAGCTTAAAATTTACTTCCAATTCTACTTTTAGCCACTTATATATGAGCATCTATCTTGTGCAGCTAAGAAGCACTATTCCAACAATTACCGAGAGAATGTGTACTCTCCGATTGATCATAAGTAAACAAGCCACACCTAACCTGAGCTAAATGAGTGGTCTTAGTTGATAAATCAACAATCCACAAAGTAATGAAGCATAAGAGGATGTATCACAACAAATGATCATTGAATCAAGTTTAATCAGCACGATACATAGGTAATAAAAAATACAATAGCAGCAATCACTACTTGTGTGAATTTAAGTACTAAAGTATATAGTCAACACTATCATTCGCTTCGGTCGTCATAGTGCAAGTGCTCGCAACCAAAATTTCAAAATTAATCACCCAACCAACTAACCCCACCAAAAAAACCTCGAGTCACGGCCGTTTCCCCGCTCTAAACTCGCATTTTTTGATTCCAAAAAAGTGCCATAATAGGGAAAAAGATTTACACCCCTTTTTTTTAGATTGATTGGGGCTTATTAAGTGGATATCAAGGCTTGATTTTCGCGTGAGCTTACGTAATCGGGTCCTCAAAATTCGGTAACCAAAAGTTGAACCGTTGACATATTCAAAGTGTTTGATTTATTTTGAAATTTTAAGGGGCTTATTTTTTCAATTGAAACATTTGGATTGAAACAACTATCGTATTCGATCATTCTTTTTAGGTACTCTGATTGTTCCGCTTGGGTATTCCTTCGCTCAATCTACTGAATAATTGAATACTCTCATCTACTGAATTACACTGTCACTCTTTCCATTCTGTCAACTGGTACATCTGTGGATCTTGGTTAAGGTTTCGGACTTTTGGGTGAACCACTTTGACTCAAGCACAATCTTTAAATAATCTTACATTCAACATTGGGTACTCACTTGTTCTTGGATAACGTCTGAAGTTTCTTGAACTGTTCAATTCGAAACATTTTCAAATAGCCTGGGAAGTCAACCGTTTGAAACTGAGTCTTTTGCTAGTTGGTACGTCGATTATTGATATATTGATATATTGAAGTGCTAGTTTATATTAGTATATCGAAAAGTCGAGGATCGAAGAAGGACGGCACCTATCTACTAGCTAATCCAAAATTACTTCGGAGGATTTCACTTGATCGTTTATACTAAAGTGACACTGATACATTTCGCTTTGCTGTTGTTGGGAATCAAGTTGCCCGAGATTGAACAACGTTCATAGAGGCATCCTTCTCCACTCGAATATATCGAAATGAGAATCCCCCTCGAACCTCTCATCACCCCCCTCCGCAACCTCCTTGGGGAATCCCGCTGGACCCTCTACTATTCCCACCTTCTGCGCTTTCTCCTTGGTAAACTCACTCTCGCAGAGTACCAGTCTTTTATCCAAAAATCCTTCCTTTCTGATGCCAACCGCTCAACATTTGTCAAATTACACAACAAATTTCTACTAGCGTCCCTTTCGAATGCTTATAGAGAATCCCCAGATCCGAATTCAACAAGCTCAGATGGCTTTGGGTTCCTACCTACCCTCTCAGGAAAAGGCGCCAGAAGGTCCAAACCTTCCGACGTCTCATCCCATGCACGCCTTAAAAAGAATGTCATGGGATTAACAATCAAAGAACGTCGGCGGATCAAAAACATCTCAGCCAACAGTGACCCAAGAATAGTCTTTTTACGTAAGAAACATCTTCTAGGGACAATGGCGCAAGAAAGACTCGCGCTATTGCCTCACATTCCTGCAGCCGCTTCGAAACCTGTAGACTCTGCCAAACCGGGTCCGGCTTCCAAAGAGCTTCCGGACCCCAAAAAACAACAAAAGGGCAAAAACATCAATTCTCTTCAGATCAAAGTGGAGAAGGATGATAAAAACCTAAATATGATGCAGAGGGATAGTCCCGCGCCTGCTTCTGCAACCACCCAAAATATCGGTGCTTGGACTCAGGAAGTCATGGCCGGGTTGCTGATGCCTACGCTGGTTCAAACCCATGAATTGCCCGACTCGGCTGCGTTGAGAGCCCGAATGCTTGGGGTAATGCGGGAGCATGGGCTTTTAGGAGGGTTGCCGGAGCAAAGCGTTAACGTCATGTTTGTTGGGGTGGAGAATTATTTGAAAAACATACTAGAACTGGCCATAGATACGGTGCGGTACCGGAGAGTGAGGTACGATGAGGGGGCTGAGGGAGGCGGGGGAAGAAAAATGGTTTTGACAACTGAGGATATGTATGATGCCTTCAGGTTGGCGCCGCATCTTTTGCAGGCGGATGGGACAATGGAGAGGGTGGGGATGATGTTGGTTGATGAGGATGAGAGAAGAAAAACATAACCAGCGAAGCAAGTCGTGATTTCCATGTTTTTTCTTTCACTCCCTTTGATCGCTTAATATGTATATGTATTGTTATGAAGATATTGTATGATTGTTTATTGGTTGTAGGAAGTTGGCTTTGATAGAGAGTCTGGCAAATTATTAAAGTACATCGAAGAGCTCGAGCTCTTGAAATGAAGTTACACCATAGTTCTTAAACTTCCCGTGTACACTTATACTTCAATTTAAATGCCTTTATCCATATAATGGACATAACAACTTACACTACTTGATAACCTAAAATGTAAATCACATATACATAATAATATAAATCATCAGGCATCAACAGATGCGTCGTAACAGAATTGACAAAAATTAGTAGCTGGAGGGCTCTAATGGACCGAATTGGTTGGTTTTCAGAAAATGAGCGGATACTTGATTACTTAAGCTTAGCAAGTTGAAGCAAACGAGAGGCGGTCTATCAAATATTAATCGAAATTAGTAGTCCTACCAGGAGATCATTAACGAAGCGTTAAGCAGAAGTCAAGTTTGAGGAGAGTTAATGAAATCGATGAGGTTAAGAAAGTTGATAGAGGTATTTCATAAAGTCAATCAAGGTGATGAGGATAACTCAAAAGCAAGTTGATCTAAAATATAAGTAAAAGAGAAGATGCGATGGGGTTATTTGAGTCATTCAGTATATTTTATTCGCTCAGATGATTCGACTTGAGGCACTCAAAGTCTTCAAATGAATTAGTTTTAGAGAATCATAAGTAAATGTAAGAGAATCAGATAAACAATCATTTCCTGAATCAAGACTCCAATCCAAAGCGACCGTCCAGCTTGAGTCACTAAAATTGATAGTTGAACGAAGGAAGGTGATTAGTTAAAATAGAAGCGAATCTCAACATTCAGCATCATCTCGCATCGCTCATAAACATACTTTCATTGAAATTTAGTTGAGATTCAACTTATTCATCACCTCCGGATAGTTTCTAAAAACTTCGTCAAACTTCTCTGGATAACTCATTCTAAAAACCTCTGGGTCCCTCGCCAAGGCAATGAAAAACGACAGAGTACCACTGGTGATGACCGTTGTCGTCACATTAGCAATCTGCCCGGCAATCAAAAACGCAAACGCCACCAAAGGCCCATAGAATGACCCGTCACTGTTATACGATGGCTTAGTTAAACGCAAGTACAAAAACACAAAAAGCGCTGTCACGTACGCCACGAAAACACTATAGAAGCTCAACGCCGTCCCAATAAGACAGTCATTGATAAGTGCATCAAACCCTTTATAATGGAAGAGCTCGTAAACGTCCCTGGAAGCCGAAGTGTAGCTGCTGCCGTACAATGCAATATAGGAGTAAGCATAGTGGTTGAACCAGCGCACCAACCATTCAATCACCATCACAACCATGTCGAGGACACAAAGAAGACATGCCTGCATCATTTCGTTGGATGCGATCGCGTTTTGACGGAGAATGTTTATTCCTTCTCTGATGAGAGATATGATGGCCACAATTAAAGAACCCTCACAAATCAGACCAAACGAGTAGGTCACTGCTCTCTTGAAAGCACCCATGGCACAGTTTTTCGGCTCGCCTTGGTCCGATTTCAGGAGATAGTACCACGTACCATACACCCCAGAAATCGTGGTGTGAATCACGTTACGGAGGACCTCTGTGATGTAGTATCCGGCAAAGAACACAAATACGAGCACCCCGATAAGGGTGGAGTGCAGACACGAGCCCCCAGAGACCAGGCATCCCTCTTTACTATCAAATTTGATGTAGGTAGACACGATCACCAAAGTGAAGAGAACGCTAAAGGCACCAGAAAGGATGACGCCAAGAAGAGAGACGGCCAACACGCTCGGGTGGTCCTGCATGACTTTAATCACCACGGTGAGCACGGTGCCGGAAAAAGGTATTCTGTGGCGGCATGTCCAGTAACACCACGCACAGATGCACGTAAACACAAGGAAAACTACCCCTGCACTGTAGTACTTGAGCACTAGATAGGCAATGGCGGTCCCAAGACCAAGTATCACGTTACAAATGAGACCAATGGTGATGAACTTAGTAGGAGCCAATTTGGCCAAGCTGATCACACAGGCCGAAAGAACAACGGCAATGGCAATAGCAAACATAAACATGATGACGGTGTTTGTGTTGAGGGAGGACGTTATCAGGGAGTCGTAGATTCCCAGGCCTTGAGACAGGTGAGTCAATTTGTAAGCACGGATGGTGATGACGGCTACGGCAATGAAACCAAAGAACACAAGATAAAAGAAGATTGCAAAAGGCCAATCGTGGTAGCGTGGTTTTTCCACTTTGAAGGCCTCATCAAAGGACTCGCCAGAATCCGGCTTTCCTGAGCCAAGATTGCTAGCATAGCTGCCTTTCTCGGGGTCCTCGGGCGACCAGCCTTGTTGAGGATTCTGAGAGGAGTTCTGAGGCAGATACTGAGGGGCTGAAGCGCCCTCAGGGGGGGCACCAGAGGGTCTGTCGTAACTCATGACTATTTTGTGGAAATCAGACACGCAATTGAGTAGTGGAAGAAGATTCGAAGATAATTGGGGATATACTATAAGAACAAGAATAGCTTAGAGATATTATTGTTCGAAAAAAGGGCCAATTCTTAGCAATACTTGCGATTGCTGGTTATATAGATCTGCGGCAGGTTAGGCCCAAAACAGAAATATGAAATTGGAAGATTAGCAGGGTTCAGCACAATAGATGAGTTTCTAGAAGCAGATGAACTAATTGAGATGAGTTAGCCAGTGGGGTGGGTCGCAGCAATGTATACATCTTTATAGGATTCGATGAGCTTGCTACATAGTTTGCTACATGCTCCCTGCTCACTGGGAGTATCCACATAAAACACTCAATACGTCTTAGGTAATTGTACATATATAATAATTTGTTGCAGTTTTTACTTGATATTTTGAAAAATTCAAGGGTAAATTAAATTGATCGCTTCCTAATTAAGACCAATGTATGCACGCCTTGTCATACACCTAAGCGAGGCTGCCTGAGACATGCCTTAGTGTCCATGTCTGAGTGACAATCGTGTAATTTATATTCACATATATGTTCTACTAATTCTAAATCATTCAGAAAACGTAATATCTACATAGTTGCTGGTTTAAACTTTGCTGGATCATTTCATAGGTAAACTGTCACTTTGTAAAATGACAGGTTGTGATGGATAGGGTAATGTAGGTTGACTCTGTTGATACACCTTATTAATCTTATATGCGACCTACGTTTATATAGATACTTAAATCATATATCTCCTTCAAACTAGTAAATAGTTCAATTTGATTGTTGTACTTCAATTCCTTGAATCTGCCCTGCTCCACGGCCAAAACACGGTGACGAAAAATTTTACTCATAACACTTATATTACATCAGCCAACTGGTACACAGGAACAAGCGTGGATGTTTCTTTTGGTACAATTGCTAGCTGTTTACTTAGTTGAATATATATTGAGATTCTCAATACACAAATTTGTCTGTTTCCATCAGCTCATACCTAAACTGTCCATAATAGTGATTCTTATGCATCTGTATTTACTGATCCCATCGGGTTTATTTGTAAGTCTTGGCATTCGATCGGCGGGCTTGTTAACTAGTAGCCTTTATGTATATTAATTATGTATAATATTTTGACAGTAGTCCATTAAAAAAGTAAAAGTTTTACTGGAGAATAATCAAGATAAAACTAAGAATTGAATTGAGAACCTTCTGTGGAATGATTACGTACATTTTCTTGTAGTACACACTACTAGCGTATAGAGACACGTAACCCTTACAAAGCATTCACATATAACATTTAACGGGATTCATATCTAGACGTAAGTAAAACCTTCTCGGTCCGCTCATTTCGTTCCCTTCCCCTCTCAAAGATACTGGGAATTCACGTTGAAGAATCCCAGTTCATCTGGTCAGGCCACCCCTCTTGGTCATTATACTGTCTCGGTGGGTTACCGAAGGGGGCAGTGTTGTGAAGCAGAGTTCTTTCTCTGCTCTCCGGGCTGCGGATTACCGGCAATGGTCTCAGCGGTTCTGGGAATTCAGACGCAAACAGGAAGGCCGGAGACTCGCTACTTTGTCCAGTTGGAAGCTCGCATACATCGAAAACTCGAGATGAGTATCCCGAGGGCGCGGCAAGTCTTGGCGGTTGTGGCACTGCACATGCGTCCCAATTTGCGTCCAACGAGAGAGGTGTCTGCTGAATCGGCATAAGAGAACTTGACATAGAATTCAGAGCCTGGTGAAGCGAGTGGGTGTCAGGAATAGGGGGAATGCCAAACATGGGTTGCGGCAAGGCTCCCAGCGTAAAACCAGGATCAACGATTCGCTTTGTTAAAGCCTTCTTACCTCTTCCGGTTTCCCTCTTTCTATCAGTATCATTTTCGTTAAAAATGGAGGCAATACCTCCCTCCAGCGTCTGGCTGGCTGAGTCACTTACACGCTTAAACGCTCCACTTTTCTCTAATTCCTTTCTGAGCCTGAAAAACTTCTTCCCTGCCATGACCAGAACGCTCTTTGTTCCTTTAAACTCTGCGATTTTGGTCAACTGGCTCTTGGTCATCTCCTGTTTGTAAAGGGTGTACACCAAATTGTGTTCACCCCTCTCGCCAATCTTGATGTTCTTGAACTGAAAAATCACGGTCTTTTCCCCCTCTGGGCTTGTCTCAAGACTGCCGTTGACCCATGTTTTTCCGTCAAGACGCGTTCCGGACTCCAACCGAACATTGGCCAGATAGGATACGGTGTTGTGCGCCGAAGAGCCAGAGCCACCCGACCCGAGCTTAAGTACCACAATCGGGTCGGGTCTTAAACAGTACCTGCTACCGCCGGGATTGTACAGGCGGCCTATACAGGGCTCCTGGAGAAAATCCCATTCAAAGGAGGTAGGCTCGAGCGAAAGATCGGACATCTCAAAGAGCATGCCTTTGCAAGGATATTAGGAGATTATATAAGACGCGTGCCAGTCGGCTTCACAAAATGTAGTAAGCTGATTATGTGTCAAGGTGACGTGCATGTCCAATGCCAGGGCGTACACTTCAGGGTGGGACGAGTAAGTCGTTCAGTTATTTGTAATGAAAGTTGTTTCTTGTTAATACGAACTGTCCTATATACATTGATATCTGAATATTCACCTTGTCTACTCTCTATATCTCCTCCCTCATCTTCAACCACATGCTTTCCTCATACTCCCTGCCTAGCTGGGACCTGAATGTACATGAAGCAGATCATGGATCTGCGTTAGTGTGATTGTGTGCTGGATATGCATGAACGGCGAAATCATTGACCCCTGCGTCGGAGTCTCTGATACGCACTTTCTTTATACTCTATGTATGCACATGTGCCCTGTAGAACCGCTACAACATACAGTCATGTCATTACTAACACATCCCTTCGTGATTTAACATTCTGCTATAGCATTTTCGCTCAATTTCAATAAAAAACGGGACCATAACAAATTCAGTGCTATTCAACGGTAGCTAAGCGAGGTATTTGGTGTATTTGGTGGTCTCAATACACCCTCATGAATCATTTCTAGCCCAAAATATATGTTTAAGGGTCCGTAAACGAAACTCGTATTAAAAGTACGGAGTGTACTCAGTAAGGTCTTCGGCTATCGAGCCCCTGCAGAATTGCGGTTTTGGCAAAAAATGAATCCGCTATTCAGTCAAATGGCACGATGCGCATATTCGTGGCGACTGGATCTGGGCCTACAGGAATGGATCCATGTTCCAGAGCTTTGGCTCGTGTGCGCACCTCAAATATCGAAGCATTAATGTAATATATTCTCTGGATTGATCACATATAGTAGGTGGTGAATTCTATATTCTTCATGCCTTTGATTATTCAGTATATGGTAATCTCTATAGTATCTTTAATTAACAGTTCTGAGCCTTTCGAAAAGTTCAGTGGATCAACTTGCAGGTTGCACATACCCCAGCCCTTTAAGTTCTCCCGCATTTATCGCATTTTGCTCCCAAATTGTGTTTTCCTTGAGAGTCTCCTATTTGGAGGAAACTATAAGCATGGTTTTCAGTAAGGGAGTGTTTAGTGGTATAGCCAGTAATAAACTCCAGTCTACTAATTGCCCCTTTCAGAAGATTAGGGATGGTATGCGTCCACGAAAACTTTCTACTGTTCTTGCGATACTGTGGATATATAGGCAGAAGCGTTGCGTAAAACCACCAATGACTTGTTAGCAACATTCTCTGCCGTGTCCCCATGATGAGATTAAGTTCATAAGTTTGAGAGACTGTACAACATTTTAAGTTCTAGGAAAATGTGCATCATGCCAATGCCAGCGTCTCTTAGCCCTTTCATCTATGTGAGGCTCAACGCTTTTTAAAGTTTGAAATGCTCGTCTGCGTTTAAATCATTCCGTATTGAGAAAAGGGTAGGCGAGCACAGCCAGTTGAATCATAGCCAATAATGCGATTTTCGATAGCCTGTTGGGATGAGCTTCATTAAGAATATTTTGTACATGTTTTGTGGAGTTTGGCAGTTTTTAAATGTCTCAGTCATTTTTCTATTTACGCGTTTTCGAGTGATTTGATGGGTTTTGCAAGTTGATATCTCTCCATCTATTTTTCAAACAACTACAGTTAGTCACATGTCAATTATTGATTCGCGATGGTCAAAATCCGTTCATTTATGGAATGCTGTCTGGCTTTAGCTTCGTATGGCCGTTATGCACTCTATAGGTGAGATTCAAAACAGAATATGGGTTCCATACTATTTTAAGTACCTAGTAATATCTTTATATAATCTTTCATGTATTTCCATCAATAGTGGCTACAAAAAATGCATTTTATCTTTTTTTTAGTATTTCAACTATTCCCAGAATTGAGAAAATGAAAATTTTATCTTCAGGTTGAAGTTCTAAATGAACAATTTCAACCGAAAAAAAACATACTAACGGCAAATTGTTTGATATGGTTTTGTTTTCTACGTGAAGACTGAAATTTGTCGGTCTCAGAGAGATTTTAGCTTCTTATGAAGCAGGAATTTATCTAGATATCTCTTACCTATCTATCTCATGATTATGATCATATCTATTAGCCTGAAAAAAAAAGATCTCACAAATGTGTCAGCTCCAGCTACATATATTAATGAAGAATAATGGCCAACTTGATGTATATTGAAACTACACAGAGCTTCAACTCAAAGCTCGCTATAATGACCTAACTGGTGTAATGTATATTCTATTGCTATAGATCGACTCACCTCACGTGCTTCGTCACTGACCCTCTGTTTGCTCGGGCGACAAAGAGGCTCATAGAGTCTATGTTAACTTTCCCAACAAATCCCCCATACACTCATTAGTCTCCCACGGACTAGCAATCCACGCCGTACAAGCTACCAATCTTGCCTTGAAATCATTGGCCCCTAGCAGCAAAAATTGGTCCCCCACGTGCAACGTCTCTTCGGGAGTAACCCCCCCCAAATACCGTTGTAAAGAGCTCACCCCCAAGCTCTTATCACCGATATCCACCCAAACATCCAGCCCACCATTGAAAGCACAAAACTTGATTTTCTTTGCATTTTGATCGTTTTCGAGGGTTTTCTGCACACAAAGAACAATCTCTTCCAACTGTTCTCTAAGCAATTTGTACCCTGGAAGAGCCACAATTCCAATGGCACGTTCTTTACGAATGACTTGTGCATGAAGGTTTAGTCTACGAGATAATCCTTCTAAACAGGACTGCGCTGTGTCCAACACCAGATCAATATCGGAGGACAACCACAGCTGCATCTCCGGCAATAACCAGTCTTCATGTCTTATGTACTTGAGTCTCTGGGTTTCTACATTGTATCTGAAGAGGAAATTGCTCTCGCCCCCCATTATATAGAGCATCTCTTTCTGTTCCTTGCTTAATGAAGGATCCTCTCTCACAGCGTCTATCAACCCTTTCAATCTGATATAGTATTTTTTACCAGATTTTTCAGAATACCCAGCTGCGGTAACTATGCCCACATGTATGTTCTTCTTTAAAAGTCCCATAAGTTTGGAAATGAGTGGCAGATCAGAAGCTACACATTCTCCATCTTCATACAACGTGACATCACCATCAAAAGTGACCAATTTGAGTTGCTGTTTTTTTTTTGATAAAGCTAAGATTTGGGCAGTTCTAAGAATGATTCTGATATCATTGAATGAAGGACTTACAAATCTGCGCTCAGAAATAGAGCGTCTTTGATCTTCCAATAGGAAAGCTTCTTCTAAAGGAAGTTCTGTGAAAAGGGTTCCGAGGTTTGGAACAAGCAGCCGAAGTCGAGAGACTTGATCAGAAGGGGTGTTCAAATCGTCTAAAATGAGTTTTTCGATGTCTCTAAAGGTTTCTGCGTACCGGCGACGAGCTTCTGAGGAGGACTCGAGGCCGGTTGTGGTGGAGATGTGGATCGAGTGGAGGACAAATGGGACCGGGTTAGTTCAACGATCGGCAGTCTAGCGAAGCTAAAGTGTTTGCTGATGAGTTGGAATCTAGAGAAAAACAATCAATTATGAGATTGTGAGAATAAATCAAAGGAAAGAGAAACTCAAGCGGTGCTCTATCTTTGGTTCTCTTAGATAGTGAATATGATAGAGTGGCTCTGGAGATAAGCATGTAGGAATGCTATAATTGAAAGACAAGTATTAGTAATGATTAATGGAATATACCAAAGAAAGATGATGATTATAGTAATAAAATAATTTAACAGAGTATATATATAAGGACTCATCATATGATCACTTAACATAAAAAGAAACAAGCTGACAGGTGTACACTACGATATAATATCGTAGTACATCACCATTCCATAGCTTTATACCATAGTAGTTAGTATAACACAAAAATACTCACACTCAATAACGATTTAATCCACTGGATGAACTCATCTCTTCGATGAGATTTCAATGCGTCTGGTTAGTATGTAAACAAACATAGAACATGTATAAACACATCAACTCACATTCAACGCGATATCTAGTTAGTACTGTCTTGAAAAATTCAAAGTAGTTTATCAAATACACACCTCGAAGACATGGTTTGACCACTTGAGTGAAGAGCGCACCTCGCTTATATATAGATGCAGGAAATGAGTGCGGCTAGCCAACGCTAAGGTGCAGATTGTCAGATTAGTTTATGCACTCCAAGTCTTGTATCTTGAGATATTTAAAGGTTAAATACAATTCTTGAAGCATAGATTTGTTAGCTGGTGTAATAGATCTCTTTCTCAGATCTGCTAATAGCCGTCATATCATTTGATTATCATCTCTGCTTATGACTGACGAGCCGTGCGTTTGAACTTTGGCGGTTGGATGAAACTTAGAAAGCTTTTTCGAGCCTTGTGAAAAATTTTAATGATTTTCCATTAAATTTTGATTCGTGGAGTAGTCTCATCTGGATTTTCTTGTCTATGTGTGGATTGTGTGTAACTCCAGTAAAGGAGGGGATTAATTTTAACAGGCGTTTTGAATGTGAACATATTAGAGTAACCATTGGCCGTGAAATGTAACCAACTGTAATTTTGTAATTTTGTAAGAATCACATCACATCCTTCTGAACTATGCATCATAAAAGGTTTCCTCCATTCTCTAAACAAGGTATCTGAGTACCTAGAATGCAGATATAGTGGGGGATTCTCTGCGTGCGTATAGCAACAGTGAATGATCTTGCAGCCAGATCATTCTACTCTAAATAAACACTTTTCAACAAAGAGAGAAGATGTGTGATATATGTGTTGATGTTTTAAAGTTGTGCGACGCTGAATGATACTAAATCTTGGTGTATTGTTATATATGTGTTTTAATGATGGTGCACTGGAGGGGGGATAGTAACAACTCTTTTAATGACATGCAGCTGTGTTCTCAGTGTCGAAGAATGATAGTTTTCAAATAATATTTCGCGTTGCAAGGAAGATAAACACCAATTACCGAAGATACACCAAAATCAAGGTTGTAACTCTCATTGCAGGGAACATATAGGAACAATTGCCTCTTACTTTTGAAGAGTTTTGCACCTAAATTATGACTTTCACAAGCTTCGGTGTCTACACTAGAGTTCACCTCACTATACACCAACAATTGGCTACACAACACTCGACCTACTATAATTTGAACTTGTTTTGCAAGGCTTGACTAAAGTAATACTCGCCTCGCAAGTCTTAGCGAAACTCGCCTCCGAAATTATATCTACAATCCTGTGATATATACATATATATATATCAGCCCACATAAATCTACTATCATAAAGCACAACTGCGAAAAAAATCATACTGCGATTACTGCATGAGAGCATTAGTCAACAGAGCACTTCCACTCTATGCATTGCTAGTTTGTAATGCTCGCTATAGCCCACCTGTTCATTCATGAGCTGAGTCGCAAATCCACAGACTAACCAGAACAACCGAAAATCTAATTGAGTCGCTACAAGAGCCAAGTGCTGATACTCACTTCGCTTCGTCTACAATCCCATGACATACATATATTACTGCAGCCCTCATAACATCCAACCGCTAGCATGCTGATTCAATTTACGACCGAAGCGAGTAAATTTGCTGGCTTCGCAGTATTCAATTTACTCGTAAGCTCAATTTACTCGCTTCGCTCGTAAACTTTGCAACTCGCTACTCCAAACCTTGCTGTCTTCTTCTCTTGTCTCTCTCCTCGGTGATACTCAACTTGATACCCTTACCCTTTGGCAAAGAAATCCAAGGCTTGTTGGCCTCACCAATCACAAACACATTGCCCAATCTTGTCACAAACAAGTTGTCCAACGCATCTTTAATGTGCACCAAGTCGAAACCCCCCTCGTGGCGCTCTCTGTGTGTGATCACACCCACTCTTCCCAAGTTACGCCCACCAGTCACGTACACCAACTTGCCGGTGTCGAAGCTCAAGAACCCGTCAATCTTACCAGAGGCCAAGTCGATCTTCACGGTGTCGTTCACCTTGATGGCTGGGTCTGGGTAGCGGATGGTTCTTCCGTCGTGGGTCACCACGTATGGAATTCCCTTCTTGCCCAACTGGACACGCTTGACTTTGCCCAACTTGTAGCTGGCCTCCTCCTCGGAGATTCTGTGCACCGCGTATCTTCCCTTAACGTCATACACAAGACGGAAGTTCTCATCGGTGGCCCCAATGGAGATGACGTCCATGAAGCCGGCAGGGTAGGTAGCGTCGGTTCTCACTTTGCCGTCCACCTTCACGTGTCTCTCCATGAGAATGGCCTTGCTCTCACGCCCGTTCAAAGCATACTTCAATCTGTTTCTCAAGAAAACAACAAGTGGCAACAGCTCACGCAACTTGTGTGGACCTGCGGACGGGCGAGGGGCATACGTCCCGCTCAACTTGTCCAACATCCAGTGCGATGGAGCTGCCAATCTTTTAAGGTGCTTCTTAGGTCCTCTGGCCATGGTGGTTTGGTTGAAATGAAAAATTTCTTGATGTATATTTTCTAATCACGTGAATTTTGGTAGGGCGGAATGATCTCATGCCTATACCTCAATGCACTAGAAGATGGTACAAAATTTATATAAATTATATAAATTGAGTTATATGCTTTTCGGATATTCAATGGTAAACTTATTTCGGTTTCAATTGGCCGACACGCAAGCTATAGTGTATACATGAATCAAGACATATTGATGTTTTTGCCATAGTTGATGAGAGGTGTAGTGCACAGAACTGTAGTATAGTTTATTGGGAACGTACTCTCTTTACAGCGAGACCAGAGCAATCATTGTCATACAAACCGTCTGCTTTCTCTCTCTCATGAAGCTGAGTATAGTGTTGAGTAGCGGTCTTGTTTTGTCTTACATACAAATCCCTGGTTTTCTGGTTTTCTCTATACTCATATCAACATCGGACTAGCTCGTCTCATGGCAGAACTACACACACACATTATCTCCTGGTATCATGATCAAGATCGCCTCAAGATCGTTCGTTTGTATATTAAAAATAATGTATATATTTGACACTTATCAATATTAATATACCGATTTAATGAGGCTGAAAAATAATAGTCGGAGAATGCGCTGTTGTACAGGACTGTTAACTTTTCTCAATCGACAAATGTCGATGATATATATGAAATTAACATTTAAGATAAATCTACAGACCGAAACATCTATAATATATTAACACCTAATTACCAGAACTTGTAAGAGAATCCCTTGAGTTGTGGTTTTTTCGTTTGAGCATTTGATGAGATTTGATCTTGAGCTCTTTTTCGTTTACTCGAAGCAACAACTTGCAAATTAGGAAGCGTATTCTTATGAATACTGAGAGAATCCGAGAAATGAGAAATCATCCTCTTTGAAAGGTTGTGTGTGTGTCTTCTCGTTTAAATAAGCGCTCACAACACACTCTCTTTGCTCGTGAAGCTTATTTGACTATTTATAATGTATGTTTTTATCCCCAACTCCACCCCTTCTCTTCTTTCCCTTCTTTCCCTCAAACCCCCCGTACGGATCAAACCCCCTCTTCGTCCCCCTGCCCCTCCCCTCCCGAGGCATCTCCTCCAACATAATTTTATCCTGTTTAGAGTAGTCCACTGCATCCCCCTCCCCCCTGTTCACCCGTACCTTCTCTCTCTTTCTTCCCACGCTCTTCCTCACCACGATGATATCATTTTTACTCTCCACCTCTTCCGGCTTCTTGATTTCCGCGCTAACAGGCTCTTCCTCAGGAACAGCAACCACGACCTTCTGTGCCTTCAGCAAAGCCCTGTAAACATATGGCAACCGCCCCAAAATCTCATTCAAACTAACCCCCTCTCCCCTCCTCTCGGCCCAGTTCTCTGGCTCCTCTACAAATATCTTACTCTCTATAATATGTGGCTCTTTCAGCACTCGTCCTGTGCTTTGGAGCCCCGCCACTAACTTGTTGAACCCACTAATGTTGGAGTATATCAACCGCTCGTCCAAAGGCGCGTCCTCGAAGTTGACGCTGCTCAAAAGCTGCATGTCTTCGGACACAGACTCCTTCAACGTGCGCGCAACCACCTCCGCTATGGCGTCCGCATTCAGTCTTATATGGTCGGTCACGTAGAATGACGCCGCCAATACGCCGGCGGAGTCCGTGGGTGCGGCATTGGCAATTGCGACCAAAACAGGGTCCAGCATCACATATTTCACAGATTCGTCGTCCCTGCGCGCTATCGAGTCGCGCCACTCATAGAGCGCAATCACTAGACTCTTCTTTGTCATATTGAGATGGTACTTGCTAAGTATAACTTGCCATGGCTCCAACTTATCGTTGATAGAAGTCACTACAGAGGGTGTTCTCTCACTTGGTCTAAACAGATAATACTCGTACCGCTGTCGAGCCACCTTTCGAGATTCGTGCAAAACAAGTTTCAATGCATTTTTTTGGAGCAAAGCATTACGCATTCTGTCATAGATATGGAGCAAAAAGTGGGTGTCTGCACGCGCATACAATTTCATCTGGGCCGTCAAGGGCCGTACACGCCAATCCGCAAGCTGGAATTTTTTGTTGGTTTGAAAACTAGCATACTTCTCAAGCAAAAACGCCAAACTGTGCTTAGGTAAGCCGAGCTCTCGGGACGCATGGAATGTATCAAAGAGACTTACTATATAGAGTCCTAAATCTCTCTGAAGCCAGATGATGTCCATAAACGCACCGTGAAACACTTTAACTATTCGAGGGTTTGTGAAAATTTCGTTCAAGGGCGTCAAATCGTCTCGTAAAGCCAATGTATCTATGAGCCAGTCCTCTGTTCTATTGCTTACCTGCATCAAGCACGTGAGCCCGTAGTAGGTTCTGAGATCGTGGTGTTCTAGATCCACGGCTATTTCTGAGCTTTTTTTGAGTTTTCCGATCATCTGACTTAATTTTTCAGGCGTGTCCACCCAAGTTGGTTCATCCTCCACACGCCAAGGAAGAAAAGGAATGGGCTCTTTCTCTTCGAGAATGTTCAGCGGGTACTCACTAGTATCGATTTCTAGGGCGTAGGGCTGCTTATAGTGCATGGGATCCCCATTTTCTGGGTGCACTAGCTGCATGCTTTCTTCATACAGTTCTATGGCATTTGGTTTGGACGTAATTCTGGGTTTAAAGGGGTGCTTTTCAGAGTTGTCGATAGGCACGCGAAACTGTGTCTGGGGCTTTGGGAGCTTCTTTTTGGCTCTAGGGTTCTCATTTTCAACCTGGACCAGAGGGGCTTCAGTCTTCGATAACGCGTCGTACGCAATGTCAGACTTTTCGTAGAGCGAGTCTAGGACATTTGAGACCGTCTTCCAATTATTTCTGAGTTCTGTTTTGCCGGAAGGAAGCTCAGGAGCGTGTTCGTCAATGGAACGGAGAAGCGCGTTGACATATGTGAGGATTTGAGACGAGCTTTGATGCACTTTTGACGCGATTTTTGGGTCAATGGTAGAGTGGAATGCAATGTCACTTTTGGCAAGGACGCCAGTGAGAGAAGAGAGGGAGGAAAGGAGATTTTGGGCGGGTTGTGTGGGAAGCGGCATGTTGAAATTTTTGAAAAAATATTTTTGATGAGCGGAGCAGCGTGCAGAGGATATACACTCTAGCACGCAACGGAGCGGGAGCGTAGCGAAGGCGAAGGAGTAAGGTGTGTGATATTTTTGTAGATGGAAGTGATGTGTACGTATCATTCATATTTGTGGGTATGTTGATCATCTAACTGAACAGCTGTTCTGTATGTTTTTGGGTTTCGCGGAAAATTGCGTTGAAGTACTGATCAAAGTCTTTTAGCGACTGGTTTACAGTTAAAGTTTTGGGAGATAGTTACTCTTATAAGACTTTATCCATAGGTGGAAATTACCGTTCAAAATTTCATCAGATTGTAAAACTGCAAAAACTGCATAAACAATTGAATTTGAAAATTTACAAGTTACAAGGGAGTAAAAACCTCTAGATTTGTGTTTAAAGCTATCAGTCTTATTGGTGGTGATATTTGGTTTAACTTGGCAGACTTGCTTTGTAATATAGTAGTCAATCATTCAGAATTGTGAGAAGCTTTCAAGATATCATAGAGAATCTGTGTGCGTATTTTTGAGATAAACTGTTGTATAAACAGCGAACTACGGTAGTTACTTCTTGGAAATTCGCATTCATAAATGGGTATTGTGTACAAAGTATATTTAAGTACAGATATTCATTATGATGAGAATAAGGAAAAAACCTGCCTCGCTTACCAGACAGAATGTTCTACCTAGTAAACTTCATTTATATGGATGATTGTAAAGTCTAGAAGGCACATTTGGCCTAGCAAAGCTTCATTCTAAAAGGGTCAAGATAGTGGTACGCAGCAGTCACAGGAGACATGATTCCCACATCTTTGCTTTTTTAGAGCCCCCATAGTGGGCTCCAAAGAGCTGGCTACTTATTCCATCTTATCAGCCATGTTCAGACCACCGAATGCGTAAGCCCATCAAATGATACAGTTCAAAGAAGTACTAGCTCACGCTTAGAACTGTGTTCGTGGTTTCCATCCAAACATCTGTCTCCAGTCTCATTAGCCAGCTGAACAACTCAATCCTTATCAACAGTAGGTGATCCAGAAACAATATGTTCTCGGTCTTTTTTTCTGATGGGCTCTATTCCATACCATAGGTCCAGCACTCCGGTGTAGGCACATATTTTGCTTATGACACCCATCCATAGTTATAAGGCTCACCTCAATTGTAAGGTTCGCTATGCTATCAATTGCCAAAAATTGAAGGTATACCCATAAAACCATTGCACTACGGCATAACGCTTTCATAAGTATGAATATAAGTATATAAATATCATGATGAGAAAAGAACTGTTATAAGGACTTTCTATTCTTGACTATTTGTACGATTGTTACAAGAAAGCAAAACATCTTTATAAATATAGATATGTGGGCTTATCATAACATGACAATTCCCATCCCACTCCCCTTCTCATCTACCTGCTTTCCCCCATCAATACCTCCTGTCACCCCCTTAGTTCTCCAATTAAACAAGTAATAATTCAAATACCCATCCCCCAATCCGAACCCCAACTCTTTCAAGAACAACGCGTTGTCCTGCAGAGTTAACGCGTTGAAAACATCAACCCCCAACCCCCCTGCCAACACCACAGCGTCCCCCACCAACTCCTTCAATCTGGCCGCCAAAAGCTTCTGGTTAGCTTCGTCCCCCCTGCTCTTCCCTACCCCCACACTCGACCCGTAGTAGAACAAGTACGCCACCTGGAGCTGGTCGAACTCCAGCTCGTCCAACACTGTAAAAGGCAACAAATAGAACGAAAAAAAGTCAGTAATTTTGCCAGTATCATCCTCAACAACGTATGTATGAATGACTCCCTTATTTTTCTCTGCGACGTCCTCTGTGATTCCCCCTAAGAGCCAGTGTGCACACTCTTCCTTGCTAAACCGTTGAACCACCTCATAACGATTGTGGAAGATATCGTACAACTCATATAACTCTTCTAAATCGCCAAAGGTTGCTCTTCTCAAGCCCTTGGTCTTGGTCTCTGTGCCCACAGCGAACTTCTTTTTCATAGACTCCACTGTTTCTCCTTCTGGAAGCACAGAAAACTGGGTCTTGTACAACTTCTCCCAGTTAATTGGTCTATGTGTATATCTGCACACGGTTACTGGACTGGGAAGAACTACTCCAGCAGTGTAGAAAGCCTGCCAGATATCTTCTCTATTGACTCTACGTGTGATTTCCTTAATAAGCACCGGAGCTAACCGCTTATTTCTTAGTTTTTTGTGCACACAGATAAAATTGATTTCTACAGATTTTATGGCCTGTCCATGCACTTCTAAAGACAAGGGAGTGCCCAGTATAAACGCCACCAAACGGCCAGTTTCCTTAACACGAACCCCTACGTGCCACTGTTTCTTCCACCCAGGTGGCTTGAACGCCCAGTTGAAAAATTCAGTGCTGTACGCAAACCGGAAGATCGCACTCGAGTCCTCAACATAGTTTTGGTGAAGCAACTCATACACGTCCTTGAGCTCTTCATCTGTGGTGAGGTCCATCGTCACCCACTCGAAATCCTTATGGAGGGGGTAGGGAGTTGCAGGTACGTCTTCTGGTTTCTTTAGGGGTTCTATTGGACCTTCTTCTTTGATCTCTTCATCGAAGGTGGGGACAGGCTGTGTCTTCCAGAACTTGTAGTCTTTCATAGCTTTTGGCTGAGGCTCTTCGGGGCCCATGGCAAGAAGCTTGAGAAGATCCTCAAGGGTCTTTTTTGGGGGGCTCATAGTAAATCCACTAACTAGATAGTTACTGGATTTTTCACTTGATTTTATGTCACGTGATCTATACTATAACTGTCTCATATTATAAATTTACAAGTAAACTGCAATGGTAAGATGATAGTTTGCTAATATAATAAATTGATAGTAAGCTGACAATATGCTAAAATGCGGTGTATTGGTATTGGTAGTGCTAGTGGTTACTGATCATTGACTTTCTACTTGGTTTGATTTGTATGATTCCAGGTCATATGTTGGGTCGTCGGGCGGTCACTTGTTGGAGTGGTTCAATTGTTGGATGTAAAAACCACAGGTGGCGATTAGGGGGTGGTTGTTTTGTTGCAGATGGGTGTATATGTTTCTACTTGTAGTGTGTTGTATTTGTAAGGTTGTGTGAGCACGTTTACAAACATTCAGTTTATTTGATCAGCAGTTGATGTTGTGAGTATTTGAATGAAGCCTGGTTTTATGATCTGTATCAGAGATGGTCACAGAAGCCAGACAAATGGATATTATTATTGATGACACTTTTTATTATGTATTGATATCATTCTTATTCGAATTGGACTGATAGTCGGAAAGAAAGTAGAAACAAAACCTGAGTCTGAGCTAGTTCAACGCTTATTTTTGGTTGAGTAGCTTTGTTGGGTTTGGTTTGTCATATATGCGGCTAACTAATAGACTCAGTCGTATTGGGAGTACACCGGATGTTCAGTTCAAGGAATTGGTAGAATCTTAAGACCATTTAGTGATAGCCTTCCCTTTGGCTTGCAGCCCATCATGTATTCGAACCATTTTTGTGATGCCCTATAACCGGCGGATATTTGCGTAGAAAAGGAACCTTGTTTACTGAGTAGAGCATTTTAACTCAGGAATGCTCTTTTACCGGCCAGTGCCAACTTTGTGATTTTCCGAGTGTTTTCCAAGCTATATAGTCACCCAACAAAATTTGAAGTAACTCGTTCCACACAATGAAACACACAAAATAGCGAGGATCCCTCATTTTGAAGAAAGCTAGCGCCCAACAGAGGGAAGTTTTCAAAAACTTATTCTAAGAGTACGATCCGAGAAGCTCGACTACCTTGAGATGACTTTCTACTTCCCGGAACGCTCAACTACCAACCTACAAGTCATACTAAATGTCGAGTCAGCACAGAGTGACATAAAAACGAGAGTTATTTGGAATAGGCAGTTAACTAAATGTAACGCTAGCCTCACCTCTTTTTGATAACAATTATTTATACACTCACATGAGAAATGTGAAGACTATTTGCGGCGAACACACTGCAAGGGGCTTTTCAATAAGCAAAACCATTATTTGGTGTTCAATTCATGAAGGGAGGCTTTTTTTCCTCCTTTGTGTTGGCTGGGGTTCAGAATTTATGCAGCGAATCACCAACAAGATTGACTCATTTACCAGAATCATCGAAACAAACTAATCAATAAAAGACAGTCAGTAAGAAAATTTTAAGTCAAATCATTCATAAGGGTTAAGTTGGGGCGCGCTGATAGATCTGAGTGAATTGGTATTCTTTACTGATGTGAAAGTACAAGTAAAAGCGTCCCAAAAAGATATCAAGGGTGATTTAAAACAAAAAAGTATACAATCTCACTAAATCCTACTAAAATGAACCATCTAGTTACTTCTGAAAGAAGAAAAGCAGCTCAGTATCTAACAAAAATTCATGGAAAACGCTTGTAACGATGATTTGTTCTCTCGGAGCTCCTCACAATAAAAAACCCAAAACGACTGAAGTCAGCCATAAGCAATACTCTAGAAAACTAAATGTATCTCAACACTCAGAGTGTGTGCTGGAAAAGAGGCAAAGAGGCGGTCGCACGTAAATACATGCCTACATGAGAGAGACAATCGTATATTAATATTTCGTCTTATTATATATCATATATATGAAAAATGAAACTTGATTTCTTTCCTCATCCAGTTGTCAAAAAACATATAGTTCTCCTTCATTTCCCCCTCCTTACCCACGCCGTCCCCGGGTAACTAACCCCCCCTTATAAACTAACCTACGACCCTCTAACACTACCATGTCACCCCCCAACCACCCAAGAACCCCCCAAAATCTACTGACCAACTCTAGCACCCCGCCCATGGACCCTCCCTCTGATCCCCCCTCGAACCCTTCCTCTCTCACCCCCTCCAGTGCCCCTCTAGGGCCCCCTACTGCCAAAAAACCCCGTAAAAGACGTTCCTATCTTCTGCCAGCGCCGCAGTGTTTCGATTTTCTGGCGAATTCGTTTGACAACGGGCCGCAGTCGCGCATAAAACGCCGCAAAGCGCTGCTTAGGGATCCCCAGCTGACGGAGCCTATTATTGTGCATGATCGCAAAGTAGCACACTATAATTTTGTAGAAAAAGCCCAGCACATTAAAAAATCCGAGTTTACACGTTTCACAAGGCGGCTTCGATTAGCTGATGCTGTTTACTTGGAACTCCATAAAGACAGTACTCCTCTTCTGGAGCTTGTAGGTTCCAATATGGTGAGTTTTTTCAAACGCAGTGAGATCGAGTTTGAGGTGGCTTACCACACAGATAAGCTCACCACTGACGAGCTCACTCTAATATCCAAGCGATTGGCTCCTCTCAAACTTTTGAAAAAGCTTGTTCTTCCAGACATGAAGCTGATCGACTTAGAAAAACGCAATTTGGACCCAGGTTTTCTCATGTGCCCGCAGGTCACCTCCATATACCTTCTGCAACACTATAAAGGCTCAGGCTCCTTCTCTAAGGCCAGCTTTCCAAACTTAGAAGCTCTCACTGTAAGCCAATGTAAACTTGCCACCGTGGACTTAGACTTCCCCAAACTTACAAAACTCTCTTTAGCTGGATGCACAATCGCCAATTTCAAGGTCTCGCGGTGTCCGAAGCTCGAAAAAATCGACTGCTCGAAGACTAACATTTCTCTCTTTGAGTCCTTTGCATACCTCCCCAGCCTCCGTAATTTCTGCGTAGATAAATGCCCTCAGCTCTCTAGACTCGCCTTTGGCTACTGTCCAAATTTGGTGTCGTTCAGTGCGCTGGAATGTCCCAAATTGTCCCACTTCGGTCTGCTCATTGCACCAAGATTACGCAGCTTGGATCTATCGCAGAGCGCTGAAACGCCTCTCTCACTTTCCCATATCGATGCCCCCGCCCTAGAGCTTCTTTTCGTGTCGAGATCGGGCGTGTGTGCGCTTCCCCCTACCCCACTGCTTCAGGTGCTTATGGCACACTCTGCGCCCCACCTCACGCTGCTAAACGCAGACCTCCGCAGTCTCCGTATTGCTGTGCTCAGATCCTCTGGGTTGGCGAGCGTGGAAGCGCAGATTTCGCGTAAAATGGGCGTTTTTGACTTGGGCGACACATCTCGCCTTACGCGTCTCTCTATCGCATGCGACGTGGTCCCGAGAGAAGAGCTGGCCGTGCTCAATAGTATGGGAAAGTCTAAAGCTGGTGGCTCTTTTCTGGAGCGCGTTAGCGCTGTTTTAAGTGAAGGATACCTTCTTCCAAGACCAGTGAAAGAGTTTGCAGACGACTACGACCACATAAAAACTGTTCAGGCTCTCTGTAGGCTATCTGGAATCAATACTGAGGCGTGCGGCTTGGACCTGTATCTTTCTGGCCGTTCTGAAAGCACAACTTTCGAGCTCACTTGCCCCCTCTTGGAGGCAGTTGACCGGCTCGAGTTGCCAGCTGTTCGCACTGTGAGAATTGAGTGTCCATCTCTCAAAAAACTCGAGAATTTTGGATGTGTGCTGGCGTCGCAAATTGAGATTCTAGCTGGCGCATTTTCTGAGGTCAAAAACTGTAATATTCCTTTTGTGGACAAGTTGGTGGTGCGCAACACGCCGATGTGCTCATTGGAGGTGTTCTCAACGCAGCACGTGCGCGAATTGGACCTCAGTCACGTGCCGGTGACCAATGTTGGTTGCGGCATGACCAAGCTCGAGAAGCTTTCGGTTTCGGGGTTACCGCGCCTTATGACGCTTCCAATGCATCAGGCAAAAACGCTAAAGCTGGTGCGCATTGTAGAATGCTTTGCGCTTGTTCTGTTGGAAGGGGCAGTGGAATGCACAAAACTTCACGTAGAAAAGTGCACTGGCTTAAAAAAAGTTTCATTGTCGGCTCCTGAGCTAGTCGAGTTTTCTCTTGTGGATTGTGCAGGCGTTGGGGCAATTTCTCAGAGTTTCAATGCTCCAAAGCTCAAGACAATTGTCTTAAAGGACTGTAGCACTTTGGAGAGCGCAGATTTTGGTGGCTCTGCGCACGTGGAGCGGTTTGAGGCCCACAACACGCCGCTTGAGGCGTGGGAGCTTGGCCAGTCTCCAGAAAAGGCGGTTATTTGTGGCTTGAATGCGCTCTGCACGCTTCCTGTTTGCTTACAGGAAGTGCAGCGCCTCGAGATTGCGGAGTGTGCGCGCCTCGCACTGCTGGCGCCCTTGGAACGCTGCAAAAGCATGTCTGTGCGGCGTTGTGCGGCTTACACAGGCGCAGGCTTTGAAACCCCTAAAATTTGCGAGTTGATAGTCGAAGAGTGCGCGCTTTTCAGAGGTTTAGGAGTTGAGCACGATATGTTGGAAGTGTTGGTGGTTAAGGGTTGCAACAGCTTGAAGAGCCTTAATTTGAGTGCGCCTTACTTACGTAAGCTTAGTGTGGATCTGTGTAGCCAGTTGAGCAGCATCAACTCAGGGCATGTGCGCCTTGAAAAGCTTGAGAGCGTGGAAGTTAGTGGAAGCCCCGTAGAGAGCGTGCACATACGCTGCAGCAAGCCTGTGCAGCGCATCGAGCTTAGTAAACTTGCGCTTACCAGCTTGGAGTGCATGAGAGGCGTTCTGGTTGTACTGTTGGAGGTTGGGTGCGACCGGATCCGGCGTGTAGAGCCTGCAGATGTTGCTCTGGCTGAGCGCTTTAGTGTTGCACTGAAGGCGCTAGAGGCCCTCGATTTGGGGGGCTCGCATATCAGGAAACTCACAGTGAAGGACTCTCCACTGTTGAAGCACGTGTGTGTTTTGAGGGGGCTGATGCGCCAGCTTTCAGATGTTGTTATAGAGAGATGCACACTCGAAGATTTAGAAGTAGGAGGAGATATAGCCGTGATTCTCCGGAGCGTTGTTTTGGCGGGACGTGTGTTTTTTGCTGGAAAGCCAAGATTGTGTGCCGAAGGGTGTGTATATACCGGCTCTTTGGGGACTTTGGCTAGCAAATTGAAAAGAGAGACCTCGAGTATGACGGCATTGTATGCTTACTCGGAGATGGTAGTGAGCCAGGTGAAATCTGTAGTGAATTGTAGTTTGGGCAGTCAAATTTTTAGTGGTCGGGTTTCGGGGCTGTTCCAAAACGATGACCGGTCGTGTATAGTGTTTAAACCTGATGGATTTTTAGGCGGCCATTCGGGAGGAAAAAGTATAGATTCTGACGTACTTTTTAGCCATAAAAACGAGCACTCGCTCTTGGACTTGCAAAAAGTACCAAAGACTATGTACGTGAAGGATAGAGGGGGTAATAGTATGTACTTTAGAGGGCCCGGAGAGCTTGATAAAGCGCTTGAGTTGTTTGAGATCTTCTCTAGGGCCAAGTCGAGCCACGAGCCCTCAGTAGCGAGGAAAACCGTGTGCAATGCGTTTATTCTCTTGTATTTACTATATAACGTAAGAGGAGCGAGTGAACGCGTCAGCTTGCACGTGTTCCTGCAGGATTGTCCTGCTAATTGGGGGGAAGGGGAACGAGCCATGGGGGGGAATAGGGGGTTCGAAGAGTGCTATAAGAATTTGAGACTTGTAGTTACCAACCAGGTTGCGCGAGAAAACACACGCACCTTAAGGGAAAAGCTCATGAAGCGTCATCCAGAGGTTGGGCTCATAGATTTGGAGCCTGTTATTTTTGGATTATCGAGTAGTGCGCTTGAGTTTTTAAGTCTGAATCCCGAAAAGTATGAGCATCCAAACTGCGGCATCTGCTTGGACGACGACCCCGACCGGCGGCTCGAGTACTGCTTCTATAAGAAGTGTGGGCATTTTGCTTGTTCTGTGTGTATCAAAGAGTTGAGCAATTATAGCAAGCAGTGTTTCTCGTGCAGGGGAGATGTTCTGGGAGGTGTTTTACCACAGGAGCGGGTGGAGCCGGAGGTGAAGTTGTTTGTGAAGTTGGGGAGGGATGGGTGGGCGTGGAAGGAGTGCGGAGAGGAATTAAAGAAAAAAAGGAGAAGATTAGGGCTATAGCTTCTGGGGGAACAAGATTTGTTTTCTAGAGGTGATGCATTTTTAGTATCAGGCAGTCCTAAGCTAACTTTGAGGTTGGTATGATTGCTCAAAAGCAGAAGCTTCTATTGTGCTGGCGACCATATTTATACACATTTGATTGATGTATGGTCGCTTAATGACAGATAGTTTGATTTCATAAGGTACAGGTATGCTCCCCAGCTTGGCACCCAAACTTAGAACCACATAAGAAAACGCGTACAAAAGAGGAAGCTCGGTTTACGGAGATAATGGGATAGGCCATTTAACTCTTGTTGAGAGGTCATTTGATTTGATTTAATGGTAGGGGGTGGAATTTAAGGAGAGAATGTATTAGTATGGGATGGTGTATTTGATATTTGCTTATGGACTTTTTAGTATAGACTGTAGAGTTTTATCTTTAGATCTCCTGATATTTATAGAATTGTTCTACGGCACAAATACAGACAGGTAGGGAAGAGTGAATTGTAAGTTGACTGGGTGGTGCAATTGCAATTTTGAGCATATCCACCTCTTCGGATGACTCAGTATGAGTGACTTAGCACCAATGCTTTTCAGTCCCGAAGCCTATGTTAATCAGAACAATGATATTAGGGTCACTAGGTTGAACTATCTCAGCTGAGGTAAAATCATGGTATTAAACATGTTTCGCGTTGTTGAACTCGCCTCAAATCGAAACAAAGGGATGTAGATATCATTTAAAACTCACCTGAGAAATCACACAAGACGCTATTCCTTATAACTATAAGGATTCTTCCTTATTGCCCCTGGAGAACGGACATGATTCAGGTGACTGTGAGAACCAACCCTTATAACACTTACGCACTTAGATCCTCGTTTGTACTTGGTATCATAGAAGCTCCCAGTACCAAAGTGGGTGACGGTCTTGTGAAGGGTTTCACCTGGCTCGAGATTTCAGCAGTTAATTGGCGAATGCCAGAAGTTCAGCAAATATAATGCTACTTTACCTGAGTTTATGAAATTACAAAACTACGATTACCAACTAGTGCTTGCTACAGCATACTACGCTACGTACTCATTCAAGTTAAGCTTCACTTATACAATAGTATCATAGAAACTTTTTTACAACAAGTTCTCGATTCCTCTACCAGCTTCATCGGCGTTTACCCACACATTGTTCTTCCCAATCTGGATAATGACCTTACCCTTCTCCAATTTAGGCTTCGAGTAAAACGAGCCGCTAGTGTACTCGAGGACCAACTTGGCATCAGCACCAACCTCCTCAACGATGCCCTCCTGGTAAATCTCATCCTTGGCCACCGACAGAGAGTTTCTGGCAATGGCTTCCACGTAGTTCTGGATAACGTCGCCAAGGCTTGGGACCGCGTCTTCTCTGCCACTGTCAATCAATCCGTTAGCAAGAGAAAGACTGTCAAACTCAAGCTCGAGAGATGTCAAGCCCAAGTTCTTTTTGGTGGTCTCCACCAGCGCATTCAAAGCTGGAGTTGCGTCCTTGATGTTTTTCTTAGCAGTGAGAGGAATCTTTTCGAGAACCATTTTGATATGAAGATCAGTGATGAAATCTGGGGAGGTTTTGTGATTATTTATACTCTCAAATGGGACAAAATACTGGTTGATGCATCACCCAGGATTTTGTCGCGGGGGGGGTGCGTGGTTGTACTAAACAATCCATTTTCTCATTCTCTTGCTGGCTTAAGATTAGTTTTTCAAAAGAGAGAAGAGCTACTTATACTGAGAGTATTTTTGAACTGTTCCGGTATTCATACGTCTCTTTTGTGTAGATTTGTGGCACCTCTTTACAATATGCAGCGTTAGTCTACATTTCAGCTAAGACCCTTGAATTGGTGAGTAGCCGCAGTCTCGTACCTGAGCTTCAGGTACACAAATAATAAATGAAAGTTTGTATAATGGGCTGTTGAGAAGTATATTGCCATCTTTCTTCTCTGTTGAGGTTTGCTCTTATGGTAACTGGGCCACTAAGGGATTTAACTGATTCACAGTACGGCTTGAATACTATTATTACGGCGCTTTCCACTGTTTGCGACTAGGCATGCAAGATTTCATTCAAGCCTGAATAGGATATCTGTGCCCCTCTTCGGTACAGAAAATTGGGAATCTTTTAGCTGCAGAAAATCAACGCATACCATACAGATTACGGCTTTCAGCGGCGATGTTTTTGAAAGTTTTCCAGCGAACTTTTTCTTTTACGCAATTTTGTTATTTCTCCGACCTACTGAAGCCACTTTTTAAAACGGTTCCATTGATTGATTAAATGCTCATACTACTAGCATATCAATCAATTCTACCATTTACCGCTCATGCGATACTATAGGTGTACGTAACCTCTGAGGTGGTGTAATCAAGTAAAGTTTACTAAGTGTGCGCTAGTATAATGTATGTTTAATAGTTGAATTGTGAATTCATCAATCCTTGAAGGTCGTTACACCACAGACCATCGCTTCTACAAACATTCAAACAATCTATTGCTGTCTCCCACAAGACAGTATATATATAGTCCATATAAACCAACATTTAACTAGCCTCACTGGCCAACTCGTTCAAAAGCTTGTAGTCTCTGTGCTCAACACTTCCACTTCCAGGCAAGCGCGTCTCCCCCATCAAAAACAAGTCCACCTCTCTCGCACACTGGCGCCCCTCCTGGATACCCCACACAATCAACAGCTGTCCTCTTCTACAGTCACCTGCAGCAAAGAACTTGCCTCCTTCGACTCTGTACCCGGCACCTGTACTTATGTTCCCTCTCTTGTTTCTGGCGACATACTTAGAGAACCCGTCTAATTCAGGCCCAACAAATCCCATGGCCAAAAGCACAACATCGGCAGCAAAAAGCTCTTCCAGACCAGGAACCTCCGCCATCTGCCACACACCACTACCCTCAGCCCTCTTCCATTCTACTCTAACAGTGCGGATGCCGGTCACCTTACCCTCCTCAACCACAAACTCCTTCAGCAAAACACAGTACTCACGTGGGTCCTTCCCGTACACGTCCTTCACCTCGGTATGCCCATAGTCCACACGGAATACACGAGGCCACTGAGGCCAAGGGTTGTCCTTAGCTCTTTTTTCTGAGGGATGTGGAAGAAGCTCGAAGTTCACAACCAGCTTGGCCCCATGACGAGTCGCAGTACCAAGACAGTCGTTACCTGTGTCACCGCCCCCAATCACAATCACGTTCTTACCCTGGAGAGTCTGTCTAACCAGGTCCAAGTCCGCCTCGAGCAAAGCCTTGGTATTGGTGTGCAACAACTGCATCGCAAACATGATACCGTCGGCCTCACGCCCTGGAATACGTAAATCACGTGCCACAGTCAGCCCGATAGCAAAGACTACGGAGTCGAACGAGCTCTCCAAAGCATCAACTGTAATATCCTCACCGACAGTTGTGTTGCACACAAACTCCACTCCCTCCTCGGCCAACAAATCAGTTCTGCGGGTAACCAAACGCTTGTCTAACTTCATGTTTGGGATACCATACATCATGAGCCCACCGAGACGGTCGCTTCTCTCGTACACTGTCACCAAGTGGCCGGCCTTGTTAAGCTGGTCGGCACAAGCCAAGCCGGCTGGGCCGGAACCAATGATCGCCACCTTCTTGCCGGTTCTCACGGCAGGAGGCCGTGGGCGGATCCAACCCATCTCAAAGCCCTTGTCGATGATAGCGCACTCAATGGACTTGATGGCTACTGGCTGGTCAACAAGGTTCAAGGTGCACGCTCCTTGGCAAGGACTTGGACACACTCTACCAGTAACTTCGGCAAAGTTGTTGGTCATCTCCAAGCGCTGGAGAGCCTCAAACCACTTGTTCTGGAACACAAGCTCGTTGAACACTGGAATAAGGTTCAGAATAGGACACCCAGTGTCCAGCTGACAGAATGGCACACCACAGTCCATACAGCGCGCAGCCTGCACATTGAGCTCCGGTTCAGTCATACGCTGACTCAACTCCTTCCAATCTCTCAAACGCAGCTTGGTCAGTCTGTAAGGTTCCTTCTTCTGCTTGTACTTGAGGAAGCCTCTCACCCTGTCGATCTTCGCCACCTTTTTGGCCTCGACAGTGGCATCAGGAATGGTTTCTTCAATGTCCTGGAGTAATTCTACCTCAGGAGCCTGTCTAGCTCTCACCCCAGCAGCAACACCAGCCTTGACCCCCGCAATGTCGCTCTCTGGGTCTGGCTTAACGACGTTGACCATGGTGGAAGGTCTACCCACTTTCTTTCTCTCTCCCTCCAACACCTTCTTGTAGTCCACCGGCATCACACGCACAAAACGGCCCAAAACACGATTGAAGTCACGCAAAACACGCAGCCCGATCTCAGAGCCCGTGTGGTGCACGTGCTGCTCGATAAGGCCTCTCAAGAAGGCAACCTCCTCTGGATCTGCCACCTTGCCCAACTCCACAGTCTCGGTGTTCACAAGCTGCGCCGCGTCCTGCGCAAGATCCAAGACATAAGCGACACCCCCCGACATCCCCGAGGCAAAATTGCGACCAATCTTACCCAACACAACAACTCTGCCCCCAGTCATGTACTCACACCCGTGGTCACCAGTACCCTCAACAACAGCCAAGGCACCGGAGTTACGCACAGCAAAACGTTCGGCAGCAATTCCCGAGAAGAACGCCAGACCCAGCGTTGCCCCGTAGAGACATGTGTTGCCTACGATAACGTTCTCCTCTGGCTTGAATGAGCTCAGTTTCGGCGGATACACTACCAAGCGCCCCCCAGAAAGGCCCTTCCCAACGTAGTCGTTAGCGTCACCTTCCAACTCAAGTGTAACACCGGGAGCCAAAAATGCACCAAAAGACTGACCTGCAGACCCGACAAAGTCCACGTGAATCGTGTCTGTAGGCAAGCCTTTCTCGCCATACTTGCGAGAAACCTGGTACAGAATAGTAGCACCTACAGCACGGTCTGTGTTGACTACCTCGGCGGTGATCAGCACAGGAAGCCCCTTCTCGAGGGCTTCTTCGGCTTCTCCTACAATTTTGTTGTCTACACGGGTGTGTAATCTGTGGTCTTGCTTTTTCACTCTTCTGGTCGCAACACCTGGACGGATAGTATGTGCAGGCGTAAGCAAAGGCGAAAGGTCCAAAGCAGCTGTTTTGGTGGTTCTCCAAGCATCCTTCACCACAAGCTTTTCAGTTCTCCCCACCATCTCGTCGATGGTTCTGAAACCAAGCTTCGCCATGATCTCACGAAGCTCAGACGCAACGTAGTAGAAGAAGTTCACCACGTGCTCTGGAGCACCCGCAAACTTGGCTCTGAGCACTGGGTCCTGTGTGGCAATGCCCACAGGACACGTGTTGGCCTGGCACCGCTTCATCATCACACAGCCCATGGCAATGAGAGGGGCAGTGGCAAAACCCCACTCCTCAGCACCCAAAAGGCAGGCAATCGCAACGTCACGACCTGTCTTCAATTGGCCGTCAGTCTGCACAGTCACACGGCCTCTCAAGTCGTTAAGGACCAAGGTCTGGTGCGTCTCGGCCAACCCAAGTTCCCATGGAAGACCTGCGTACTTGATACCACTCCATCTAGCAGCACCGGTACCACCATCGTGACCAGAGACCAAAATGTGATCGGCCTTGGCCTTGGCCACACCTGCAGCAACAACACCCACCCCAACCTCAGATACAAGCTTCACAGACACACGTGCTCTTGGGTTCAGACATTTCAAGTCGTACACCAACTGCTTCAAGTCCTCAATCAGATAGATGTCGTGGTGAGGAGGAGGAGAAATAAGACCAACCCCCTTTGTCAGACGACGCAGCTTTGCAATTCCCTCGCTCACCTTGTGGCCAGGAAGCTCACCTCCCTCACCAGGTTTAGCACCCTGGGCCATCTTGATCTGAAGCTCGTCAGCATCAGCCAAGTAGTGCAGGGTGACACCAAAACGACCAGACGCAATTTGTTTGATGGCAGAACGCATGGTGTCCCCCAGAGGAAGGATATCAGAACGCTCTGCGTCCTCACCACCTTCTCCAGTGTTGGACTTACCGCCGAGACGATTCATTGCCACGGCAAGAGTCAGGTGCGCCTCCAAGGAGATCAGACCGTACAGCATGGCCCCCGTCACAAAACGCCGCACAATCTCGGTCCACGGCTCCACCTGATCCACAGGAACCGGCGTCAGAGCCTCAAAGTCAAACTCCAAGAGGCCTCTAAGAGTGCAGTTTCTGATGGCCTCCTGCTCCTTCTTCAGGTACGCGGCATACGCCTTTTCGTTCTTGTTTCTCACGGCATCCTGGATGCTTGCAATTGCACTCGGATCGTTCACATGTGGCTCACCTCCGTCTCTCCAGTAGTATTCACCACTCTCTGGGAGCTGCTTCACACCTCCTCTACCTGAAAATGCACGCTCGTGAAGAGTGAAGGCGTCCTGGGCAATATACTCAAAAGTAGCACCCTTGACACGAGAAGCAGTACCACTGAAGCACCGATCCACAACCGTGTTGTCCACACCCAATGCCTCAAAAATCTGAGCTCCTTTGTATGATGCCAAAGTGGAGATGCCCATCTTCGACATCACCTTGAGAATACCCCCGTCGAGAGCATGTACGTAGTTCTCCACCACCTCATCCTCGGTAAGCTTCTCTTTGAGCATGCCCTGAGCACGCATGCGCAAGAGTGTGTCCACAGCAAGGTAGGGATTGATGGCGTCTGCACCGTATCCTAAAAGCACACACATATGGTGCACCTCACGTGCCTCTGCAGTCTCCACAACAAGGCCAACTCTCAGACGCTGTTTCTGGCGAACTAAGTGGTGGTGCACCGCTCCGCATGCAACAAGAGAGCACACAGACACACGATCTGCACCCGCCTCCTTGTCGCTAAGGATCACAAGGGCTGCACCATTGAACACGGCCTCCAGAGCTTCTCTGCACACTCTATCGATGGCATTTGTGTAGCCAAGAAGTCCATCCTCTGTAGGAAAAGTGATATCCACTACGTGAGTGTTCCACTTTGGGTACACCAGCAGGATGGCCTTGAGGGCCGCAAGCTGCTGTGTCCTGAGGATAGGCGATTTGAGAAGAAGCCGGTTGCATTGGTCTGGCTTCATCTCCAAGAGGTTGCCTTGGGGCCCAACGTAGCACTCCAACAGCATCACAACTGCCTCTCTGATAGGGTCAATTGGCGGGTTGGTCACCTGGGCAAAAAGCTCTCTGAAGTACTCATATACAAGCTTTGGCTGGTCCAGAAGACACGCCAAAGGAGCATCATTTCCCATAGAGCCAAGTGCCTCTTTTCCAGACTGTGCCATAGGTCCAAGCACAAGTCCAAGCTGTTCTCTAGTGTAGCCATAGGCTGTGAGGAGAGGGTCGTCATGAGGAGACAAACTCATGTCCACCTTGCTTGGAGAGATCTCCTGGGTCTTGAGCAAACGCAGCTCGAGGTCTTCCATGGTCACAAGGTTTGCAACCAACCACAGCTTGAAATCAGCCTTTGTGGCGGCCTTCTTCTTGACTTCCTCATCATCAACAATGCGCCCTTCTTTGGTGTCTACCAAAAGCATTCTCCCAGGCTGAAGACGCCCCTTGGTGACCACCTTTTCTGGATCCAACGGAATGACCCCCACCTCAGAAGCCACAATAATACGGTCATCGTCCAAGACATAGTACCGGCATGGTCTAAGCCCGTTTCTGTCAAGGTTAGCACCACAATAACGCCCGTCAGCAAATGTGAAAAGCGCAGGACCATCCCAAGGCTCCATAAGACAAGCAGCCCACTCGTAGAACGCTCTTTTGTGAGGGTCCATGTGAGGGCTATTTTGCCATGCCTCTGGGACCATGAGCATGACGGCTTCTGGGAGCGAGAGTACGCCGTCCATGACCAACAATTCAAGCACATTGTCAAAGGCCGCGGAGTCGGATCCACCTTCCTCTATAATAGGGAAGAGCTTCTCGAGGTCTGCGCCAAAGGTGCTCGAGCTCATAACACCTTCTTTAGAGCGCATCCAGTTTTTGTTGCCTCTAAGGGTGTTGATCTCACCATTGTGGGCCGCAATCCGAAGCGGCTGGGCACGGTCCCAAGAGGGGAAGGTGTTTGTCAGGAAACGCGAGTGCACGAGAGCAAAATGCGCTTCATAGTCAGCACTGAGAAGATCAAGGTAGTAGTTGTATACCTGCACCGGCAGAAGCTGGCCCTTGTAGACAATTCTGGCTGTGGAAAGCGAACAGATGTAGAACCAGTTCTGCAAGCCAATCACAGAAGACGCTTGTTTTCTCACAGTGTAGAGCTTTTTGGCAAAGGTTTGTTCGTCAAAAGTGCCATCCATCACCACTGCAGGCTGAAGAATGACGGGTTCTCTGGAGAGCGAAGCAGGACCGAGAAGCGTTGAGTCACGAGGGACTACACGCCAGCCAAGAACAGAGAGACCGACGGCTTTTGCGAGCTGCTCAAACATACGCTGGCTCTTGAGGAGAACTGCTTCGTCTTTTTTAAAGAAGAAGTTCCCAGTAGCATAGTGACCTGCAGGAGGAAGATCCACGTCAAAATGGTACTTGAACTCTTTTCTGAGAAGTCTGTCGGGAATGCTGGTCATCACACCGGCGCCGTCACCGTCACGAGCATCGGCACCAACAGCACCTCTGTGGGTCATATTACAAAGAAGATGTCTAGCATCAGAGACAATCTTGTGGGATGCAACACCTTTGATGTGGCAGGTGAAGCCGACGCCACAAGCGTCATGCTCCAACTCTGGGTCGTAAAGACCAGTAGCAGGAGGTAAGCCCGTTCCCCAAGGAAGAGATTGTGGGGTTGTCTCGGTGGGAGAGAGGGAGTCCAGAGGTTTGCTGTGTGGGCTAGCAGAGCCTGGCTCCCGGTCAGACACACGCACGACCTCAGAAACTTGTGGAGGCATCTATGATTGAATCTTAGGAAGTTTTGGAAAGAAATACACCTGCAAGTAATAATTATATTTGCTTTGTAAGGGGGTCGATATTATTGGTCGGCGATAAGAAAGAGGGTAAGAGCCGGTGATCGGGCGGCAGGAGAAAAACGTAGAAATATCAAGCTAGTAGACTTTTCCAAATTGGTGTGGATCTACGAGACTTTGTCTGGGTTATATATGCTTATCTGCATCTGTAGTAATCCTTTAATTTATCGACCGACAGCTTACTAGATGTGTTTCCAAGTTTGACACTATCAACTTACGAATCTCACTTTCTACTGGCTGGTGTTTGACGTATGTCATTAATCTATCGGGTGCACATTCGCTGCACAATTCTTGTTAATGCAACCGGGAGGCCGGTGAGTCATTCGGCGAGTCTCGCTTATCTGCAGTGAAGCATCCGCCATACCTTTCGCTTAAGTTCGCCGATAACTACTTGATTCCGGTATATATCATACGAAACGTTTATATTTTTTTTTTTGTTTTATTTGTTTTTATAAATTTGAGAATTTCTTAGGCTTATACGTCCAAGCCTGCTGTGAGTATGTAGAGTTGATCTGAGGTGAGGGAGAAAGTTTTCACAGACAGGTGCACCAAATTTCAGCATTCTATATATTGCTATAACGTTATATATATCGTCGCGGTTATTTCAGGTCTCTGGAATTCAAAAAGATATTGTGTGTGATTTTAAGGTTGCTATAGTTAATCGTCTACAAACCGGTACAAAATATAGTACTATGCTAACGTAAAATCATAACGCAGAAACAGGATGCTAGGTAACACAAAAGTAAAATGGAAAGGTAGATTCGAGATCTCAAGAATTGAGTTAAGTGCTACTAGAGATGCTTTCAGCAGACACACTTGTGTTTTCCCTCTTCCCCAAGTTGTAGCGGTCCTCAGAGAGGAATTCTCTTGGTTCCAACACATGTCTCTTCTTGTTTTGGTATTTGTGAGCGCTAATAGTTCTTCTCTTGACTTTAGTCACAACATCTCTTTTCACAACCAGAGCCCCAGAAAGGTCTCTTGTACTGAAGTTGGTGTCTCTTTTTGAGAAGTTGGTGACTTCTCTGGAAGAAAGACTGCTAAGTTCTCTAGCAGTGAGGTAGCTGACGTTGTTCTCGCTAGTCTTGGTAAACGTATCTACATATGGAAGGCTTGAAGACTCTGAGGTGTTCTCTTCATTGATGTCAGTGGCATCGATGGCGGCAGCCGAAGGTGTCACATCTCTCTTAGAAACGTTGCTGAAGTTGTCAACATATGGAATGTCTCCTGTTTGCGTGTTAACGCTCACATCTCTTTCGGTAATGTTAGATGGAGAGGCCGCAGTTGGGGCCTCTTCTATATTCGTCGGAATTTTGGAAACACCCACTGTATTCACCACATCTCTCTTAGAACTCTCATTAGAGCCAGGGCCGACATCATCGAACAGGCCGTCCCCGTAATAAGTGTACTCGTCGTCAGTCTCAGGTAACCTCGAAGTGGTCGCCGGAGCCGGTTCATCAGGATCGTAGTACCCGTATCCAGAGACGGAGTCGTCTCTCTTCCGCATGCTCATTCTGATGTCAACAGGCAAAGGCATGGCGGCGGCCACAGAAAGGACACAGAGAATTAATTGGGGGTTCATTTTGTATATTCGGTTTTTTTACAGGAAAAGGCACTACAGCACTTATATACTTTACGCGGAATTCACGTCGGATGGTTAATGGAATGAATTCAAGGCATTTTTTCAAGGCTAATAAGGTGCAGATTGACAAAAACATGGGGAATGGAATGCGGCAAAGCAAAGTATGGAATGACATAAATCCGTTTCCATAGGTATTCTTGAGTTTAGAGTTTGAGGTAATCGTGTTTACTCCGCTAATTCAACTAAGTGTGGTTCATTCTATATTCGGTAAGGTGGTGCACCTACGAATGATAATAAAAAAGCACTAAAGTTGCCAACTGTGTATATTTTATTATTTTTTGAGTTTGAAAGTTATAGCTATCAGTCATCCTGCTGTCACTTTTGACATGGCTATGCGGAATTGAAGTGTATTTCGAAGCGTTGGCTAAAAATGTAGTCACATACTGTTGACACAGTGTACACAAGAATCTTGCTGAGTACTACAATTGTACGGCGCCTCGTTAACCAATTGGCCGAGAACAAAGCAGTGACAGTTGGATGAGAGCGCTATGCATATTTAACTCCAAACAGCATAGCGCTATTCTGTATCCATAAAGAATTTATGAATTTATCTCCTACTTCTATTCAATGTATCAAACTTCAGTCTCTATTTCGATGTATATTCAGTAGTCTCGAGTCTGATCTTCGTAACTGGTCAAATGCCTTTGAAAGACGCGGATTGAGTTACAACTCGTATCTTGGCTTGGTTCTTCCAATGAGCCGGAATCACTCCGGACCTATGAAGCTGGAAATACTACGTATAAAGTCAGCTAAGATGCTAATTTTTAAAAGGGTACGCTTCGTCCCCCCTAAATTAGAGCGAGCCGGTGCAAATCAGGAATACAAGATAATCAACTTATGTTCATTTCTTTAGCTAAATCAAAATTTTAGAGTTTATATTATAAGGAAAAAACTATGGCCTGCTCTCCATATCCAAAACTGACTCGCAAACTAGTAAACTTCCTCTAACCAGATCATGTCTCGGATCACTTGTTCTGGATGGATCACTTGTCTTGGATCACCATAACTGAGACATACCAGAGATGACACCGTTGAATCGAAATCAGTCATAGGATGAGAAGCTCCTGGAAAGCCACTCAAAAATAATCGTATACAGTTTTCACATATATATATTCTCTTCGTTTATTAAATTACAATCGACAAGTATATGCAATGTTGCCATAGCCATGCAGCCCTGAAATCCTCAAATCACTCGAACATCCAATATGACATATCACGCCTTCGCCTTGACTTTCGTACATGTATTACATAATCGATGGCTTAGACAAACAATTTATAAAAGCTTTAGACAAACCATTAACAGGTATGGCTGCAATGCTCATCGTGGAAAATCCAAATCCAAAATAAATCATTATTTACACAACACCCACCAATTGGTTGACCCAAAAATCGCCACCAGGCGCCTAAACTAATTGCTGCTATTGCGCTAAATCTTCACCAATTCACAAGCTATAGCCAATTTCAGCTCTGTCTCACCCTGTTTGATCGAACATTGTATAAATTACCAATATTCCCCCTAACCATCAGGCCAAATGAATACCCGTCAAAGCCTCCTCCCCACCCCCCCGCCTTCGCCCGCGCTTCTCTGTGCCCAGTTCAACCAGAGCCAAGAGTGTTTTGTAGTTGGGCACGAGACCGGCTTTCGTATATACAATACGGATCCCATGGCCACACGCTTTGTGCGTACCTTTAAGTCCTCCCCGGGCCGCGAAGCGCGCCTGGGAATTGGTCACGCCGCTATGTTGCACCGCACTAACTTCATAGCGTTGGTGGGAGGTGGACGTAACCCCAAATTCCCTCTCAATAAGGTGGTGGTGTATGATGACCTCAAAAAAAACTATACGCTCTGCTTGGAGTTCTTCAGCCCGGTTTTGAACGTGCACATCCTGCGCATACGCATTGTTGCGGTGTGTGAATCACAAGTGTTTGTGCATGCCTTCAGCTCGCACCCCAAACTTCTCTCAACTTTCGAGACTGCACCAAACCCGCACGGAATCGCAGACTTGGCGGATGCAGCTTCCGAATCGGGTAGCGCAGAAATTTTGGCCTTCCCAGGACGTCAGCAAGGCCAGATCCAAATTGTAGACATTCTGCCTGGAGGCCAGGAGCGCAATGTGATGCGCTTAGTGAAGGCGCATAAACTGCGTATCCGCTGCATCGCACTCGATCGCTCTGGAACGCTTGTTGCAAGCGCAAGCGAAACGGGCACGATAATCCGCGTACACTCTGTGACGAGCTCTGCTTTGGTGCATGAGTTTCGCCGTGGGTTGGATCGTGCAATTGTGTACGCAATGCGCTTTAGCCCTGATGGGCTGAAGTTGGCGGTGCTTCTGGATAAGGATACTTTGCACGTATTTCGCTTAGGCGCGGCAAACCGGGGTCACGTTCTCCTGCGCATGCCGGTATTCTCGGGCTACTTTGGCTCATCATGGCTGTTTGTGCTGTGTCGTGTGGACACCGGAGATATGACGGGCGAAAGAGGGGTATTGGGATGGCTGGGGGAAGGAGGCGTGGTGGTTGTATGGAAATTCAGAGGAAGATGGGAAAAGTATGTGATAAAGGAAAGTGAGGGAGTTGGAGAAGGTGAGGGATGGGAATTAGTGAGAGAGGGGTGGAGGGGGTTTGGCGATTTGGAGGGGTAAACACCTATTATACTATTACATCTAAAACACTACCCCAGCATATCAACTACATCTTTATAGCAACCACATTTTAATACTTTAATTTCTTTTTAGCATACATTAATGGCTCGCTGAGCTTAGAGCTTTTGTTGTTCTGTTTTGCTTATCTTATTGGACATTTGAGTTTGTAAGTCGGCGCACTGTAGAGACAGAGGCCTTGACGGCGTGGCTACCACAGCTTGAGCTACCATGTCCAATTGCAAATGCATTTGCCTCCATAGCCTATGATCGACCATAAAGCAGCTTAAATGGCGTCATATGAGCTGATTCACACAAACATTGATAGACACATCACTGTAGAGATATGAAACCGAAAAAAATCAGTATATAAGCGCTGTGAATGATCCTATACCTCTTACTGGCAAGCAGAACTGACGTGCAATGGAAGAGTAAAATTGTACGTTAAATAAAAGATTGATACCCTATATATGCACTTTTCAACCATGAGGGGTGAGGTAAAACCCTCAAGCACCTCTTGAGAATAATTTGGTGATTAGAGTTGTTACTCCAACGTCTAATGACATGGCTTCAGCCGCACCCGAAAATTTACATTCTTCGATCGTTGTGTAGATTTGACCATGTTGAATAGTGAATTACAGAAAACAAAATATTACCCTCTTACAATCCCGATGCCAATGTGTGTAGTGTCAATACAAGTTTTATTAATATTGCTTTGATGCGTCTTTTATGATTATTCAATTCAACCGTTTAATACCTTTCCTACCCCTGCCTTTCAGTTTTTCTCCCCATTTCCCTATTATTCCCCTTCTAATTCTATCCTCTCTCATTAAAAGCTCGCCACCCAAATACAGTCCCCCCTCCCAGCTGTCCCCCTCCTCTCGTTCATAACCTGGTTTCCCCTGCTGAGAGCATGCGTTGTAACGCAATGTGCGTACAACACGCTTTACAATGATATCTATGGTGAAGCCATCGTATGCGAAATTGTGCCAGAAAATGCGTTTCAACACCCCGATAAAACGCTGCCTCACCACCAACGGCTTCTTTTTCCACGAACCGTTAGAGGCTACAGGCACATTGAGCGCTATGCCCAACTCGCGTGCTACATTTTTCACAATTGTCTCGATTTCCCGCACGATATCCTTGTCCAACTCCAACATCAGTGCTATGTCTTTGAGACCCAGTGAAGAGCCCATACCTGGGTGTTTTTTGTAGTGGCTTCTAAAAGTCGAGTTATGTGTATTTTCCTTATAAGCAGAAATCTCTTTTCTGAGCTCGAGAAGTTTTTCGGGGTTTTTCTTACCTGTTTTGAACCTTATAGAGTCTTCAAAGGCACTGGAATCAAAATGATTTACATATCTTTGTACAACAGGAATGATGCGTTCAAGTCTAAGGTTATATAGCTCCCGAATGTCGTTCGCTACGCTTTCAGAAATGTCCGCCTCGTCCTCCAAGGATGCAAAAAAGTCCTGAAGAACTACATCCACATCTACTGGCCCGAGAGCATATAACTTCTCCAGCTGGCGTTTATCGTATCTAAACCAATACGCTTGACTTATTTTATCAGGTACTTCTGTGATATTTTCCAAAGTTGTTCTACGGATTCGAAGACTAGGCCTTGTAAGCTCAAGTGGGATTTTCACCATATTTGAGAACTCACTTTTAATCCCAGGCTCTTGTTTTGCGTGTATAATTTCTAGGGGATCATCATTTTGCTCCATTTTGATACTGGACAACAGTAATGGAATACTCTCTTGTTTTACCATTACCTCTGTAGATCTGGGCTTGAAATTTAGTACTTTGGTTCTCGGTAATTTTTTGAGATTGAAAACTAGCTCTTCCTTTATGAAATCATCTCCCTCATTCGCCTCTGATTGCAGATTGAAGAGCAGCACTTTGATAGGAGTAGGGGTGGGGGTTGGAATCGGTGGTAAGAGTGGAAAGTTCTCCGTTGGTTCCAGTTTAACGTATTTTAGAGGCCTGCCTCTTTTCTTAGGAACTGTATCTAGACTCTCGATTTTTGCGATTCTGGGGAGTGCACTTCTAATTTTTCGTGTTTTTATTGGTTTCATTGCATTCATAGTCACTTTTTTGGACTTTTTCTCGAACTTTTTGAGGTCTTTTGCAGCTTTAGAGCGTATCAAACTCCTTGCTCGTGAAGAAATGTCGGGGTTCTGTTCTCTTCTAGATCTGGGCTCATTCACAATGCCAGCCCACCCGCCGCCAACCCACGGAGGTCTAGCTAGATATTCTTGTAAAGTCGGATACGCGAGGGCCAACTGGTACGCTCTATAAACATTGCATATGAGTTCTACTGACCAGCGACTGGGTTTGGTGGACTTATATTTTGAGAGGAATTGGGTAATCTCCGAGACTCCTAAACGAGCGACTTTCAGTCCAGCGGTAACGAGATATGTTTCTTCATTGAGAAAGATGACGGGGATCTTGCCTTTTTTTATTGGATGTTCTACAGATGGAATCTGCGAGGGATCTACTATGAAACAGGGCCACCGTGGTTGGCCAGGCACTACAACTGGTTAGTTATAAACAATTTGAAGAGAGGAAGTTTTCAACACTTATTGACTTTGCGTAGTTGCACCAATAGTAGCCTTTTTAGCTTTTTCAGGTAAATGTAGTGGAATTGACAAAAAATGAGGCAAAATTTATCGGAGAAAAGAAGAGTGCCATATTATACTCACCAGAAACCAAAGTCCCAGGCGACGCTTCCTCGGGTTTCATATAGCGAGAGTCGGCTATGGTCTAGCTAAGTCGTGCCAGGCTGGATATAAACAAATTCAAGCTCATCTTGCACGTGATGAAAAATTTGTCTGCCAAAATTTCTATAGACTCCTAAGTTTTAACTGTCTCAAACCTAGCTGAATTTAACAATTTGAAAAAACGCTCACCTACAGTGCCATGCAAACACTGCTAAGTCCGGAGGAAACAGAGTATATTCTCGATGAAGCGAGATACGGAGAGTTGGAGCTGCTTAAGCTGCTCTTCACAGAGATTTCTCCAGAGCTCATACACCAAATGAAAGATGAGCAGAAAAACACTCTTCTTCATATGGCCGCTGGAAATGGTCACACAGAGTGTTTGAAACTTATTATTAGTGCCTCCAAAGCCACTGAGCCAGAGCTACTAAAATGGGTAAACGCACAAAACTCATCTGGGAACACGGCTTTGCACTGGGCTGCCTTGAACGGCCATTTGGGATGTGTCAAGGTCCTTTGTGATGACAACAATGCAGACATTTTTGTGAAAAATGGAAGTGGCCATGACGCTGTTTTCTGCGCCGAGAACGATGCAAGAGAGGATGTTTCTGAGTACTTCCTACAGAAATACGAGTTTGACCCAGAAAAGGGGATCGAGGAGGAGACCACAGAAGAGCCTACATTTAGTGAAGGTAAGGAGATTGAACAGTTAACAAAGGAAGCTTTGGCAGTCAGCTTAGATGAGAAGGAAAAGGACGTTACAAAGAAGGAAGAGTAATAGATTATGGTCATTGCATGCTTTATTTGTTGTAGATTTTTGATATGTGATTTATTTTCGAACTGGGACTCAGCCGTAGTTCCCTCATTTACATACTCATACGAAAATATATAGCAGAATCAACAGAAATAGCGAAATAATAGATCAGTAGATAGTGGACAAACATTTCCTTGTAATTTCATCTATTGTTGTGTTGAAGTCTGAGCCTGAAAAGTCTGTCGGATTCGAACTGTCCACTAAGATAGTACTGCTTTTTGAGGACATTATGCTTTCTTCTTCCTCTATGCCCTCAGCCAACGCGTAGACAGCCAGTTCGATCGCATTGCGAAGAGCCTCGTCCACTCCTGTTTTAAGGATGACTCTGACTTTATGCTCCATAAAGTTCTTTTGGCTTTCATCTCGTTGATGAGCTTTTGTTTCTCCGCCTATAAGCTCCTCTTCTAGCTCCTTCTTTAAGTCACTCACTCTGATTGCTAAAGCTTTGAAAACACCAGCCTCGATGCTCTGCCCAACCTCATCTTGCTCAAGTTCTCTTCTTCTCTTTCTAGACGGAGTGACACATACTAGGGCCTGAACAGAGCTCTGGCTCTCCGGCTCCTCTGAAGGGCTCAACGTGGTGATGATCATATCGAATGACTTAGCCAACTTTCAGGGAAGATGCAAGAAAATAAGATCCAAGTCAGGAATATCCGAACTACATGCAAAATTCTTTGAATGATATGAAATGTATTTTTATTCACAATCGTCTACTTTTTCTATCGCAGAGCTGATTCCAACCACTTGCCCGCTCTTAAAGAGCTTTGTCAATTGCGCCTGACAGAGAAGCGCCAAGGTATTCAGTGCTTCACTTCCTTCATCCATCACCTTCTTTAAATTGATATTCAACTCCTCAAACAAGCGTTTTCTCTGATCGATGAAATTATACAGGTCAACTGATTCTCGCCCGAAGATCCTCTTTTCGTACTCAAAGGCAGTACACGCATACTGTTCATTCAAATCATACTCTTCTACTAGCATTAAGGAGATCTTCAGGACGTATTGCACAATCTCTGTGTCTTTGGCGCTAAATATGTCTATGATCCTTTGCCGTTTCTTTCTTAATGCCTTTGAAGCATTCGAAGCCATGAGTTTTTCGTAGTCTTTGTAAAAGTCATCCAAAACGTTCTCTGTATTCCATACAGATTTTGATGTTAAAGGTTTCATCCTTCAAGCGCTTGTAGAGTGTTTTTGTGAAATGCAAGATGAGACGTACAAAAACAATGCTTGCTACAAAATACCTTGAATGGCCAGCACCTAGGACGATTAGAAGCATTGTTTTTTTGATTCTGATTTGTAAGTCTTAAGTCGTCAATACGTATCCGTTGTATCGCTCATAGTTATTGGGACATGCCACTGTCCTTTGAACCAAGTGAATGAGACGCCTTGAAGGTATTAATTAATATGATAGTAAAACATCCTGATCAAAAATACTGTCAATGATGAAATAATAAGAGAGTGGTGCATTTTTTCTGTCAGCGTTGTACTTCATCCCTCTCTCCCGGGTAACCCCGTAAATAATCACAGCTCATCTCGTGCCATACAAACTGCAACACCATGGGCGGCAACCCTTCGATCCTTGCGCCGCGCTTGGCGTCCAATACGGTACTGCTACTGTCGTACGTGGATATTTTGTTGAATATACGGTTCGAGAAAGTCCTTCTGGATAGTCGATTTTTGAAGACACTACTATGTGTCCTAGAAGACCCTCAAAACCCCCACAAATCCACGAAAATTATAATAAAACTCTTCATCAAACCAGACTCTGTGGGGTCTGTACCAATTGATCTTTCTCCTTTCCTCACGCTACTTTCTTCTCAGCGTGAAGCTCTCTTTTCCACTCCATTTTGCGTGCCCTTCACAAAGTTCTTAGAGACAGAGCGCGCTGCATATCTCGTCAGACAGTACGTGACTAGTACCTTAACAGATCGTTTAAGTACTCGCCCCTTTTTGGAGTCTCTGGAGCGTCTTTGGATAGCATTCCAGGCCATATCTGCCCTAGCCACGTGCCACGAGAAAGGTATCACACACGGAGACTTGAAAACCGAGAATGTGATGCTTTCTTCGTGGAACTCATTGTACTTGACGGATTTCTCATGTTACAAGCCTTATTTTTTGTTGGAAGATAATCCTGGTGATTTCTTCTTTTATTTTGACACTTCTAAGAGACGAAACTGTTACCTTGCCCCTGAGAGATTCTACAAAGGCTCAATTCCCAGAGAGCCCTCGTTTGTGGATCGCGTAAAAGCTGACATATTCAGTTTGGGGTGTGTATTGGCCGAAGTATACTTGGATGGTGGTCCCATATTCACCCTTGCACAGCTCTTCAAATATCGCAAAAACGAATACGAACCTGGCATCGAAGGTGTGCACGATGCTGGCATCAAAAACATGATCTCCAGCATGATTTCTCTCAATAAAAAAGACAGAAGAACTGCTAGTGACTACCTTGAAATGGAGAGAGGAAAAACATTTCCAGAACTGTTCTACATGTTAACCAGCCTTCAGGAGGGTTACATGACCGAAAATATTCCGGAGCAACTGGTTCCAACTCTTGAAACAGATGTTGTTCACCAGAGAATAAACGTTTACTACTCAAACTTTGCCACAATATCTCACAAATTAGGCTTGTCTTACTCGTACGAACACAATCCAAACCCTCCTCCTCCTCTCCCATTTAGATTTAATCTACCGGGTATACCTTCAGAGTACGTTGTAAAGCCAGGTCGTGCACCAAATGGATGCGCCCTCATAGCATTGAGCCATATATTGTCGGCAGTACGCAATACCAGTGCTTCCACAGAGCGCATACGTGCTGTAGAACTTGTCGTTGCGTTCTCTGAGCATGTAAGGGACGACGCTAAGCTCGACCGTTCTCTTCCGTTTCTCATGGCACTTTTGGAAGACAGCTCTGTTGCTGTACGTTGCAGTGCAGTGCGTGCCACTGCAGCTCTTCTTGGGGCTGTGGGTGCGGCTCTGCCTTTGAATATTGCAGTTTACCCAGATTACGTTCTCCCCAAGCTTCGCACATACTTGGCACGTGATTATGTCACTCCACATGAGAAGGCGGTTTTTGCGGCGTTGGTTCCATCTTTTGCGCGTGATGCTGCTCGTTTTGCACGCAGTAGTGGTAGCGAAACGCCTCACGTGCTTGAGCTTTTGGTCTTGGGTGCTCTTACTGGTGATGCTCAGACTCGTATTGCCGCATTAGGAGGTGCGCATGTGCTCTGTGCTGCGTTGGGGCGCGAGCGCGCTCGTGACGTGGTTCTCAGTCATGTGATCACATATCTCAATGATCGTTCTCCGCTCTTGAGACTTGCATTTGTACGAGCAGCGCCTGCGCTCGCGGTTCACGTGGGGGCCGTGAGCTTGTCGCAGTATCTTCTTCCTTTACTTCGTCAACTGATTGCCGACCCCGAAGAGCATGTGGTTGTAGGGGTGCTCACGTGTTTCTGCGAGCTTGTAACTTTGGGGCTTGTAGGGAAAAGCGCTGCTTTGGAGCTTGTGCGAAGCGTTGCTTGTCTCATATTGCACCCGAATGAGTGGGTGAGACAAGGGGCGGTCTCTGTGGTGGTCACAGTTGCACAGCACTTGGCACAGGCAGATGCATTCTGTGCCGTATATCCTGCAGTAGCTCCCTTTTTGGAGAACGAGGTTGTGGGGTTCACATGGGAGGGGGTCTACAGTGGGACTAAGAAGGGGGTACCAAGAGGAGTGTATGATGTTGCTTGTGAGTGGGGAGGAGGGAATAGAGGGAGTGGGGGCGGTGGCAGTGGGTTCTGGGAAGGAGTACAAAGCTCAAGTATGAATGCCAACGGACATACGAGTAATGGAGGAAGCAGAGGAGAAAAACGTAACGGAGAGGTAGGCAGTGTAGAAAATGGTACCTTCTTCATCCAGAATGGGAAGAGACTTGGCTCTAGCCGGGCTTCCGCTCTGGAAAAGGATTGGCTTTTGGCCAACTCCGTAAATTCTAATAGAAGTGGGGTCGGGGCAGACCAAATAGGACTCGGGCTTTCTTCTGGAGGCGGGTATGACGACAAGAACCGGAGTTCCTTTGATGCTGGCGCTGAGCAGCCTCTGACACGGAAGTCGATATACTCTGGTCTTTCGAGTGTGTTACTTTCCAAGATTGGGGCCCAGAAACACAAAAAGCAGGAACCCAAGATGACTGCACTGCTCAATGGTGCATTGGTTCTGTTGACAGCCGATGACGCTCTCTGGGTAAAGAAGTTGCGTGCGGCTGGTTTGCAGGACCAGGATCTCTGGAAGATATACGCGCTTCGTGAGCATATATCGAGCACATGCCGCGCTCTGGGTCTTAAACCACGTGCAGAGGCAGTGGTCCTGGATCTCTCTCTGTTGGGAGCCTTCCCTGTGAGTGTATTTTTCATTGTGCTGCTCCAACCTGCAGGCAGCATACCTCTCAATGGCAGAGAGCTTGTGGCCCCTGGCCCTTATCCTGGGATCACTGAGATCGACCACGTGATCGATCTTGGTCACACAGATGACCCGCATCTGTCTGAGGAACAAAGAAGTATAGAGAGCGAGAGCACACCTCAAGTAACGCTTGGGACTGTAGTTATTCTGGCTCGTAAAGCCACTCCCTCTACACGCACTTCTCAGGAGACAGCATACGGTGAGCTCAATGCTGCACACCGTTTCGGGATGCAGCTGCGGCCTGTGGTGCCTGTGGTGCAGGACAGTTACGTAGGGAACAATGTACATGTGCGGCGGTATCTCGACATGTGTGAGGTGCCTTTACGGCCAGACTTCTTCCACGAATTTGGAGCACGTGTGGTGCTCCAGAACGAGGCCCGAACATGGCCGCCCTCTGGAGAGCTTGTTGCGCATTTACACGAGCACTCAGTCCGCGTTCGTGCACTTTCAACGCTGCCTGACGGTTCGTATTTTGTGTCTGGGAGCGCCGACGGGCATGTGCGAGTGTGGGATGGCGTGCGTATGGAACGTAATGTCACGAGCACTGCTAGTGGTGGTGTGGTCGTAGCAGGCTTGCGCGCTCTTTGCTTCGTAGGGGCACGTGACTGTGTGGCTGTAGGGGGCAGGGGTGTGGTGTTGTACCGGATTGGAAGAGTGACGAAGAACCGGCGTAAAATGGAAGAGGTACGGCATTGGGGGGGTGGGGGGGTTGTGGACATGTGTTGGGGGGTGTTGGATACACAGGAGGTTTTGGTTTTGGGGATGGACAACTGCAAGATTGTGGTTTTGGATGTGGTCACAATGACGGAGGTTTTCACGTTGGAGAACGAAGTGAGATTGGGAGGAATTACTAGTGTTAGTGCCGACTCTGAGCATGGCATGTTGTATGTTGGTACAAGAGGGGGGTACGTAAGCGTGTATGACTTGCGCTACCGAGTAGGTATTGCTAGATACACAAATGGGAATGCTTCATTAGAGAAGAAGGTCTCTGAGGTGCGTAAGATTAGCTGTGGTTTCAGCAGTCTGGAGAAATGTCTATTCTCTGTGTTGGATGACAGTGGAGTGAGCATGTATCATATCAACGTGAAAAGTGGGAAGCTCGAGACCGTTTTTGGTAAGGGCTCTTTAAATGTGGTGAATGAAAATGAGCGTGTTGATGACTTTGGGTTTTCCGAGTTATCGAACTTTTTAGTAGAAACCAAGGATACTGTCTCATGCTTTTCAGAGGTTCGTGTTGGAGCACTGGGAAAGAAACAGAATAATGTTTACCTTTATTCTCAGAATAAGAGTTTGGCGTTTTTCGATATTGGGAATGAAAAGAATGGGAAGATAGGGAAGAAGGAGCCAAAAGCAGGTAAAAATGATCTGATCATCTCCAAAGCACAGAGAGAAAGTATTCGTAGACATCATGACGAGGTCACAGCTGTCTGTGTTTTGGTTCGGCCTTTCTTGATGGTAGTTAGCGGTGATGGCTCCGGAGTCATCAACGTGTATAAATAAATATTGACGTTTGTATTATAGATTGATGTAGTTTACAGAAAAGCAGTATGCATTTTATGACCTATATAGGCATTATTATTCAATTAAAGTACTGGTCCACCATCACACTAGTCACATTGACCCCTCCCAATGCAAAGATCATCCAAAGAAGCACAAATACTGGCACAGGCATCAAAATCAATTCTGTTCTCATCAAAAATGGTAAGATGTTGTATCCGTAAAAACTGTTTACACAGTAGTAACAGAAGGTCACCAAGTATAATGTGTTGCCCAATAACCTACTTAAGAAGTTATTTAAGGTGAGTATGGGCAAACAGATGAACTGGATCAAATAGAGATTTATCCAAATTACCAAGAATGAGTTGCAGTGAATGTCAAAGCAATAGGCCCACTCCAAGCTCTCTTCCCCTGACAATGAGGCCACGTTTATGTTATTGTTGTTACTGAAGAAGTTTCCTAATTTGGAAAAAAGGAAAAATATTTTTCTGATGACAGGTATGCTTTCGAGTGTAGATATGGATGCAGTAGAAGTGGGCAAACCTCCTAATATACCGCCACCTCCTCTTCTCAAAAATTTATTGACTAAGACCCAATTCACACTTGCCACAATTATCCCGACTATATAAAAGTCCACACCTACCATATACACTATAAGCTTAAGGATGCCTCCGAAGCCCATACCATAGGTGATACCCCAGGCCACGGCACTGATTACCAAAAAGAAACTTATGAGCAAGATAAAGGCAGGGTCATCTCTGTGGTAGTGATTTTTTGTGTATTTGTGGTAGTACAAGCTCTTGTACACTTTCTTAGGCAGGATGATCAAGTAGACAATTTCCCAGATCAGCTTGTCAAAATCCAAAGCTGGGGGTCGAAGTGCTCTCTTGAAGAAGGTTGGCACTTTGAACCGGAAAAACCGGTTTTTCGGGAGCGAAAATCGGCTCTGATTCGAGGACTGTTCTAAAGGCCTGCGCTGAGACCGAAAGTTCAGGTACAGCAGCAGCGCTATAGAAGAGGGGCCAGGGACTCGAGGAATGCTGCTCATTTTGAGAAAGCCTAGGACCGGTTATCCTGGTGTTTATCTCGGTTTATGGGTATTGTACAGGGTGGTGCTTTGGAATTTAATTAAATAGATCTGTTTATCGCATGTTGAGAAGGCTGAATATTCGATTGGATCGATTATGGATTACATGTAGTTAGTTAAGGAAATACGGAATTCCACGGACTTTCTTGTTGTTTTGAATTGCTTCTTGTGTATGTTTTCGCTTGGTGTATGCCTATTGAGTGAAGTTGTTGATATCGAGCATTTGATACATTTGATGAAAATTGCCATCCCTGCAAAAAGAAGAGTTTTATTTGAAGGGCCTTTCAATCTGCGATGAGTATGTGAGCATTGCTTTCCTTCCAAATTCTTCAAGCGAGATCCGAGACTGTAAAATTATCTCATACAGACAAGTGCATCTAAGAAGAATACAAATACTAGTACTATATTTCAGTTCCCGCACATTTCTTCAGATCAGACTACCTGAAGACCGAATTGTGGTAAGACTTTTGTATCATAGGTCTTCTTGAAGAGGGCAGAAGAGTGCTGTCTGAAGGTGCCCTGTTGTTCTGCAAGTACCTTCTGACTCCCCAAACAGCTAGGGAATCCTTCAATTGGCCGGGAATCGTTACAAAAAGAAGCACGCCTATGGTAACAAGCAAACCCTGTTTTTGGAACAGAACCGGATGATTTTCACGGAGGGCTTGTGAAACCTCGTGAGGGACTTCAGGGACTGAGCAGTATCTATTTTGAGTTTTAAAGACATGGAAACAGTCTTTAACTGCCCTGAAAACCAGGGAGCCCTACACTCTCGATTTCAAACACTAAAGAACTTATACACTACAGAGAATTTCCTGAGAGTGTCCTCCTCTATCAGCTTCAACAAAAAAGGGGACGCATACCAGTCGCTAGCCTGTGCTGCTACCAAAAGGTCCTTTGGTGCAAAAAGATATTACTCGATATTGACATTTGTGATTTTGCTGTCATTAAGGGACAATGCATGCTTCGTGCGATTGAGTAAAAATCTACCTACATCTGGGGCACGGGGAGAGTTTCACTCTGTGATAAGGGTAGCCGTGTGCTAGCTGCAGAGTACCAGATGGCGTCAAAGGGGATGGTAAAAGGACGATCCATTCAGATGGAAAACTTCCAGGGACTGAACCGTGCCATAGAAGACTGCACCTTCAACTATATCAAGGGAAAACAGGCACCGATAGTGAAACAATGCATCAAGATCGTTAGTAAATATAAGCTCGGTGTGTGACTGCAATCTCATAATATATGAGGCTAGAGAACGTGGTAAGGGGTACAACGTCATTCTTGCAACTGTCAGCTTCGCCACACAAAAGGTTTCTACAATGGATGTGAAATATGAAATCTTCTGCTTCGCGATTTGTTTCACCATTACTCTTCAAAAGACTTCAACGGTTCATGGTTGACCGGGTGGTTCTTTCAAATTTCGAAAGAAAAAAAAGCGCTTTATACTGATACTAGTAGTCACTGTCAAAGTTAGAAATTTTTGATTCGTTGTGGCAGAGTGGATTCCGAAAAAGGTCAGGGATGCATTTGTGAGGTTAAAGACTACGCGATACACATTTAGAAAAAAAAAAGAGAGCACGGTATGTATGGCACGAGTAAAAAGGGCTTTTTTGTACTTTTGGAGACTTGAATCTTGTGCCTCATACATAAAGACCTGCACTCGAAGTCTTGTTCCTTTTGAACTTCGTGACCTTTTAGCAGTTCAATATTCTGCTGGGGTGCACTTCAACAGTAAATCTACTATTTTAGAGCACCGGATGATCGTTTTATCTCGAGCATACTTGACCAACGCGGAGAGAGTCAGTAACGTATGGCTTTTGTAGAGGCACAGTTTAATTGGGGAGAGACTTGCTACTATTTGTAACAGAAGAAGACGGGAATAAGATCAATGATCAGCTCGATTGAAGCGCTTATTCAACGTGGTGGTAGTTTTCGATTATGTTTAGGTGTATTGATGTGATCTCTTTTCTCAGCGAGGGGGAAATTCCGAGCCCATATTGGATCGATCACCGTGATTAGTTGTGAGTGTAGAAAATCCTCATCCTGTCATCTCAAAAGAGTAATCTAATGAATCGCCACCGGCATAATTTGGTCTACATGACAGTATTATCGTCCCCTGAGGATCGGAATGATTCTAGTGCATATTTATCAATCAATTTGGTTGAAATGGCTCAGCAGCCAGTAATTACAGTTCTGCGATTCCATAAGACATAAGAAGCTAAAAATGAGAAGAACTACCCTATCACATGCAAATGATTCTGCTGCTAACTCCGGACGGTGGAGAAGATGCATGTCAATTTCTGTGTACAAAAGCTGTTGAATACGAGATACCGTTTATCCTATCGAAATTTTGAGGTAAAATCCCTGCATGAGTCAAAGCTGCAACACCGACAAGAATATGACTTACCGAGGTCAATAATGTGCGCCAACGATCAAATAATAATCAAAGACGTCAAAAGAAGTCAATTGATATTTTTTTGGATTTATTAGTGTATCCTGCAATTCTACTCGATGTATCGTATCTTTACCCTGATAAGCAGTGCTCGCTTAATTTTCCGCATTTACGCACGTCATGATCGGAATAAAGCTTTCGAAAGAGGCGTCCAAGCCAACATAACAATGGATTGACATACATAATAACTAGGATGTTTCTTTAAGAATTCAAATGAGTTATATTGGTCTTTAGGAACATCTTTAATCTTCAAGCGAGTTTATTCCTTCTCACGTTAAAACTACGGAATACCATCAGTATATAGCGCGAGTTTTCGGGGGGTGCTTCTCCACCTACCTTATCATATGTATGGTTATCCTGAGAATCCTGATATGGATGCAAATTGCGATATAAAAGGAGCATCTTCCCAAAGAATTGAGCATACACCTCAAAATGAAGATCTCTGCTTTACTTTCCCTTTTGGGAACATCTTCTGCCATGATTTACGGAAACTCTGTTAACTTCTGGGACGTTGAAACCGTCAACTCGTCGTATGTGGATGTTGACCTTACTAGAGGTAACAAGACAAACTCTGCTGTGATCGAGACAACTAAGGGAACTATCAGAATCAACCCTGAAAAGACGGCGATGCTTGTGATTGACATGCAAAACTACTTCTTGCACCCAAACTACACAGACTTTCCTGCTGGTCTTTACTGTGTGGATCCTGTTCTTGACTCGATCAAAACCTTCCGTGACATTGGGCTGTCTATCATGTGGGTCCAATGGGGTCTTTCTGAAGAGGATCTCTTTGATATCCCTCCCTCTTATAAGTACTCCTTCGGTACACTGGGAAAAACCAAAAGCAACACCACCAGTGTAGGCTCTCAAATGGGGTTCCTTAACACCACTGAGGGAACCGTGGATATGGGTCGCAAATTGGTGCGTGACCAGTGGAACACTCAACCTTATGGGCCATTGAATGCCTCTATGAATGAGGGTATTTCTAATGGCACTGACTACTACTTCCCAAAAAACAGACAGTCTGGTCTCTGGGGCCCTGAGACTCCATTAGGATGGTTTTTGCACGACCAGGGTTTCACCACAGTGTTCCTTACGGGTGTGAATATCGACCAGTGTGTGCTTGGCACTATGAACGATGCTTACTATAAGGGTTACGATTTCGTGGTTATCAGCGATGGTACCGCCACTTCTTCACCTCTGTATGCGTATGAGACTGTAATTTACGAGGCCGAGCTTCACGGCTTTGTGACCAACTCCACCCAGATCGTTAACCACAGAGCTGAGGTGTAATAAAATCTCTAAAAAATTCTAAATCCTTTTTTTTCTCTCGTCAACTCTTTTTTTCTCTAGACACAGGTACAGCCTGCACTACGACATATAATGATAGTTTATCAGCATGTAGATGCAATGCATTACAAGGTAATAAGTACAAAGTTCCATAATAGATACACATTAACCGTATGGCTCACTGAAAGTTCAAAAACGAGTTCATACTCGTTCTTTTTACTCATCATCCTCATCATCCTCATCATCCTCGATAACCCGTCTTCTTTTCTTGACTCTCCCATCATCCTCTTCACCCTCTTCATATAACTCTCTACCGCCCTCTTTAATTCTTGTCAATCTCTCAGATCTTTCCAAGTCATCCTCTTCGTCTCCACTCACAATCTCCTCATCGTCACCAGCCACAAAGTCATCATCTTCCTCATCATCAAAATAACCTTCATTTAGATCTTCCTCGGTCTGTGCAGTTGTAGGGCCCCTACGAGACTTTATCTCGCCTCTTTCCTCCTCCTTCATTCTCTTGAGCTCCAACCTGCGAGCACTACGAAGCATCTCCTCCTCTTCCTTCTCCTGTCTCCTCAAGACCAACTCAGGGTCCTCGTTGAGCAACGCGCTATTTACTACGTCATTCTTCACATTCTTCTTCTTGATGTACTCTGTCAACTTTTTGTGGATCTCAGAGTTTGTCAGGGAAGGGATAAGGCGCATGTTTTTCGAGAAGATGCTATCAGTTTGGAAAATCTCAAGTTCATTGTGTCTGATTGTAAGAAAATGGTCAGAAGCAGGGTTGCGAACCACGTCGAAGATTTCTTTCCCAAGTTTCATAGATATCAGACCATCAGACCACTCCACAAAATGACAGTTCAGCTGTTTGTAGACCTTATCACCTATTTTGTTATAGCGCCACCGGATTACATTCTCACTGAATAACTTCTCCATTTTCTTGTCTTCCTCGTTCAAATCCCGCTGCTGCTCCTGTATCTGCTCTTTGAAAGCTGGTGCGTCAAACGGCATCGGATCCACATTCAAGAATGCAGGCAAGTTAGTGAAATACACTTCATCATCTTCCAGTTTTGATGTGCAAGGATGTTTGGCCAAATCAAGATCGATAGCGTGTATTTCTCGTTCTTTTTCATTTTCTTCATCTTCGTTTACCTCGTTATCTTCATCATCATTATTCTCCCCTTCATCACTGACTGCTGTCTTCTCAATCTCGTTCTGCTCTCCGTCACTGTCCTCTCCAAAAAGATCATCGAGATCGGGGGCACTCATGGTGTTGAAACTTTTGGTGAACCAGCTATTAATTAATCATGCTACACGCACGCAATGCAGACACCCTACAAGAAACTCTACTTAGAAAATATTAAAAAACGACCTTTCATGACGGTTTTATAGAATTATACTTGAAGCCCCAGGTTCACTGGGTGAAAAAAGGATTGTTTAAAGAGAACCCTATCGGATTCATAGGAGTCTTATTTTGATGATGATAACGAGAAATTAGGACTGTATGTTCTTCACGGAAGTGCTTTGTTCGAACTGGTGCTTGTATGCTCGGATGGGGCTTTCTCTAAACCGTACGGCTATACATTTGCAATGAAAGTACTTATGGGATACTCTTCAAGGACGTCAAATTTGGAATATATACATAAGTGTACATGAGCAATTCTTGTTTGAAGTTTTACGAACTGAAAAATTAAAGGTTTACAATACTAGCTGATATTACCGATTGAAATTATGGTATTATTGAAACAATTTAGAGAGTTTTATGGTATCTATCCATGCAAACAAGGTTCTGAAGAATCTCAGTTGATCACCAAATGACCATGCATCAAAATGTGCCAAATTATAAGTTTTATGAACTCCATTCACTCATACTTAGGTAGTTCTAAATTTTTTTTGCTGGCTCCAGGAAATACACATTCACATACTGTTGAGCTTTCAATTCGAGTGTTGGTCAACTCGATATCTTTCCTGTTTTCACAATAACATGAATGAATTCAGCCTGTTTAAATTTCCTAATTAGCTAAGCTTGCTTGACATGCAGTCTAAGATGTGAGGGTGAATTATAAATAAAAAGTGTATAAATAATACACAGTAGGATATATGATAAGGTCAGGGCTATCTCGTTTTGTTATCCTGTATTCAAATAATTAAGCTTTTCTTTTGATTACAAATCTGCTACAATAAAAAAGTTCCGGTTCCCTCATCACGTCTTCAATGACTCAAAACTATGGGAGTGTAAACTCCGACGCGGAAAGCTTATCAGAGCCCACAAAGGTTTCGACTGATTTGCCTACAGAACTCCGCTTTATAGCTCTCAAGAGCATCCCAAATGCGTTTAGCTTCCTTTTGCAATACTGTTTAAATGCTTTTAGTGTGTTCTTTCTTAGCAGACTTGGCGAGGAAAAGTTGGCTGCTGGATCTCTAGCAGTCACAACTTTCTTCATGACAGGCCCTATTCTTTTCATAGGTATGACCACTGCTATCGATACACTTTGCCTGCATGCATACGGGGCAGGTCAGTATCGGTTGGTTGGTCTCTACTTTCAGAGAAACGTTGTCATTGCATTTATTATGTATATTCCACTCTCCTTGGTTTGGCTCAACCTGAGTTATATCCTTAGTTTATTTGTGAAAGATGCTGAGATTGTAAGACTAGCTCTGGCTTATCTCAAACTTTCTATCCTCGAAGCTCCTGCCGTGATACTTTTCGAGAATGGAAAGACTTTTGTTCAAGCTCAAGGAATCTTTCACGCAACATCTTATGCGTTTTGTGTGGTGGTTCCTGTAAACTTAGCTCTCAATTACGCTTTGATCGTTCTGGACTCGTTCGCCATAGGATTTATGGGTGCACCAATAGCTTCTTTAATCAGCTATTGGCTCTTAGGAGCGATTCTTTTAGGATATGTGATATTTGTGGACGGGCTGAGCTGCTGGATTCCAATTTCGAAGGACTCTTTCAAGGACCTCGGTCAACTTGTAGCACTCAATTTTTATGGAGCCATAATGTTCCTCCTGGAGTGTATGGCTTTCCAATTAGCGACTTTTATGGCATCTACTTTTGATGCTGTTCAGTTGGCTGCTCAACTGGTCACAATGACCTTTTTATCATTTCTTTGTGAGGGAACATACGCCGTGAGTATAGTAGGTCAAATACGTATAGGCCTGTATGTAGGCTCAGAGAGCATTCAAGCAGCAAAACTAGCCACAAGAGCCCTATACATTATAATGCTCACCTTAGGCGTACTGAATTTTCTGATAGCATTCTTTTTCAAAGATTCAGTGGCGTCTTGGTTTGCAAAAGGAGACCAAGAGCTTGCGGCAGTCATTTCAGGAACCATGACTATTGTAGCAATAACCCAATTTTTCGATACCGGTTTAAATATTAGTCTGCAAGCCGTGTTGCGTGCACAGGGACGCCAAAAGATTGGCAGTATTCTTGGAGTTTTCTGTTACTATGTGGTGGGCCTCGTTTTTGAGTTGTATTTTGGCTTCCACTTGGGCTTGAAATTATGGGGAATTTGGTGTGGGTTGGCCATGGGCTTGTGCCTTTTGTCCGTACTGTTATTTGCATTTGTGTTGCGGTCTGATTGGAAAGACGTTATAGAGAATGCTCAGAAACATTTATAATAGACAATTTATAGGCGAAATGATTACACCTTGTAGAACTGGCTACTTTGTTTACACTCAAAATAGTATACAACGTACGACTCGTGCAGCATCAAGCTCTATAGACATGTGATGGTACCTTGTAAGAAAGGGCAGGTAAAAATATGAATTTAAAATGTGACGGAGGAATGACATAACCGAAATAACGTTTAGGAACTGGTGGTTAACATCAATACAGCTATCTGGAACACATTGTGAAAACAGAAGTTTGAGGCTAGTACTTCGAATCACTTGAAAATAGACCTTTACTCCACAAAACCCACTCATATATCTCTAATTGGATTACCCTTCGCTCATACTTCCAGAAGGCCCCCAAATACCCCCGAACCCATGCAAGACCTCTCTTACCCTCTAATCCTTCTCTGTCCTCTTCAAATACAGTTCTTGCACAGTACCAAGCCATAATCAAAAACCCGCCCTCCTGTCCGATCGGGCTCCGGAGCCGCTCATCCAAGCTACGAACCAAGTCGTTGGTCTTCAATATCAAAAGCACGATAGGAGGGAGCGTGCGCAAAAGTCTCATGAGGTCTGCCAAAAGACCTTCAGTCAACCTTTTCGTCATACCATCGATCTCTTCTTTGGTCCGCGGAGTCTTTATACTGTTCAAGGCATGATCGAAGTCTCTACCTGTGATTCCTGCGGCAAAAAGTGGAAAGTTTTCGTCAGAGACTCCACAAAACTCCTGCGCATACTTTTTGATCAAAGCCGGGTTCAGGTCCAATAAGGCCAACCACATGCGAGCATATGCTCTTCTCATCGGAGTGCTTGTGTTTCTGTACTGGCCGTGGTCGTATAACACGATCTCAAAGTTGTGTTTGCCTCTTCCAGCGATTGGTCTTATGGCCAAGTTACCCCCATGAGGATCACAATGGATGCCTACACCAGGCGTGAAAATCATGTTGTTAAAGATATGAGAAAGGCATAAACTCACCTGGGCTCTCAGAATGTGGTTTTTGTCAAGAAACTCCAAGTCGTCAAGTCTGTGGCCAGGCACAAATTCCATCGCCAAAACACGTTGCAGTGCCCAAAATACCTTTGGAATACGCAAAGCGGTAAGATTTTGAGAGCCCTTGAAATACTCTCTCGTGGTGTCGGCGTTTTTCTGCTCGATCCGGAAGTCCAACTCAATGAAGATACCGTTCTCCAACTCGTCTCCAAGCCAGCGCAAATCATAGTCAGGGAAAATATAGGCCAATGTGTTAAATACGCCCCGAGTAAGAGCTATGTCCAAGGGCACAAACTCTTTGAGCGAGGGATGCTGGAACTTTACAGCGACCTCTTCTCCAGTTTCTCTCCACTTTCCAGTGTGAACTTGGGCCAACGAAGCTACTCCAATAGGTTCCGGGTTTAGGTCCAGAATGACCTCTCGGAGTGGGACCCCCAAATCATACTCGAACATCTCTTCGATCTCATCTAAGGTCAGCCGAGGACATCTGTCTTGGAGAGGCAACATCGCCTCGGGCCATTCGGGAGGAAGCAAGTATGTGAGTGCCGTGAGATGCTGCCCGAGCTTTATGTACACACCACCATTATGGGCCAAGGCCTTGTAGGTCATGTGAGCGCACGTTGCATGGCATTGAGAAAGAGCATCATTCCGGTCTTTGGGCAGCGTGTACTCCTTCAGAAGGACACGCTTGTATTCAAGAGCGCAACGTACGGTAGTTGCACCAACAACTGTCACTCGCTCCACCATCCGAACACTGTGCACCACAGAGTCTCTGAAATCTTTGTCCAAAGAAGCATATATGCTCATGGCCCCTACGCCGCCGTATACCATCCATATGTTTGATTTGGCCTTTGCAGGCTGCCGTTTTGCGGCCTGGTGTACAAGGCGCACCGGTCTTTCAAAGAGCCTAAGCATGTGTTGATGGGCTTCGAAAAAAATGCATATATCCTCGTCACGTGCCATGCTCCCCAAGCAGTTGGGCTAGATTCGGGCTAGGGGATTAGTTCGGTGATCCGAGTTTCATATACTGTCCTTTCTTTGAATTTTGGGGGTTTTTGGGTGATGTGTGCACACTACATAAATATCGTAGTAAAACTGACATACACAGAAATTGGGCGAGCTGATAATGTAACCATAAAACTGAAGGCTTGGATTGCCTCTTGTAGAATGTTAGGGCTGTGGTTCATTTCTGTTCACCTTTTGATCCCTTTTATAAAATCACTTTTCAAGGGACAGTATATATGGCTTATTGCCAGTTGATCTCTCTAAGATGGTCAGAATCTGTCACTGTACTATTTGCCATCTTAAAAGTGATTAGAATAACCAGATCGTGAACTATCTTGCAACTCGTACCTGTTGTAAAACAGCCTGTATGAGCAATTCTCTGTTCAATCGAAAGACCACATATAACTTTGAACACCGCCAATCTACCTATAAGAGTGAATCACACCTTAGGTCAGCTCCGAGGTTGTCAAAGGTCATTTTTGATTGTTCTGTGAGCCCAGAACTGCTTAGATGATCAGAGCTGAGCATCGGCTGCAGTTGAAGAGTAAATTCGATCAAAGCTTTGTATTTTCAAATAATTTTAGTATTTACATATTTATATTTTTACTTATGCGTTTATCTCCGGTGTTCCCTTTTCCAGAAATACCTAAGCCTGTGCAGACAAGTGCTGACACTGAAGTTTAAATCCATTGACATTGGTTCCGGAGAAAGCTAAGTTATTTCATCCAGACAAATTTATCCCTACAACGTAAATACATCACATTGAAGAAATAGTTATCCTTTATCATACTTGTAACCTCGTAATGTTTAAGCCCATCACTTCTCACAATGCCCTCAAAAGGCAAAAAGACCCACATAGTTGAGAATCCACAACATATATCATCAACCTACAACCTAACACCCTTCAAGCTTCTCCTTATCTTCTGTTATCATCCTGGGGTCCATTCACGTGACATGAAATAAAAGATTGATTTGACAGACATCAAACAGGTGCTACCATTAATCCCAAGAAGCCTGCAGGGACCATAAAACAAAGAGTTCTACACATAGAGAGCTAATCACTCTAGTTTTACCGAGACAACTGTTTGAAACTGGCTTTCACACACCTCGGTGATACTAATCTGGCAGAGATAAAGACACCGTTCCAATCTTTTCTCCGTGCACTGTGCTTCGCTCGCTATACAGAACCTGGGTATATCAAGGCGAGGACAAGAAAATAACATTATACATAGACCCAACTGACTAAGCTACCAAGAAATATCATAAGCTTGCCGAAATAAAAATCTGCCTTAATGAACATCTTTAATAAGCGAGTGAGAAAAGCGTCAGAGCTCCTGATTCCTCTGATGCTGTCGATTCGTATCAAAAAAGATCATCTTGTGAAGTGCTCATACTGCAAAGGTGAAATTAACTCAAAGACAAGTTACTACTTCGAGCATGCTACTCAGAATGCATACCACATTAAGTGTCTCACATGCCACAGATGTAAGTTGGACTGCTCCAAGGAGTTTTTCCACACTTCCAAAAAGATCAACAGACACTACCTTCCTGTCATATATTGCAAAAATGACATGTTTGAAACGTGTGGCACATGTCAAGGGCCTATAGAGCAGGGAGGGCAGGTGACCTTCCTCGGAACCAAATACCATGAAGAACACTTCGCGTGCTCTGTATGTGGATGCGCTTTAGCACAGTGTGCTCAGGTTTTTGAGCTGCGCAGGGCATTGTACTGCGCTAGAGATTTTGTGACATTTTACAAAGGAGAGCGCACAGCACTGCGACACACCCCCAGAATCCTGGATCTTGAGTTCGATGATGTCTCAGATCCTGCGGTTGCTCAGTTTGCGCCTGACAATCTCGATATAAGAGATTTCACTAGTACAGACTACGCCACTGTGTACTGTGGAGGATGCGATCTGATGCTTTTAGCGGGAAGTAGCATCAAAGACATCCGGTTTAATGATTCAGGAGAGCGCGAGTACTGGCATTTAGATTGTTTCTCTATGCTCAGACGGTACCGAGTCATTTTGAGTCCCAAGTTTGTGGACCCTAGAAGATACATCATGTTCAATAAGAACGCACGTAGTATCAATATGACTGCAGAATTAAAGCATCTTCTGCAGTGCTTGGATGCTTTTTTTGGGCGCTTGGAAAGTTACCTCACAGGGCTCGATGAAGCTGAGCCAAGGAAGACCCTATTGGGAATACTCCTGCTTGTAGAGGTACTTTTCAAAGCAGTAGAAGTGGTGGATTTCGTTGTAGATGATTACAGGGCCATGGCTAGGGACTACAAATATCCTGAGGAGGGGCACAAGCTTGAGGAGCTCAATTTTCTGCGGTTCCAAACATTAGAGGGAGAGCATATCGCTCTTCATGGGCTTTTCGTCGAAATTTTGAATGGTCAGTTGGATGCTTCAACGTTCGGAGCACAGATCTCTCGGAAGATGGATCACATAGTAGGGTATGCGCTTCATCAAGCGCTCATATATAACTACTTTTCGAAGGAGAACTACCTCCTTCGGACGTTTTTGGACAAGCTCAGCGTATCTGGGCGCACCAGAGAGGCTCTTTCTGAAGACTCCAGCAGGCTGGTGGACTCAGAATCGCCTCAGGAACCAGAGCCGGAGGACAATTCGTGCAGCAAGTGTGGTGAGGAGATTGGGCTCGAATCCTGTATTTCGCAGGTCTTTGAGGATAATAGCACCGTTAGCAAGAGATTCTGGTATCACATGAATTGCGTGGTTCCAGGAGATTTGGTTGACAGTTTAAGTGTGGTGAAGATTGTGGATGCATATGGTAATGACGAGGAGGGGGAGGGGGGCGTTGATACCCGGGAAGTAGGTGTTCTTGAGAGGGTAGTGCATAGTGTAAGACAGTTGCTCAAGTAGTATAGATGTTAATGTTAATGTTGGTTATTGTAAGTTGGCTTTTTTACTTTCATAGCTTTTACTACTTAGTACAGATGCTGGAGTCATGGCAATTATAATTAGTAATATAAAAGAGATAAAAGAGAACTAATCATCCTCATCTTCATTATTCAAATTGAATCTTTTCAAGCTCGGAAGGAGGCCGCCTCTTTTTCCTTTTCTGGCTTTAGCTGGGCTTCCAAATAACTTCTTAACCTCTCTAGCTGTCACACTAGGTGAACCCTGTATGCTCTCCAAATTAGACTTCTGTGTTTTTCTTACAGGGGTTCTATCATTGCTCAGGACTCTTTTTATGGTAGATTTGCCATTGAGAGCATGTGTTGCTGTTCTTCTTTTCTCTACACTGATACGCTCTACACTATCCCTTCTTTCCTTGAAATGGCTGGCAAACTCAGACTCACCAGTCACGAATTCCGAGGTCACCTCCGGCTTCAATGGCTGTATAGGTGGGTTTTGCAAGCTTGGCCTCTGTGTCTTTCTCACTGCCTTTGAATGGCTGAGGCTGTCGTTAGTTGTAGATTTGCTGAGAGCACTGAAAAACGTCATATTGACACCGCTTTCGTTTCCTGCACTAGATGCGGTTTCATCTGCAGTCACAGGCTCAGAATAGACTGTCTTCCCACTCACTTTTCTCATTTTAGAAGGTCTAATAGTGTTTCGAAGAGTCTCTACCCTGTTCTCCATGAACTTAGTCTGTTCAATCATATTGTGAAGCTGCTTTATCAGATTCAGCTTGGGAATACGTCTACTCAGGTCTATACTCGTATTTCCTGTATCATAAGACATACCCACATCACTACGAGACTTTGCCACCAAAAGGCGCTCCTTGAGTTCCCCATATTCATTTTGAAGATTCTGGTTCTTAAGTTTCTCCTTCAGAAGAAGCTCATCTTTATAGCTGAGCTCACCTTCTAGAAGAGCTATTTTTTCCAAAGAATCATTATATTTTGTCTCCAAATCATTCAAATTTATGCTTAGTATACGTTCATTCTGCTCTATGTTGTCGTTCATGATTTCAATGTTGACCAATTGGCTTCGCACAGACTGGAGCTCAGACTTGTAGTTTCGGAATCGGTCTTGATACAGAGTATTCAAGTTCCCAATCTCATTTTCCAACTGTACGTATTTTGCTCTCCATGTGTTTATTTCTTTGTTCTTGCGTTCAACTTCTTCTTTACATTCATTATTCAGATCTTCTAGCGCTATGAGCTCCTTCTCGAGTTCCTGCTCAAGCTCATACGACGACTTTCGGAAGTCCGAAAACTCAGTCTCAAGATCCAGAATCTGCTTTAAAGCAAGAGTGAGTCTGTCTGAGGAGGAGATAGAAGTGGGGGAAGTTGGGGTTTCCATGCTTGAATGGTAAATTTCTGACGTTGAACCACTTTTACTGGTTTAAATTTGGTTGCTTCTCGGGTTTTACTGAGTTTCTTCAGTTTAATGGGGTATGTTTATGACAATTAATGGGCCAGGTCGAGCTCCTGATTTTGTTTGTAATTAATTGCAGATATGCTTGAGTCAAGTTTTTAGTCCTATTCGTATATTCAGGTATGGGTACTAGGCGTTGAAAATGCTTTTTCAAACAGGTTTTTGTTCTCTTGTGCTTAATTGTTTGCTAGAGAACCCATAGCGGAAAATAGTAATTGTGAGCCAAAATTACAAAAAATGCGCTAACAATTCTCTTGAAACCGAGTGATTGAAGTTATGAGGTACCCAATGTAAAAATGTTCTATTTATCTACTTATATATGTTTTCAATGGTACAGTGAGTACCACCACCACATCGCTTCTAAACAAATCGCACATCTTCAGGAAAAACAATCATAGCTTGATATTTGACTATAAACTAAGCAAAAGAACAATCAGACTGATACTCAGTCGTGAACTTCCCAATTTTCCATTCACAACCATTTATTTGTAAGGCCTAAGTCAACCTTCTAGAAACTGATGGAAACCTTCATGTGCGTTGAGTCAGAACAACAAATCTTTTAGAGGATAGAGGAGTGATGTCTTATTAACAGACATGCCTCTTCCAGAGCAAGTATATGGGACAATAGTGTCCTAACACGTGGTTCACCAATTCTAGAGATTCTTCTCATGTTAAGCTAGTCTCAAAGCATACAAAGCTGTACCGATGGCATTAACTCAACCACTTATGATTCTACGTAATCTATATACAATTTTAGGAGCAACTTTCAACATCTTAATACGAGCATATAATAGATATGATTACCTCATCGCAACTGCATGGTCATCTCATCACAAAAATCAAATCTGCCCATCCACATCCATATATTTAATCTGTGCCCATTCCCACAAAAAGCATAAAAAACTCAAGCCAATCAACAAAAATGTCTTTCAAGAGTGGTCATGAAAAGTTCTTGGCTTTCCCTCGTGATGAGGTGTTTGCTGCTATCTCGCCAGCGTTCAAGATACAAACCGTTGACACAAAACTAAAACCCCAGGTTGACAAGGACAGGGCTCTTCCGCGCAATGAGAAGCTTCGTTCTCTGGGCGAATCACGACCTGCGCGGTCTACTGCCCTGGCGCGTGTGGAAAACGCGCTGCTCAGCGACCTCATTGCAAGTCTCAAGACCTCCAAGACTGAAGTATCGACTTACGCTCGTGAGCAAATCTTCAAGCAAATAATGTCTCTGCTCCAGTCAGGCTACAGCCAGCTGTCCTCTAGTGAGGAAAATGTGCGCATTTTGGTGGCGATCATGAAAAGCGGATTGCCTGAAAAAGAAGTATACTACGCCGTTCGTGCTCTTGTCTTCATCGCAATTTACGACGAATATTTGACAGCGACAATTACCGAACAAGTGACGGCTGCTGCGCTTTCCGCGTTGCAGGAGAGGCTGCAGACAAGTGTGGACCTTCGTGTGGCGTTCAGCAATGCCGTGTTTACATTGCGTTTAATCATGGGGGGAGGCCGTGACCTGGGTATCCCTGAGGAGATTGACCTGTGGTTGGACACCGTGGAGAATCCAGACACGGATGAAGCGTTGGTGGTGTCGGCTTTGTATGGTGTGAGCGTTTTGCTCTCTCTCATTGTGGATGTCGTTGAGAGCAACTCGACAATCGAGAGCCTCATTCCGGCTCTCATACCGTACTTTACTGACGAGAGAAAACGCGTTTCTGTTGCGGCTGGCAGTGTGATTACTCAGTGCTTTCAGTCATACGTGTTTGACGGTGAGGATGAACTGGAGGTTCCATACTTTGACAAAGAAGACTTGGTGAAGATCTTCGAGGCTAATGTTCGCGAGACTGGTCATGAGTTGACCAAGGGTAACCGCCAGTTCGTGAACGTGGCGCATCGTCTTTTTCTACAGAACGTGAAGGACAACTTTTCTTCTGAGGCGCGCCGGCACTCTCCAGAGCCGGAGGTTTTGGCTATCATCCATATTGGTGACTCTCAGTTGTCTATTTGTTCGTTCCGTCTTTTAACTCGGTTGAACTTTTTGAGATGGGCTTTTGGCGGAAAGTTGTCTGACCTTATACGGGGTGATATCAGCCAGGATTGGGTTGAAATTGGAGGCATTTTGACTGAAACTTACTCGGAGACTGTCAAGTCTGATGGAGGGCTTGATGTGAAATCGGACTCAGTGGTCTACGATGTGGGGAAGTACAGCAGAGAGCCTATTAACCCGAAAGTTCGGGATTTAAGTAGACAAAGGGAGAGGGATAACAAGTGGAAGGAGATTTACGAGGAGCAGTAATAAACCACGTGCAAAGTGAGTGTGTTCTAGATGGTGTACAGAGCGATCTGCGTTTTCGCACAATGCTTTGAATAATATTTCTTCACATCTTCCCTATTGCATTTTGTTTCTGTTTTGGTCTTATTGTACAAATCTTTTCCTGATTTGTCTGCTTAAGATTATACTCGGCGGGGGGTTGTTACGGCGTGCTGCACGCATTATCTTAAAGTAAAGCTAGCGAACATATTCATACTCCTAATGCCCTATTAACTACTTAAGATTGTAGCGTTGATTAGCAAGGTAATTTGTAGTATTTGGTGTTTCGGGAAATTGTTTGGGTTGCATAATGGAGGAGTTGTGGCTTGGTGCAGATAGATCCAACGTGTTAAAATGAACTTTCTTTAGGATTCGAGAGGATTAGAGGCATCAAAGTTATATAGGGGACTTTATCGGTATATTGTATGTTCAAAATCTGGTTCTAGTTGTTAATCAAAAAAGGAGGTTCTGCAGAGAGGATAACTGACGGTATCAATTTGCGCTGAGACCTTCTTGCAGCCATTAGCCGAGAAATCTGTGTCAAATTCTTTTCAATAAATGATGTCTACATTCTCAATGATGTCATTGTAGACGAGACTGACAGAATATCGCTCCAGTAAATATATGCTATCTATGAACAAAGTTCCATTGCATTCCATAAAGGATCGTCACCCATAAACAGCAATGAAAGCTCCAGTTTGAAGTTTCATTGCTCGTTTATTTGATACCTGTTAATTAGATGTGCTTGATGTCAGATTGCAGATAACCTAAAATTCTGCAATTAATAATATAAATGAACCTAAGAAAACTTAACAATGTTTCTCCCACCCACCAATCATTCAAAATAAATCATTCTCGTTGACAGATTTGTCTCATTCGGGGATGTTCAATGCCTTCTCTTAAATGACTAAACGCACGCACCTTTCTTTGTATAAACCTACCCACATAAACAAATCTATAACTCAACGGCAGGCGCGAACACCTGCAACATGAAATACCTTTTACCGATCGGAGACCTCGGGGGTCCCATCTCTCCCTCCAAAGGCACTCTCCTTGTCCCTTCTTCCCCAGAGCCTTTCCCATACACTATTGAAGTGCTCATTTCTGCAGGATCCCCTATCACAAATAATGGGTCACTTCTCACGACCATTCCCCCCGAAAGCACGCCATTTTCAAGAGACACCTTCCACAAGCATCCAATCCCCCTCTCATTCACCAAAGATGTAGTCATTCCCCTCTCTGTTTCTTCTCCGGGAGTGTATGCATACAAGATCGAATACGATACTCCCATGAAAATGTCAGACACCTACTATATTGTAGTCCAGCCGTCACTCTATCTCCAAAACCGGTACCTTCCGCTCAACTCGGTATCTATCCAATCGGTGGTATCTAAGTGGGTTGGTCCCCTTTTAGAATGGGATGCCTTCTTCACCAAGGTTGCTCTGAAAGGATATAACATGGTTCACTTCACCCCTCTCCAACAGCGGGGTGAGTCCAATTCCCCGTACTCCATTAGAGACCAGCTTCTGTTCGACCCACTGCTCTTCTCCTCTGCAGATGACGTCATTGCTCTTGTCTCCCTGCTCCAAAAAAAGCATGGTCTTCTTTCGTTGACAGACGTTGTGTGGAACCACACTGCGTCAGACTCGCCTTGGTTGCGCGACCACCCAGAGTCCGGATACTCCCGCATTACTGCGTCTCATTTAGCTGCAGCTGATGATTTGGATGCTGGTCTTTTACAGTTCTCACGTGAGATGTCGGAACTAGGGTACGACACAACCTTCACAAGCGAGGAACAGGTGGTACGTGTGATGGAGGGCATCAAGTTGCATGTGCTCCCAGAGATAAAATTGTGGGAGTACTACGCCGTGAGTGTAGATGGTACTTTGGATGCGCTTGAGCAAAGACTCAAAGCAGGCCCAATAACCCGTGTGACTCTTCCAGAGAATGCGCGTGCCTCGGCTGCAGCTCTTGGTGCTTATGTATGGGACAAGCACGGAAAGCATGCGTATGCAAGATTTGGCAAGCTGATCGATATCGACGGTTTCTCTTCCTGTTTATTAGCATATGCAGACTCATGCGGCGACTCTAATGAAGCCTATGCGCTTTTGAGTCTTGCCAAACGTGTGTTGAACGAGATTAATGTGCCTTTTTACCGTGAGTATGATGAGGACATGGTCGCTGCTATAAGACAGCTTGGAGATCGTGTTCGGTACCTTCGTCTTGCGGACAATGGTCCAAAATTGGGGCCTATCACGGAGAAACATCCACTTTCTGAACCGTACTTTACCCGCTTCAAAGATAGTAAGGGGAATAGCTGTGCCCTCGCAAATAATGGATGGGTGTGGAACGGGAATCCGTTAGTGGACTTTGCCTCCGACCAGTCAAAAGCCTACCTTCGGAGAGAGGTAATTGTCTGGGGAGACTGTGTGAAGTTGAGATACGGGAAGAAACCAGAGGATTCACCATATCTCTGGAAACGCATGATCAGTTATACAAAGCTGTGTGCTCGCATTTTCGACGGATTCCGGATTGACAATTGTCATCTGACTCCCGTGCATGTAGGAGAAGCCTTACTTGACGCTGCCCGCTCTGTGAAGCCAAACTTGTATGTAGTTGCTGAGCTTTTCTCAGGAAGTGAAGAGCTTGATCGGCTTTTTGTAGAGCGACTCGGTATATGCTCCTTGTTGCGCGAAGCCATGCAGGCTTGGTCGGTCGAAGAGCTTTCTAGACTTGTTCACCGGCATGCGGGCCGGCCTATTGGCTCCTACCGTTGGCTACCATTGGATGACTATGCTTACCCTTCAAAGGGGAAATGCGAAAAAACCTTGCTGGTGCAGAATAGAGCCTCTGAAATCGAAATACCGACCCTCTTGGCTATGCAAGAGCCTCACGCGCTTTTCATGGACTGCACACATGACAACGAGATGCCTGCACAAAAGAGAACTGTCGAAGACACTCTTCCAACTGCTGCCTTGGTTGGACTTAGTCTGTGCGCTGTGGGCTCTGTCTTTGGTTTCGACGAGTGTTACCCTGCGCTTCTTGATGTTGTGAACGAAAAGAGACGCTACTATATTGGAGACAATGGTATTGGCATGGTCAAAGACAAGTTGTATCTGTTAAGAGACGAGCTTTCTAGAAGCAGCTTGGCTCTTGAGGACCACGAGACCTATCTCCATCACGAAGGACAGTACATAACTCTTCATCGTATTAATTCCCGTACGGGAGAGGGAGTATTTTTGGTTGCTCGTACAAAATTCCTGCAAGAAGGGGACCAGAAGCTTGCTCCCGTGAGATTCGAGGGAGGCACCACGAAATATGAATTCGGATACTGCTTAGAAAGATTAGCTAATCCAACAGACAGCAAGGATTTCATAGAGCCTATTAAAGTGCGTGTAAAGACTCTTGAGTCTCCTACTTTTGAATACTCCGAACTGGAGAACGCAACCACGGTAACCCTTCCTTCAGAGTTTCCCCAGGGCAGCATCATAGTGTTCCGTACGCAGTACCTGCGCGTTGATACGAAGTTGGACGAGCATCTCAGCTTTGGTGCTCTTGAGGCTGCTGAAGACCTCTCTTTGGTAGACCTCAATGCTGTATTGTACAAGTGTGAGGAAGAAGAGCGCGATGCTTCTGGTGGTGCTGGTGGAGTTTATGAGATTCCCGGTGCAGGAAAGTTGGTCTACGCCGGTCTCCAGGGCTGGGTGCTGGTCATAAAGCCTGTGATGAGAGGCAATGAGTTAGGGGGAGCTTTCTCAGACCACTTGAGAGCTGGCACCTGGGCTTTAGACTACGTTGTTGACCGGCTTCAAAAGTTTGGGAGTCCTGCAGTTGGTCGGCTCGCCGAGTGGCTCCGGAGCCGCTTGGCTGTAGTGAAGAAACTTCCATTCTTCTTTAGACCAAAGTATTTTGCCTTGGTTGTAGGTACGGCATATGAGGCCTGTAGATTTCATGCATTGAACAAATTGAGCTCTCTATTCCACGGTTCCACGCTCTTTTTACAGGACTTGGGTATGATGCTGGTGCAAATGATGGGCGAGACTAGTTCGGGGTTGGACCCATTCAAGGTGGAACCAAGTATGGCGGCGGGATTGCCACACTTCCTGACTGGCTGGGCGCGCTGTTGGGGACGCGACATGTTCATTCTGTTTCGGGGGCAGTTGTTGGCCACTGGCCGGTACAAAGAGGCCAAACAACATATTTTAGGTGCTGGAGCTACTCTCAAACACGGGTTGATACCTAATTTGCTTGACAGTGGTAGAAGCCCACGGTATAATGCTCGTGACGCGACGTGGTTCTGGATTAATGCTATTCTGGATTACGTGAAAGTTGTCCCTAAGGGAGAGAGCATACTACAGGAGAAAGTGAAAAGACGGTTTCCGTTAGACGACACTTATGTCCCCGTTGACAGTCCATTGGCGTTCAATTACGAGAGCACTGTAGAAGAGCTTGTGTATGAGGTATTTTCACGGCATGCAAAGGGCATCAACTTCAGAGAGGCCAATGCCGGGCCAGAATTGGATCGCCAGATGAAAAGCGAGGGCTTCAATGTGAAAGTGAATGTGGATTGGAAGACGGGGTTGGTGTTCGGAGGAAGCCAGGACAACTGTGGTACATGGATGGACAAGATGGGAGAGAGTGAGAGAGCAGGAAACAAGGGTGTACCAGGGACTCCTCGTGATGGGTGTGCAGTAGAGATTGCTGGTCTTTTGAAGAGCCTGCTTCTGTTTGTAAACAGAATGAGAAAGAAGGGGCTATTCAAGTATGATAAGGTTGAGAGAGAGGAGGGTTCCGTCACTTTTGAAGAATGGGAACAGCTTTTGCAAGATAACTTTGAAAAGTGTTTCTACGTACCAGCTGAGCAGGAAGAGGGATACGACGTTGACTGGAGTATAGTTCACCGAAAGGGCATGTACAAAGATCTTTACCGTAGCGGCAAACCGTACGAAGACTACCAGCTTCGGCCTAATTTTGCTGTTGCGATGACTGTAGCTCCAGAGTTGTTTGACCCCGAGCATGCTCGGAGCGCTCTCAAGTTGGCAGATTCTGTGATTCGGGGACCAGTTGGAATGGCCACTTTGGACCCAGAGGATTACAACTACAGACCGAACTACGTTAACTCTGAGGACAGTGATGATTTTGCAACATCCAAGGGCAGAAACTACCACCAGGGGCCAGAGTGGGTCTGGTTGACTGGGTACTTTTTGAGAGCATATGCACACTTTTTTACGGGAGGAGAATTGGAGCGCTGGAGAGGGGTTCTGGAGAGAATGAGCGGGCATAGAAAGTGGATCAGAGAGAGCGAGTGGAGGGGGCTAACCGAGTTGACGAATAAGTCTGGCTCTTTCTGTGCAGACTCGTCTCCTACACAGGCATGGAGTGGGGGGTGCTTAATAGATGTATTTTTTACTGGAGAGAAGGAGGGATAAGCATTCTGCTGTTGACGCGGTCTTATGGAGTAGATGCTAATCACAGTAGAAATTGCTATGGGGTTGTCAGGTATACTTAGTCATTGCATATAAGGTTTTGATGTAGAAATGGTTTATATATTTTGAATGAATTCTAGAGGTATATAAATTGCTTGAGATTACGCGCAATATATCCAATTTGATGATTTTAGGTACAGTACAGTAGTTTCGGGTTTTTGGTGTTCATGTTAATACAACGTATTAACTACATGAGGTAGTCTCAGTTTATTGACGAGTATTACATGTTATGTATTGACTACTATTTCTTTGTAAAGCCCTACACATTATACAATACATCTGCAGATGACTTGTTAGGGTGACGTATGTTCATGAGTACGATCTATAGATAGAGAGCATATCGGTGCACGATTCTTTTTGAATCCTATAAATGAATATTGCTTGTAGTCACCCCATCTATGTAATTCGAGCCTATAGATAGCAATAACAAGATCTCATTCATAAATAAAAACTCCAGCTGATCTTTGCTTAACAAACATTATGACCGCCCTTATTGTTGTTGATCTCCAAAATGATTTCCTCCCCCCTTCTGGCTCACTAGCCGTTCCCAATGGAAGAGAAATCGTCCCCGGAATCATTTCTCTCTGCTCTAAGAAATGGGACCTCATCGTTGCGACCCGTGATTTCCACCCTACAAACCACTGCCTGTTTGCCTCTAATTGGGGCTTACAGCCATACACAGAGAAGGAGTTTAAAAGTCCTGTAGATAACCGCACCCAGGTCCAGATACTCTGGCCCAATCACTGTGTTCAGAAAACTCCTGGACTGGAATTGGAGGATCAATTCAAAGGGGTGTTTGAAAGTCTAACTACACCAAATGCCGAGGTTAAGAAAGGCTATCTTGTGGATAGAGAATATTACTCTGCTTTTGAGGATATTTGGGGTGCACACAAGACTGAGTTGAATGAGACCTTGAAGAAGCATTGCATAAAAAAGATATACGTTTGTGGTTTAGCCTACGATTTTTGCGTGTTGAACACTGCTTTGAGTGGAGCCAAGTTAGGCTACGAAACAGTGGTTTTGAAGGGACTCAGCAGAAGTGTCTATCCTAATAAGGATAATGCAACAGACGAGTTATACAAAAAAGCGGGCGTCGAAATTGAGGCTTCTTTGTAGCTTTATTATTTCTGGTACTCTAGTTGAATTTTTACGGTCGGATGGGCTGTAGAGTCTGTGTTCTCAAATTTTTGTCGGTTTAGTGGTGATGCAAGTATGTGCTTGAGCACTCCTGTTGAGGGGCTCTTCAATTTGCACGAATACTGATGAGTTTTTCAACCTAGCGCTACAACAGCATAATATACATTTTTAACATTACTTCTAGTACACTACACTTATTTCTACCACCTCTTGCTTCTCGCCTTTATCCAAATCCTGCAAAAGCTTCTTGGACAACTCCAAAACATTTTGATCGAGATTTAACTCCCCGAGTATATCACTGTATTTACATATAATATCCACAAAGCAGTGTCTAAGCAGTTTGTGGAGAGAAGCCACAAGATACTTGTTGTTGTACTGTTTGTAGAATGGATGTATACCAGCATCTAAAACAGCCCGTTCATCTATTTTGTTTAACTCGACATAGTCTTCGCAAAACTTGATCCCTTTTTGAAGAATTATGAGCACTTTTTCTATCAGGGAGAGTACCTTATTGTTCAATTTAGGGTCTAAATTTGAGTTTCTAACCACTAAAATGAAAGACTTCAAGTAATAATAAAATGAGATAGCATTAACAAGCATAGTTGTATCGCTGGAAGACCGTATTTTGAGATATTTCAACACATTCTCCTTCGCCAAGCATAACATACTCGACCCACGTTGATAAGTGCTCTTGACAAAGTCAACCACAGCAACAGACTCAGCACCGTCCTTGTCCTGAATGGAATTAAGGAACTTTGAAGACACCGAGTTAAAAGTTCCTCTTACAAACGAAACCTTTTTCTTTTGCATCACATCCTTTTCCCCGATCTTGAGAATATTGTGAGACTCCGGTTTAGCCAAAGCAGGGTTCGGCTTCTTCTCTGCTTTGGTAGCAGGTGTCTTCAATTTAGGAGCTAACTTATCTATGTTCTCCTGCAAGATTTTCTCCACAAGGGCAACGAATTGACCAAAAAGAGGAGCAAGTTTGGAATAAAACTCAGGCTTTTTTGTTTTGGCACAGTAAGCAATCTCCTGGAGTGCGGTGAGTTTCGAGAATTCATCCTTGTCTTCAAGTGTGGTGAAAAGAAGCGGGACATTGACATCCTCAGACAGTGGCACATAGCTGGAGATCAACAGGTTGAAATGGATTCCCCCCAAAAGAAAATAGGAGTTGAAAATCACGTTCTCCACAACAAACACAACCAACTTGAGTATAAGAGCAAAGAACATCAAACGAAGCTCAAGAAGAATGCCTATTCTTCGAACCTCCGGCACATTACTAACCTTTCCGAGAAGAGATATCCATGCAGAGACTGCTTCAGGAACTCCAAAAATTCTAATCGCTATACGAGCTGTAACAGCCCCAGCAAAAAGAGCAACAGAATAGCGAACCACAACTGTTGATAATATCACATGGAAGCTATGGAGGTAGGACAGAAGTAACTGCTTGGAGGTGTTACGATACCGCACAAAGTTCACAGCCTGTGTATCTTCATTGAACCATGCAGAGAAAAGAGTGTTTAACGGTCCCAACAAAAGTGAAAAAAACCAGTAATACACACAATCACCACTTACACGCGGAAGGCTGTGTTTGTGAGGCAAAAGGAAGGGAGGAGAGAAAGAACGTGTTTTTATAAGGGAGAAGAAAAGTAAACTTATCGCAGTGTCGAGTAGCACTTTTGTCACCAGACGCGACGACACGCGCAAAACAGACGCTATATTTGTGGTAGAGAGATCCGCATTATCATAGCACACACTTGAGCGAAGAAAACTAAGCTTGTGGTAAGAGAGCGCTAGGGTAGATATAAGTAGGAGCGGATAGAGGGGGGGGATAGCAAGGGAAGGCACTAGAGTGAGTGCAGAAAGTGTGGCCGCATATCGAAAGCGGATAAGAAGGACTTTGTCGAGGGTCTGAGCGTACGACATGCCTGTAGGTCTAGTGTAGGTGAAAATCAAAGAATAATATTGGGTCACGTGATGTAACGAAGGTGTCTACCTGGGTGAATTTTCACTTTGGTATAAATGTATAAGCTTTTAAGTTACATTTGACGATATTTGTTCTATAGCTGGTTAGTTCCTCCAATTTTTTGAATTTTTTAGTCCCCTGAACAGGCACGAATTGATGGATCAAAATATGAAGAAATGGCAGACCATCTCAGAGTATAATAAAGTATAACATGAGAACCCACTCTAGTCAGGCCCAAAACATTGTTCACACTACACAAAGTATTACGCTCATCTACAACTAAATGCTAATACACATGACATTAGGTATGAACCACGACACCATCTATACGTATCGACCCAACTTTCAGTAGGTCTAGACCTTCACAAGGGCTCACATGAAATCTTTTGCTGCAAACAAAATCTCTCTTTGGATTCCCTGTAACTCTCCCGTGGCCCCCCACAACCCCCCCAATCCTTCTGCATTTACGCTTGTCTGACCGCTGGCACCCACAGCAACTGCCATTTTGCAGTCCAAGTGCTTCCACACAACATGGCTGTTTGGGAACAATAGTGCCTGGCGTTTCCAGTCGCCACCCCTTCCTATACGCTCACATATGTAGCTCACCACTTCTGGAACATGGTGCAAGGTGTCTCTACTCAAAGCCTCCAATGGGAGCTTCTCGAGCTCCTCCTTCACCAGCTCCATGATCTCTGTGTCTTCCTCAACAAGGGCCAAAGCTGCGAGTGTGAGAAGAACCTTTACATCCTCTCCATCCTTCAGGACAGCCTCGAACAACTCATCTAACGCAGCCTGCTTTGTCTCCTCATCACCATAACTGTACAAAGCCTGAACCACAAGAATGACAAAAGCAGACTCAGAACCTGTATCGCTCAATACAGCCTTAAACTCTTCCAAGCTCCCTCCAAAGTCGTCCAAGAAATAGCACGCTAATCCCTTGACAGTCTTTGCATAAATGCCCCATTTTTCGATTTCGTCTCCCTCCTCAACCTCCTGAAGTAAGTCCTCTGCCAGCTGGGCGTGTCCCATAGCTTCCTCATACTCCTGCATGCCCAAGCAGAAGCCTGCCAACTGAGCCTGGGCCTGGATATACCCCGCCAACAGCTCTGCACTCTCATTCTCCTCATACTCAGCCTCCCAGAGAGTACACAACTTCTGCGCCCAGACGCGTCCCTCCTCATATGCACCCGCGCGTTCTGCAACATCGCATGCCACCAGAAGACCAACCACGTCATATGGCCGTCTCTTGACGTACTGTGACATGGAAAAGTGAGCTGTGGATACCTGCTGAGCCACACCCAACTCCTCAGAGTCGACGCGTTTATTTTCAAGAATCGTTTCACAAACAGAGATCCCATATAAAAGCTGAGCCATCCAAGACCGTCCGTTTGAAACAACCAAGCCATGAGCAAAAAGACGGGCCGCACCATCTATGTCACCCTCCAGCTGTGCCATAAGCGCGTCTCCGATCCACGAACTCGATAAATCAGGCTGGATACTCTGGGCCTTCAAAAAGGCTTGTTTTGCAAGCTCTAAATCTCCGTTTTTCAAGTAAAGAACAGCCAAGTTCGACCACACCTCTCCATTCTTCCCATCAAGCACCGAGGCCTTGATGAGACAGTGCTGTGCAACACGTGCATTGATGGACGTCGTGGCTACACCAAGCCCTGCCCAAGCCAATGAGCTCAGCAGATTCCAGGTTATAGCCTTTTTGAACGAGTCGATGGCACCAACTCTGAAATTTGTACCTCCCGTCTCGCTGAAACACTCAAGTTGACATACACCCAAATTGTGCCATGCAGAGGCTTTTAGCTGGCGAACGCCCTTCTCTAGAGCCAGAGCTAGCGAACACTTGGCTGAGAGCACAAGAAGATTACACAAGAGGTTTCTTTGTTTCTTCCCCTCTGATATTTCGAGAGAGTCCAAAAAAATTCCATCGGTGGTCCCCGGCAAATTGTCACCCCAAACACTAACTATAGCAATGACTTTTTTGGATGGAAACTCGCTAATTTTTGACTGTACTGCCAAAAATACTCGGATGACGTCTCCCAAGCTTTTCCAAAGCTTCTGCGAACTCTTATCTTTTTTCACTGCCAGCTCTAGCAACTCTAAAGCCTTCATACACTGTTCAATAGCTCTACCAAAGAATCCGCCCAAAACAAGGTCTGATGCCAAAGATACGAGACTTTCATAAAGGGCGATCACAACACAAGCCTCACCAGGTCTGGCCTTGAGCAACGCCTCTAGAGTCTCTATGCTGCCTTCGTTCTCCTTTATGAGAGACTGGCTCACCCCAAGAAGATACTTGGCATGCCAATGCTCGGGAGAGATCACGAGAGCTTTATTGAAAACACGAATAGCACTTTCAAAACGCCCAAACAGAAGATACGCTTCACCAAGACCGATCCACGACTCCACGTCCGCAGGCTGGAGCCGAATAGCAGACTGGAACCACTCCACAGCCTTGTCTCCTTTCTCGCCCTCCAAAGCAGCCACACCCAAAACTCTATATGGCCAGGATCTATCCTCAGAGAGTGACATAAGCCGCCGCCGAGCACGCTCCAGTGCAACTATACGGTCACAAAGAACCTCTGCAGTATCCCACTCACCGCGCGCAGCAAAATCCTCGACAAGTTTGCGGGCCGCCAAAAGCTCACTCTCGTCAAGCTCAAAGGCCCGGAAAAAGAACTTCAAAGCCTTTGTGGTATCCTGGAGATGATCCATGTATATTGTTCCCAACGAAGTGTACAGAGGCGGGTAGCTCTTGCTCATTTTGAGCGACTCTACAAGTGAATCGTGCGCAGCCTGTACCTCATTTGTGCGGTCTTTACCCAGTGTATCTTCCGCAACTTCATACAAATAGCTTTGAGCAATACGCCATAAACAAATCGCCCGTTTCTGATATGCACCAAGGTGGCCCCCTTCTATTCCTTTGTATGCTTTCTGCAACCCTTCGCGCCCTTTCTCAAGCTCTCTGAGCTGCACCTGGCACCACGAAAGTTCTAAGAGGGCATCATTATTCAGAGGCTGTGCTTGGATGACTTCTTCTAAAAGCGTCTTTGCCTCAAGCAATTTACCTTCCTCAATGAACACCAATCCTTTCCCAATCTTGGCCTCATAATGTGCACCTTTCTCCAATATCTTATCATACAACTTCAACGCTGTGCCAAAATTCTTTGGCGCCTCGTAGTACGTGTAAACATATGCCAAACGTAACATGAGGGCGTTGGTCATGTTCGCGAACTCCGCTCCCAGGCGTGCTTTTTTCTGTACCAACAACGAAAGACCCTTGTTACATGCTTCCAATGCCTTTGGGAGCTCCTGTATGTGCACGTAGAAGATAGTCATGATCACGTGAGCGAGGATGCTATCGCTAGTGTTCTCGAATCCTGTGGTCAAAAGCTCAAAGACATCCTCTGCAGAATCCTTCTGTGAGTCTTCACCTTCCACACCCTCTCTAATACGTTTTATTGTTTTGAAGTCGAAAGGAGAAACCTCCAGAAGTGAGTATCCGTAGAGAACCAACGCGAGTCCCGTTGTTTTGAACATGCGTACAAACGAGATGAGATAGTCGACATCCACTTCTGTGAGACTTGAAAAGTCACTCAAATCGAAATAGATACGCCATGCAATTTCAGAGGGGTGTTTCACCACAACCATACCAGTTGCAGTTTCGAGTACGTCTTCTCTAAGCGCCTTTTTTTGGTCTTCAGGAGCAACCTCTAAGAAGGTGTATTTCCACTTGAGGAGCTCTTCTTCAAGATCAGAACGTTTCTTGTCGTCCTTTATAACATTTATGAGGTCTTGGAGGAGCTTTGGGGTTTCTGATTTTTTGAGTATGCTGTATTTAAGCTCTGCTACGCGAGAAGCGGCGTCACGCTTGTTATACTTGAGCACAAGCTTATTACCACCTTCCTTGATTTTTCTTGCCTCCTCACGTGTTTTGATACGAAGAAGCTGTTCTAATGCTGCCTCTGGTGCAACATCTGTGAGCCTATTCTCACCAAGAGCTGTGGCCGGAACAAGAGCCCTATAGTATATCTCTAAGAAGTCATCGGAGTTGGATCCGAATTTCTTGACGTAAGCCGCAATCGCAGGCCCCAAATCGCTATTGTGAACCTCAGAGCCTAGCACTTCACAATACTCTTCGGATACAGTAAAAAACTTCAAAGCGTCCGGGAATTGCCGTACAAGTACATGGTACCCTTTCCAAGCAGTGAGGTTACTAGGATCAAGCTCAATGCATTTCATGAAGGCATCCTCTGCGCCCTCTGCGTCCTCTTTAAGAATGCACGCTTTGCCTATAAGAAGATAAGCGGTGATATTTGAGGGATCGTTTTTGACCACAGTACGTGCTATCGAAATAGAACGCTCTGGATCATCCTCGAGAGCTTTCTTGGCCTGCTTAAGAAGCTTGTTGGACATGAATAGGCTGTAAGTATGGTTTCTGCATCAATGAATTGATGAAAATTCTAAGCGCACGCGGTAGCGAGAACAAGAAGGCTCAATAAGGTCCTATTATTTCTTGACTTGCCCTCTTTGTTTTTCCGTTTGATTTCCTGTCAGCTGCTAGCTTGGATTCCAAATTGCATCTTTTTCTCCAGGAGTGCAAGACATTGGAGGTTTTGATACTAAAAAAAGACTAGGTTGTTTTCGCTTGAAGGGAAGATTTTTGTGCTCCAAATACTCTCTAGTTTGCAATTCGGCTTTCATTTGTTTGTAGCATGTCGACAAAGCCTCATTTAAGACTTTCGAGCACTATCTTAATGTGAATTCTTGATTATATGAGCTAGTGAGATAACAATAGTGATAATCAGTGGATAGTTTTGAATTACAGTCTGTCTCCATCAGTTTATGAAGCTCTAGACCTTTTAAATGCGATTTATATGCATTTTAACAAAAGATAGCAGCAAGTCCGAATAAGGCTTATAAGCTATCACAAATTAATGGGGAAGAGTCACGTCTCTAACCGTTAACAAATCGACCTCATACTCCTTTCAAATTGGATATTCCTGTAGCTTGAATTACTATAACGAGAGCTACAACATGTTTTGCATTAACAGCTATTCTACGTTGTCAATGCACAATCCCTTTTATAAATAGCTATTGCTGCAAATACAGACGTCACTAAGTAATACAAGCCTCAAAGACGACTAAATAAGAATTGTAAGTTCTAAAAATAGCGCTCATCTAACAATCATATCGAGCAACTGTCGTATACACACAGCCTTACTTCTACAAAGGGTACACGCTCTGCAAGGTCTTCTACTCTTACTTGGCCTCTTTCTTTTAGTTGCCCAGGCTCATAACAAGATTCCGAAAACTCCTGCCACAGATTTACCAGCAAACAAAGCTTGTATGTCTATAATTAAAGAAGCAGCATGTGGATTGTGTGGGTCTAAAATACAACAGAAAACGCTTCGCATCGTGACAAGACTGCAATGATTTGTGTACAAAACTGCAAACAAGCATCATCGCATACTAAATAAGTAAAGCATCTCAGAAAATCGCGACGGATCATGTACATCGCACAATAAGCCAAGACAATGCATACATGTTTTGTTTTTAGTCTACATAATGGTCTCCTGTTTAAGCGAGATGCGGAGTCGAGAACGAGTGGTAGAGCTTGTTTAACAATATAATTATACATCCGAACCAACAATTGTGAATCATTTGTATCCTAGTATTCCTAAATAAACACTCCTGGAACAAAAGATAACGAGGAAACACTCTGAGTCGATGTCTTGGGGCTGAGCTAGCTTGGCTGAAAGTCAAACACAACGTTAAACGTTAAGCACATCTCCGAGTAATACACATGTTCAAAAAATTACGTGCACTTGATATATCACGTTGGTATTTCACCTGGGTTCGTGACCTAGCTCATGACTTGTCAGCCCCATCTTGATAACCACACTCTGCCGTCTACAACTATGACGGAATCGAAAAATAAATAGATATGAATTAAGAGATATGATATGCTAACAAATTGATTTTTTTTCTGACACAGACAAATACCGTAGGACGTAGAATTTTTGGCAAGAATTGCTAAATTTTGATAGTTTTGTGGACGCATTGTTTCTTTCTTGCCATTTCTATTGATCTAGGACATCATGCATGCATTCCATACCTAGCGGAATGTGAGCCCTACATGAGGCAAATCGTGGAGATATCCATTCCATAACTCATATATATAAATTGGCGGATCCTTAATTCTGCAATTGTTTTATCGGTTTCCTTAACCTGGTTTACACGTCAAGTCGTTCCCTTATTTCGGCATCTATTTTCGGAAATAAGTAAGCACACAAATTTCTTATTGCAAAAAATAACTCTGTCCTATAAAAAGGCCTGCATCCCCAAGAAAAACACATCCGGTAAAAATCTATCGGTGCCATGACTCTCCCTTACACAACGCTCTCTACTCTTTCTGAGTCCTCCACTTACACCTATATGACGAATTCAAGCACCCAGCTTTGCTTAACCGAAGCTTCAAAAATCAGCACCTTCTCTTTGAAGAGCCCCGAGAAGGCCGAGAAGATCGAAGCGTCTCCACCAAAGTTTGACCACATGGCTGTTTTATACACTGCTCTTTTTGTCGTGTCTGTCTATTTTTTGTTTTCCTCATCTACCCCACAAATGACCATACACAGTCCAGCAACAGAAGTTCTCCAGAAGAGAAGCCTCAAAAATGTGTTTGTATGGGATGAATTAGACACATTTTCTATGGAGATGAAGGATAGCTGGATGATATTCGGCTTGGTTTACCTCGTTGCTGTATATTTGTTATGGTAAGCTCGAACGCCCTTCTAAATCAACGCTGATCTCTATCTTCGAATATCTCATGACGATTCGGTAATTAATACCTCAAGGATTATATGCAAACGCCGATGACTCTGTTCACGAATTACGACTTCTATTTCTATTTACTTCGCTTTTTGTACTTTTAAGTTATATGGTGTTCATGATAAATTGTAAGATGTTCTGTATCTATGTAAGCAATTGATCAATTGATATTTGAGCTTTTTCCATAATTGTTATGGTCATTAAATTTTGAAGTCCGATCTGAGTCAATGAAATTCAACTTGAAATTGATCGCAGATCAGGGTCTGATTGAACTTTAAACTCAAAGAGAATTCTATTGGTTAAATCTGCTCACTCGTCCTCTGGTGAAATTCGCAAATGACGTGCCTGCGGTTTGACGGGGTTGCAGTGCCGAGATGGTCACGCAGAGAAACAGATGGCCGGGGTTCTTGGGGGGATGTGTAAACAGTCTCATAAATAATCATACCTCTAAATTACTATCGTATTTGTTAGCTGTAGTCCATCCCTCTCCTTTGTTTCTTTCTGGATTGAGGACCAATTCTGACTCTGGTAACAGAGTTGCTATTTCTCAGACTACCACATACGAAAATTATGCTGTTAAAATGAAATGTGCGTCCCGGTGTCTACTATTAAGTGACGTAATCTGGTTCTTCTGATGTAATCTGAGCGCACTTTCAGGAACTTGAGGCAAATGTAAAAGCACACCTTTTCACAACTTGTGGCGATTAACAACTATCTAAGGTTATGCAAACAGGGCCCAGATACAAAGGAAAGTTGATAAAAAAATCTTTCTTTGAAATTGCATCGCTATAACAGATCTGAGAGGCTATACTAAACCAAAACCAAACAATTGATTTGGGAGCAGCTCAAAAAGAGCGATGATATTATATATTACGATTCCAATTACAATTCCATGCTAAAGAGAATTTCTAAAAGTTCAACCTGTTTTGGTTCTTTCGTTTTTCTCAGTACGAAAATACAATCAAGAGGATACGCACAAAAACCTGTGAAAAGTCAACGGCACTAACACAAGATCACAGCTCTCACGACAAGTTTGGAGCCACGCACGACCTAAAAACACTGAACCAGCACATTGCTGACAGTTAAGTCAGGTCAGAATTGAGTTGAACTACCGTTGCACATAGAATTTAGTTATAATCGCATCGATACCTATTGAGTATCACTCTATCCATTAAAGCCTACCTTCAACAAAATTGCACTCTAACTTGCCTCTGTATCGCCAAATCACTCCCCTTAGCGAATGATTTAGTTACTACTCCAGCCCGTCAAGGTGCAGGTAGCAGATATAACAGTGTGCACAGTGCGCAAACTCGATATAAACAAAGTACAAGCTTTTTTCATCGGCATTTCTACTCCTTAAAAGCCCTTATATCAAAGAAAACACCGTTTTCGGCCAAACACCTCAGTTTACATAACTTACAAACTGCACGAAAATATTTCACCATTCACCATGCCTCCTAGATCCCGCCGGACGTCCCAAAGAGCGTCGCTCGGACGCGTAACCAAGCCCAAGACCGGAACGAGAGCTAGAAAGGCCAAAACCGCACTCAATGTGCACCCCGCTCCCAAATCCACACCGTTGGATGTTTTCGTGTGGGGCACAGGATCCATGTGCGAGCTTGGTCTTGGGCCTGCCGCGAAAACAAAAGAGGTGAAGCGCCCCCGGCTTAACCCCTTCCTCCCGCGCGACACGGTCGGGGTAGTGGATGTTGCCGTTGGCGGAATGCACACACTTGTGTTAGACAAATCAAACCGAGTGTGGTCATGGGGAGCAAATGACGCGTTCGTGTTGGGCCGTGAAACGTCATCCAAAGAAAAGCTCAAGGACATGAACGCAGATGATGATGATGATGATGATGATGGTGACCTCAATGAGGCCGAGGCCACCCCAGGTCTTGTGGAGAACCTTCCAACAGATGCTGAAAATAACAAAGTGGTACAGCTCGCAGCCACCGACAACCTCTCTGCAGTTTTGTATGAGAACGGCGACGTGTATGCCTGGGGTACGTTCCGCTGTAGCGAGGGTCTTCTTGGTTTCTCGGAGACCGTAAAATTTCAGAAGACTCCTCAAAAGATGGACCTCCAAAACATTGTACAACTTGCAGCAGGAAAAGACCACATCCTCGCATTGAATGCAGCTGGAGCGGTGTACGGCTGGGGTGACGGCCAGCAGTACCAGCTTGGACGCAAGATTATGGAACGTACACGGCTTCAATCTCTTAAACCCTTGCCTGTAGCATTGAAGAACATCAAGTACATTGCCGCAGGAGACTACCACTCGTTTGCTATTGATGCTGAGGGTAATGTGTATGCGTGGGGCTTGAATCAGTACGGACAATGTGGTACGAAAGCGGAGTTAGTGGATGGAGACGTTGTCACCCGTCCAACCAAGGTCACCCGCCTCGGTACTCAAATTAAGCATATTGCCGGTGGAGAGCACCACAGCTTGGCTGTAGGAGAAAATGGCGCGTTGTACGCGTTTGGGCGTGTAGACATGTGTGAGTTGGGCATTGCAAAAGACAAGTACCCGGAGTACAGTTTCAAGGATGAGCACGGACGCGTTCGTGCTGTGCCATTCCCTACGGTTGTTCAAGGAATTCCTAAAGTTCGAAACGTTGCGGCTGGGTCTCACCACTCGCTTGCGATTACTGAAGACGGCGTAGTTCTTTCGTGGGGGTATGGAGACACATATGCCGTGGGGCAGGGGCCTGATGGAGACGATATTGAGATCCCTACCCGTATCAAAAATACTGCTACTCAGGAGCATGACATTTTGGTGGTGGGATGTGGGGGGCAGTTTAGTGTGAGTGGTGGAGTGAAGACTGACGACTGGGAGAAGAGAGAGGACAAGTATGAGAGCGATTAAGAGGTAAAAGATGTACTTTAATGTTATATTAGTGTGTTTTTTATGTAGTTTTGATGATCACCTAGATCTAAGGACGATCAACTAAGTTATTGTCTGTGTGTGTCATTTTTATTATCTTTCTCACTACATGTATATATTGCAGCACTACACATAAAATATTCAACTTTTTACATTATTCTTACGCTTCAATTATAACCCACAATTACATAAAAGTCACCCCTTCACCTGGCCCAACTCAAAATATTCCTGTCTGCAAGTACACGCCTTTTTTCTTACACTGCGCTTCTTGTCGTCCAATGCGATCTCCAAATTTCTCAAAATTTCAACCTTGAAAGGCAACAACTTGATCAAATCCACATATTCTGTGAACTTTGTGAGGCATTCCAACGAAAGCTCTCTGACCTTTGGTGTATTAAGCCTCGCCAATGCTGGATCGTACAGCAACTGTTGCAAGCCCCCATCTAGATCCTTCTTGAAGTAGTTGGAGGACTTGAAGCACGTTATCAAACTAGGAACCAACGACGACAAGTAGCTACCCACGAGCTTAGAAGTATTAGACATAATTAAAGAGCTGAGGGTCTCCAAAGCTGCGATCTTTATAGCAGAGTTTTCAATCTTCACAGACTCGACTATAAGGGAAAAGAAATCCTCCAATTTCAGAAGGAGCACTTCAATTTTCATATGCAGAGAGATAAAGCAAATACTAGTCAAACAGTATTTCTTTGTAAAAGCCATTTTGAGCTCGGCATCCTCTTCTCCAGCAATGTAGTTTTTGTTCGCGTTCCGGAACATCTCAATGAATTTTGGCACCACAATCTCGAAAAATTTTTGTTTATAAAGTGGACTCATGCAAACGTTATTCTTTTTGTAGGTTGCAAAGAGTCCCTTTTTCTCCAGTTTGGCCTTCACAGAGTAGTTTTTGAAAAGAAGACCCTCGTCCACAATCACCTCAACACCCTTACAAAGACGATCTCCAAAAGTAGAGTTCTTAGCCTGAGGAGACTCAAAAAGTTCAAGAATAGTAAGTAAACAAGTCTCAGCCAATTTGTGGTTCTTCATGATGAGCGCTTTGGAAATCCAAATATAAATCTCCAAGTCTGTAGAAGAGCCAGTTTTCGAAATCTTTTCGCTCAAAGAGCTGAGGGTTCTTTCAAGGAATTGATCATCCGAAAACCACTTGTTGATGAGTACACATAAGAGCTGAATGTAGCCTAGTTTCTCGTACACCAAGCCTTTACTTTTCTCCACCAAACCAAAAATTCTCATGAGAAGCTCATCACGATTCTCCGATTGAGGATTGGCCTGTCTGTAGTCGATCCCCGCCAAAATCTTAACAAAGAGATGTGTGGCCTTTGAAGGTTTGTCAAAAACTGGGCTCTCCAATTTCAAGCTTAAGTCTGATGACCCTTGCAAAAACAATGAGAAAACACCATCCATGATTTTCTGGTGACTTGCAGAGCTCGAATTCAACACTATAAGAAAGAGCACCCGAGAGCACAACTCGATATTCACATCCGTGTAAAAGATTGGATTAGAAAGACAGAGCTTGAGCATGTTAACGACACCTTTTTCAAGGAAACTACTTGTGCATTGGAATTGCGGGTTTCTGTCACAAAATGTGAGGAAGGTAGTGTAGAGCATAGAGAGAATAGATGTGATGTACTTGTCAGATCTTGGGTCCTGTGAAACCACATCCATCTTAGCCAAAAGACGGATGAAAAGCGTTTCCAAAAGACCCAGATCTTCTACGGACATATCGCCCAACACAGACAACGTTTTCTCTACATCTTCTAACGAAAAGCCGGTCTCACTCGCAGAGTCCGGAAGCAAAGAGAAAAGCCCAGGCAAGAACTCCATTGTGATCAAGTCAAGGTTGCTTCGGGAAACAGACGCAAGCACTTGAAGGCAGAATGGATAGATCTTCTTGAACGCTACGGCCACATCCTCATTGTTATTGCCAATATAATCCGTGACTATGCCCCTAATATCACTTAGCACAATTCTCAAATCCGAGTCCATAAGATAGCCTCTGGCTTTCACAAGCAAGTTGATTCCTCTCAAAGCATCAATCTTGACGTTGGTGTAGTCTTTGGAAGAGGCAGTGAGTGCACGTGACAACAGGAGCACGACGTCGTCTCTGTATCCATAAAACGAGCCAGACTCAACGAGAGGAGCTCTTGGAGATCCATTCTCGCCAAACAAGTTTATGTAAGCGTGCTCGAAAAAGTACAATTTTTTTAGCACTGTCAACTGCTCTTCTACACTCAACTCTTTGGCTTCGACCAACAGTCTGAATCTTTTAGAGATTACCTCCTCAAACGCTTGCAGACCGCCCTGCGAAATCATGCTAAGAACAAGGTATGTCTGTTTGCTAGCTCCGCTTAAGTCCTCTATCATTTTAGGAACAACCAGTGGCACTTTTCTGGCAATCTGAGTGAATGTAAGACACACACAAGCCAACATACGGAGTCTATCCTGTGTTTCCTTCTCATCTACAGGAAGCAAGGAAAAGTCTGGCTCACGCTTCTTGTGCACAATGTTGTATACTTTACGGAGAATTAGATCGTAGGCGGGGTCGTTATCGTGAAGAATCTCAAACTTGAGGGCCTCCCAAATCTCCAACCAGTGTTTTTCTAAAGAATTTGCATCTGCGCGGTCCATGGCCTGGGCCAATGTGTCTAAAACATCCTGCTTTACACTGATAGCACTAGACGCAAATTTCTCGAACAAGTTTGGTAAAAGCTCACCAAGTAACACAGGGCTTGCAGTGAGTGCACCTCTGAGTGAGCGCTTGAGGTCCTCTGTAGAGATACCGTAAGGGTCGTTTTTAGGAGGTTTGAATGCAATAGGAAAATAACAAAAACTGACATCAAAAAGATCTTCTACAAAATTTGAAATATTATCTAAGGATGTGATGATTCTCTCATTAAGAGCAAAAGAGAGCATAAGATTCTTTGGATCTTTCTCTCCAGAAGCAGCATGCACAAACGCATTGATGAAGAGATCGTTATTGCTGACTAAAGGATGATCTATTATTTGTGTAAGCAACTCGAAAATAAGACATCTCACAGAAGCATTGTAATTCTTTGGGTTGTAGTTATCTTTGACATTGCTCAACACTTTTCGCAAATTCTCGTCCGAGGGCTCTATTTCTATGAGTTTTTTCAATCCGTTGAGAACTGATTTGAACGCCAAAATCTCGTCAAATTTTGCAAGAAAAAAGGTTATAAGATGTCCAGTTTCTAAATATGTGTATTTTTCACTCGGAAGAGTGCATACAACTTCAGAAAGACATCCTACTGCCTGCGCACGAACGGAAGACTCTTCGTTTTTGAGTCTTGGCCCTAGTTCCTGGATGAGATTGACGAGCTTGTACTCCCCAGACACAATATTATTGGCTATTTCTTGTACTATGGGCTGTTTTGAGTCGTTAGGCCCCTCAAGAGCTGAAAAATATTCTGCAACTAGGGATGTAAGAGGCATGGTGATAAATTTTGATTTTTTAAAGTAAATACAGAATGAAGGGGAAGGGGGCAAAAGCTCAATGTCTTGTAAATTGAGCACATATATCAATGTGTTTCAGATGTTTATTTGCACTTGTCAGGTCAAGGTCAATTTCAAATTGGGTTTATAGCATCTTATATATATAATTATGGTTGTGTGGCCTTGATGCATAAGACGCTGTGCAAAATGTCAAATCAATTCACCTAATTGACCAGAGTACAAGAATATAACTGTTTGGTAACTGAACCTTGGTGTCCCATAGCCCTTGGTCTGGACTTGCACAAAAGCATTAAACGATTCTTTCGTCATTCTGGCTCAAACTTGACGGGTATTTGTAGCTAGTACAAACCAAATATACAGCCATGTACAAGAACACAACAAATCAGATTAGTAATCCTTTGGTACTTCGGTCACAATTAGAGAGTAGCGGTAGAAGGACCAATGAAACCAGGTGATTCCTAATGCTGTCCTAACTTTCATGACTCAAACAGATCACAAAACTATAAATATACTAACCCTTAACATAGATGAATAATACACAAACACAATGCGTAACTACATTCACTTAGAAGCACACTTTCCCTAAAATTTTTAAGCACTTCGCGGATGGTAAAGTTGCCTACAATCCAATCATCAACATCAATTCAGTCATCTATGCTTTCACTATATCCATTAAAATAATATCAAAAATGTTTCACTCCAAACTCCCACAACCCGCTCCCCGCGTCATAAGCCTTATACTCTGTTCCCGGCAGATGCATCAACCGCTTGATGTGGTGCTTCACGATGCTGTGCTTAGGGTCCTTCACCACTGCTCCTCTCACTCTTGGGTAGCACTCCTCCAACCAGATTGTGCAAGGCAAATTTAGCCCCTCGCCCACTGCAGGCTTGTCAGCTTCGTTAGGATATACGTCACACTCTGCCCGTCCCAACACAACCAATACCCCTCCGATCTTGTACAACGATTCAAATTGGGTCACGTCCACCGGCTTCTCAAACCGGAGCCGCCCGTAGCCCAATCTCCCCACCATGAAGCCCTCTACCCGCTTCTGGCCAATAGGAGACAATGCCTCCAAACTCTCGATTGAAGGCAGGATCCAATAGCCTTCCCCTAACACAGAGTAGCTCTCGACACCAATACTGTCAAAAAAGTCGCTTGACTCGCCCGTCTTCTTTGGAGTAGAGACAGAAGCTGGTGAGAATGGCGTCTCCATCAGCACGCTTGACACATCCAACGGTTTCGGCTTCTCAACGGGCTCAGACGCCTCAATGAGCTTAATCTGGCTCTTGTACGCTTCAAGAGACTTGTACACCAGCTCGCGCTCCTTAGGAAGCGTCAATTTAGCCCGCGCCTCCAAACTCAGTCTGCGCCGTCTTGGTGCGGGCTCAAGCACGTATGGCAGCAAACCCGGGTCCAACGCCCCAAGATCGTATGCCGACGAGAGCGTCTGCTCCTTTTGAGGAGCGCCCGTCAAAGTGATGCTTGTGAACGAAGGCGTACTCACGGCTTCAGGATCGCCGATAGGCGCAGCCTGTGGAATGCTCGAGTATATAGTAGTTGTGGTCGTCCCCAGCTGCGCTCCATTGTTGGTTTGTATCAACCCAGTTTTGTTCCCAAAAAGCCCAGAACCAGCGTTATTTGTTGAAACCAAATTATTGCTATTGTTATTGCTGTTGCCGAAAAGACCGCCAGAAGCAGCTGGTTTATTCCCAAAAAGACCACCCGAAGTACCGGTGTTTGTGGTCGCGTTGGTGTTCCCAAAAAGACTACCTCCAGAAGGCTTGTTCCCAAAAAGACCGCCTCCAGTACTTGCCTGATTGTTGGAGTTGTTTCCGAATAAAGAGCCTCCTGTTGTGGTGGAAGTTGCATTCTTGTTCCCAAACAATCCACCAGAAGAGTTGTTATTGTTGTTCCCGAACAACCCTCCGGAACCAGTATTGGTGTTGGCATTGTTGTTTCCAAATAATCCGCCCCCGGAAGCAGGCTTGTTACCGAACAATCCTCCGCTAGAAGTATTAGCATTGTTGTTGTTTCCAAACAAGCCTCCAGTGTTGTTGTTATTGTTGTTGTTGTTGTTGTTGTTGTTGTTGTTGTTGTTGTTGTTGTTACCAAACAAACCACCACCGCTGTTATTATTATTATTATTATTGTTGTTCCCAAACAATCCTCCGGAGGTATTTGCATTATTGTTGTTCCCAAACAAACCTCCACTGGAAGTGTTGGCGTTGTTGTTGCCAAACAAACCACCACTGGAGGTATTCGCATTGTTATTGCTATTGCCAAACAACCCTCCAGATCCTGAGTTATTCGCATTGTTGTTGTTTCCAAATCCAAACCCAGAACTGGTGTTATTATTGTTGTTACTACCTCCGAACCCACCAAAACTACTGGACTTATTCCCAAAAAGTCCTCCGCCACTATTATTGTTGTTAGCGTTGTTGTTGTTTGCTCCAAATAAACCACCCGAAGTATTAGCGTTATTATTGTTGCTTCCAAAAGCTGATCCCCCTCCAAAAGCTGACCCAGAGTTGGCTCCAAACTTGTTACTTCCAAACAAGCCTCCAGAGCTGTTATTGTTATTGCTTCCGAAAGCAGACCCGGAGTTGTTGCCTCCAAAAGGAGAGCTATTGTTGTTGTTATTGTTATTATTACCAAACAACCCACCAGAAGTAGCATTTGTGTTACTATTGCTGTTCCCAAACAATCCCCCACCTGTAGCAGGCTTGCTTCCAAACAACCCCCCTCCATTGTTGTTATTAGAGCCCCCAAATGGAGAACTGTTTGAATTGTTATTGTTGCTCCCAAACAATCCCCCTCCAGAACTTACACCAAATGCACTGTTCAGTTTCCCAAACGCATTGTTTGAATTTCCCCCAAAAGCGCTGCCTGTATTCCCAAAAGCACTGCCTGAGTTTGTGTTCCCAAACCCAGCACTGGTTCCACTAGCACTCGCCTCCTTACGCCCTGCCTGGTAATCTTGCCAGCGCAACTCATCGGGGCTGAAGTTTTTATACTCTGGCATTGCTACAATGGTCTCAAACCGAAGTGTGGCCCCCGATGGGTCCTTATCTCTAGTCACCTCATAAGGCTTGATCAGAGTACCTCCGCCACCAGTCTTGGCACCAAAAGCAGTATTGCTGTTGCCCGTGGTGCCGAACGCTGAACCGCTAGAGCCAAAAGTTGTGGCACTACTGCCAAATGCACCGCCACTACTACCAAACGCAGAACTACCATTGTTACTTCCAAAAGCGCTTGAGGAGTTGCTCCCAAACGCATTGTTGCTGTTAGAGCCAAAAGCATTGTTGTTACTTCCAAAAGCACCAGTATTGTTGTTATTATTGTTCGCCCCAAAAACACTACCAGTGTTCGTGTTACTACCAAATCCACTTGAAAAACCAGATGGTTTAGAGCCAAACGCACTGTTTGTGTTTGACAGACCAAAACCCAGAGAAGAGTTTTGGCCAAAACCCCCCATGCCAGAACCTGTGTTACCTCTGCTGAACATGATGGATTGGACTAAAATTTGGTTGATTTATTTTATTGGTGCCAAGGGGCTGCTAACCAGGTTACGAACCCTGTCAAGACGCGACGCGTAAATTTCACTGTAATTATTTAATTCTATCAACACCGAAGAATTTTGAGATTTAGGAATTGTTTCTTGAAACTTTTTGAGTGGCTAATTTCGAAGCTTTTAAAGTTGAAACCTGATTTCTCAGAATTTATATAAATTTCAAGATCATTCGTTGATTATTCATCTTCTATCACAACTATGTCCCTTGTGAAAGCGTTTGGGTCCATAACCCCCGAAATCCAAAAGTGTCTTGGTACCCTTCTAGATCTTTTTGGTATCAATGCTGAAGAACTCTTTATTCAGTGGGAGGCTTTCTCCTACGCTAAAAGAAAGGCCGAAAACGTGGACTCTGTGAAGCTCACGCCGTCTTCTGTTGCCGAACTCCAGCTGTATATCCTGCATAATCTTGAAAAGAAAGTCTCGGCTCCTGTGCTGGTCAAGAAGACCCGCAGACTCACTGCAGGCTTTGAAGTACCGTCGACACCGTCTAAAAGAAAACTGACCGAGCCTCAGAGTGCACGCAAGACGCCACGCACTGCTTTCTCGCTGCCCGTAGTCAAATCTGAAGTTGAAAGCATGAGCTCGCCTGTAGAGGAAATCACAGAGCTTTCTGTGATAAACGGAGACGTGTTGAGTGTGTTAAACCCAGAGGTTCCAGAAGGCCAAGGCTTGGACTTGGAGAAGCCAGAAAAACCTTTGTTGGCTACAAATTTCGATGGACAAAAATACCATTTCAGAACAATGCGCCAGAACGTTCTTGAGGCTGCGGATGTGCTTGACGAACAGATTGACTCGCATGCTGCATATATAGCTGAGTCTTATCCTGAACTCGCGGCTCTGATAGGCAACCCAAGCATGGTGTCCCAGGAAGATATCATAGCTGTGGGCCGGATAACCCCCGACTCTGCGGCCCTGGACGAGCCTATCAATAAAGATTCTCTTTGTTTAGAGCCTTCCAGAGCCATAGGCATCGGTCAGCGTGTGCGTTTGAACCTTGCGCACGTGCAGAACTATATGTTCTTTCCCGGCCAAATTGTTGCTCTTAGGGGCCGCAATGCGAACAGTCAATTTTTCACGGTCAGTGAAGTTATTTCTCCTCCTTTCCTTGGAGCTCCAACATCTACAGAAGAAGATATCAAGCTGTATGACGATGCATTGGGTGGTAAAGATTTGAAGCTTGTAGTGGTACTGGGTCCTTACACAACCAACGATTCGTTGGACTACGGAGTTCTTTCAGAATTGGTGGAAAAAATCAACACAGAGGTGAAGCCCCACACCGTGATCATGTTTGGTCCTTTCTTGGACTACTCTCACCCAAAAATCATAGACGGGAGTGTAGATGAGATTGTTGAAAGTTTGCCGGGTACAAAGAGTCGTGTGAAAACGCTAAATGATGTTTTCAAGTTTGTTGTGGCTCCTATTTTGAAGGAAATAAACCTGCACATACAAGTTATACTAATACCGTCTACAAGAGATGTGACGTCCACACACCCTTCTTACCCCCAAGATGCGTTCGAGAGAAAGGATTTGGGTCTCCCAAAAAACTTCAAATGTTTTCCTAACCCTGCTTCCTTTTCTGTAAACGAATGTCTTTTTGGTGTATCCAATAACGACATCTTCAAAGACCTTAAGGATGTAGTAGATGGCACTGCTGCTTCTGAGAATAGATTCGATCGTATCGCGACATATGTGCTCGAGCAGAGACGCTACTACCCACAGTTTCCAGGAAGTGTGACACACCAGAAGGTGAAGCTTATCAGCCCACCTCCGGAGTCTGCGGACCTGAAAATATCGGAAATGGAGCACAATGCTGCTCCCAGAGCATTTGAGATCCAACAGGTTGGTGGATCAGACTTGAACGTGCCCTACTTAGGTTTGTCCGAGTTCACAGACGCTACTCCTGACGTGCTCATCATCCCGTCTCAGTTGAAACTGTTTGCGCGTGTGGTCAAGAACGTGGTGGTGATCAACCCAGGAAGCTTGATGAAGGGGAAGAGAGGGGGTAGCTATGCAGTGCTAAGCTTGAAGAGAGGGGTGGGTGAAAAGGGGGTTGAGTTGACTAAAGTAGAGGGGGAAAGCGACTTGTATTTGCACGACGTGTGGAAGAGAGGAAGGGTGGAAATTGTGGGAGTTTAATTAGTATTTGTCGAGTAAAGCGGAGCGATCAAGATCTATATTATGATATTCTCAAGCAATTCCGAGTTCTTCATTTAAGGCATCCTTCTGACCTGAAGATGATCAATTGAACGGATTGAGCCACAGTATGTGACGATATCACTCAGATTACTGATCGTTGATGTCACGGATGCATGTCTGTTGATAATCGGTGTTGTGTCAAGTGAAAATAGAAGTTATGAACAGTTCTTGTAGGGAATTCGTGATGGCATTCTTCCTATCAATAAACTTCTCAGCTAGCTCCCATCAGTTCATGCTGTCTGAAGAAAGCCTAAAAATAGGAGCACGCAGTTGAGCTACATAAACAACTGATTTACGAGCATACCTGTTATCACACAGACTAGCTAAGTAAAAACCAGACTACGCAATAAACATAACAATCATAAAGTAATTTCAGCGTAACGTGAACAGAATATTCAAAGTACCTGGGCACCTATCTCCTCGTCTACTTTGATCAACATCTCCTCTGCGTCATCCTCCACATCTCCAGGCCCTAACCAGAACACCACATCGACTTCATCCTCCAATACGCCGCTATTGAGCATCATCAGCACCTTCAGAAGCCACATCTCGCCCTTGCGATCAAGCACATAGCCTGCGGTACCTGCCTCTGTTGTCAGGCTCACCACAGCAGGGTCAAACAGAATGTGACCAGCCAAGCTCGCTAAATCCTCGGTCGTAGCGCTCCGAAGCCCCGATCCCGGCCGTGGAGGCGGTGCAGGAGGCGTCATGGAGCGAACAGATGGCACTGGAGTGCTTAAAAGAGAAGATGGGGGGCTTAAAATACCAGAAGATGGAGGGCTCCGGGGGTCTCTTTTTCTTGGTGTTGGTTTAGGGGGTGGCTTTTTACGAGGTTTTGGTTTTGGTGGGGGGGTATTACTTCTGACTTCTTTGGTACTACTGGTGTCATCAGTGGTGCTATCAGTATCACCAGTGGTAGCAATAGCATCATTTGACGCACTGTTATTTATAGCTATGATGGGCGTCAGTCTCAATTTCTCTGGTTTGGGAGGCTTCTGTGGCTTCTCTCTCTCTCCCAAATCTATCAAATCTGTATCAGAAGATACAATGCTCGAAATAGGTGCATTCTGATTATCCTGGATTGGCTCAAAGTTGGCCAATTTGCCAGCTTTGAACGAGAAGCTCAGACCCACCAAAAACTCAGACGCAGCTTTCGGGCCCGATGTCGCAGCTCTCCGAATACCCAAACTTGTTACAGATGAGCTTGAGCGAGGGGGGAGCGCGGGTCTTTTGTCCAAACTTTCTGAAAAACTCGTGTATTCCTTTTTCAATTTCAAACGCTCTCTTCGCACCTCTAGCATACGTGAAATTTCTCGTAAAACACGTAAGTCGCTAAAATCACTCATGGACCCAGCAACAACCCGTATATAAACCCGCAAAACTTGGTCTGGGAAGCGCCGACAGACGTCCATGTACGCGTCAAAGTCTTGTTCACCACTATCACCAATGAGAATGAATTTACGTTCTGGAAACTCAGAAAAGATCTTGAAAAGTGTATGACGCTTGCGCTCGGCTGCTGGCTCCATCAAAGACGAAAGGATGTTACCTGTATACTGCTTGAGGTGTACCAGCCCCGGAGGGAACCCCAACAACTCAAAGAAGCGCAGCATAGTTGGGTACAACTGCCACGGGCTATTGCTTACATAGTGAAAAAGACAGTTGTGCGCGGCGTGCATGTGCGCATACCACTCTGGTACGCCCTCAATCGCGCTCTCTTTGAGGTCTTTTACGAATACATTGTTGAATACTGTCCGCTTATCACTTGTAACATCAGTTGCTTTTATGGTGTCATCGATGTCCGAGATCACACTTACGCCTTTTGGTGAGATGTACAAAACCTCCTGGAACGCCAACACTGGCTCACGTGTGCCCATATTGGCCCCCACTTGCACGTGCAGCGGTCTGTAGGGAGTTTCTACAATGAGCTCAAACTTTCCGTTTAAATCAGTTTTTACGGTACGGGTAACGAACTCGGCAGTGTCCTCTGCGTCAGTCGCACATACGATTACGTCCAATGGCACATCTGCAAGCAGCTTGGCGAAGAAATATGCCATTCTGTTTTTGAGAACCTCCTCAGCAGAGTCCGATACGCTGGCAGTCGAGGATTGGTCCACAATCGACGAGTTGCCAGAGTATATCAGACTCACGTCAGAGACAGAGCCCAGAAAATGGCCTGTAACCAGCTGTGCAAGAGAAGAAGCAAGGGGAGGGGGAGGGCCTGGTTTTATGAGCTGTTTTGCAAGAGAGAATACTACTTTGTTCGTTCTGGACATGGTCCCGGGAGCGGTCAACCAGCCTCGGACCTCCACGTGATACTGGCCCTCGTGAAAAAGGGTGTATGAGGGATATAATGTGATCTCCGAGTCCGGCGGAAGCAAAGCTATTGGGTTTCCATCCGCGTCTTCAAACTGCGCGGGTTGGTGAGACGCCAGAGAGTCTTTGTTGGAGGTGAACTCCGCACTGGTGTCTGAGTACAGGGGAGAGCGTGCATCGTGGAGGCGTGCGCGGGCCTCGCCTGCAATAGACGAAAGAAGAGGTTTTGCGTCATTCTTCAAAGAAGAAAGGAAGGTGCCCAACCTCTTGAGGCGCATGTCGGGGTCGTCGAACGACATGCTGGCTGGCTCTAATTATATGATGTCAAGGCAAGAGCATGTGATGCCACACAGAGCACGTTGTTCAGAATCGGGTAGAGTCACTGGCCTGAAAATAGGAGTGTGAAAATCCAAATTAATTGGTGTAAATCGAAGTGATAACTGAGGTAAATTTTCAGTGTGTAATTTTATTTAAAGAGAGTACTTCGGGTGGGAAAGCTTTGAAGTATTTTCCAATAGTTCGGTTCGTATTAGTTATTTATCATTATCGGTATGGCTATTTTGTTGATTATTTTGTGATGTTTGCCATATGGTTTGAGGTTTTGCTCAGATCATTACTACAACTTGCCTTGTCATGTGTGACAGATGTCACTTGTGGAAGTGACATATGAAAAATGCGACTACATTATATTCTAAAATTGGCTCGTTACAACTGCCATATTGTTTTTACTTCGCTCTAGAGGTTAAGCTCTTCGATATCCTATCTGAAGTCTGTCTGTAGTAAGTCTGTCTATCCAGTGCTTTTGCTCGTCTAAACAACGTTGGATATGAATACATCTAATTTTCATTTAAATATCGCAGTCCTGAAGAGGTCCTTTTTCTGTCTTCTTTCTTCGCAAGTATCGTGCTGATTCGTAGTGCTGACCGGTTGACGTGCCAAGACTCTGCAGATCCTGATCAAGAGCTGTTCATCAATAATTCCGATAGAAATGATTACGCAAACAATCTAAGAATATTTGAAATCTATAACGTATCCTCGCTTAGTGTCTTGGTCGAGTTATTGGAGTATATAGATACTCTGGTTCCTCCTTTATCAAGTAGTTGGTCTCGATCATTGTTTTCTATCGCTGTTTGTGCTAAAACCTGAAATTTAGCTTCTAGTTTATTGATTGTATGTACAAAACAAACAATTCTACATGTGTGTTCTTGAAAGTGGCAAACTACTCAAAGGCAAGTCTGACTTTCGTTTATATTGGACAGAAAAGACATACCTTGTAAGTTTCAATTCAAGAACCGAAAGGTTAATAAGTTCCTTTGACACTGTGAATTCATTGTATCAATGCTCACAATCCAGCACACAATCTCCCTACTATCCTCATCTTCAGCTCGACCTTACTATGAGATTTTTATTCGTATAATAACGTACAGAAATGCCTTGCAAGCTGAATAGTTGTTGCTTTACATTCAATTGATATCACGAACTTATCTTTTCTTGATTTTAAACCTCAAATATGTTATTTTATTATCGCGTAACTCGGTTACAAGATATTGACGAAATAAGACTTAGCTGCCAGCCAACTCAACCAATTTCCGTGCACATAAAGTATCTGACAATCCGAGTTTTCAGTAAAGGTCAGTATCTTATCAGATCTTGCGCAATTTAAGAGAATACTCAGTCTCAGCTGCACCCCTCGAGTAATTAATTGCTCATCTCATGCATCCCCACAAAATCTTACTTTTCACCAAACTTAATCAAAATAGAATTAACAAACTTTTTCTATATACATTCTTTCACTTGAGAATCTAACTCAGCATCTTTTCCATTTTGACCTATTTTCGGGCCCGAGCAGTGTATTCACTCCATTTCCCCGGAAACAGTCATAATAAATCTGGCATTCTGATTTTCTCACTCCTATACATCTCAATACCCAGACAAAATGCTAAGGATACAGCAGATAAGGCATCTCTTCTATCGCCAACTTTCCACAACCGTTCATCCCCTCCGGACCCAGGCCCTCAGCTTCGAGCACGAATACCATATCCGTTCAAGTCTAGAGAAAATCATCACCCGTTACGCCTCAAAGCCCTACACGAACATAACTCTTAACGAGCTCATCAAATATGGCAGACTGCCTCTTTCGGAAACTGAAGTGGTTGGGGCTGCAAATCTTACACTCTACAATTTGCGGGTGCTCAATGCACGCAGACTCCATCATATCCGTTCTCTTCCATATATGGTTGTGCTCAATCCTCATATTCTGCTTTCATATACTCTCTATCTCAAGTCTATGCGCGAGATTCTTTCCACTCCCCCTATCAAGACCCCTGAAGATGCTTATGCATTTGTGTCTGTTTTGGAAGATTTCCTTGATAAGCATGCCGACGCCATCCCAAGACTTTCAAAAGGCTTCACTGAGATTATTGGAAAGTTCTATCCGAAACTGGACGCGTTCAAATTCTTGGACTCGCACTTGCGTGAGCGTATCATCATGAAGCTCACGGCTCAGCACTTCATATTTCTCATTCGTCCACCAACAAAAGCAAGCTCGGGAGTGGTTGATTTAGGCTTGGACGTGACTAAGTTGGTGAGCCAACAGGCGGATTTTGTTAATGAGTTGTGCAACATGAAGTACATGAAAAACTGCCAATTGGATGTCGAGACTAATAACTTCCATGTTACTGGGGAGAGTACGAGTGTTGTAAGCGGAGAGAATATTGTGTTTCCGTTCATTTACGAGAACTTGGAGTACTGTGTGTTGGAGTTGTTGAAGAATAGCTTCAGGGCACACATTGAAAATAATGTTCCTTACGAGAAGAAGATCAAGGTGGTGATCAATAAATTCACTAAAGAAGGTTCGCATGTCCCAGAGTTACAAATACGGCTCAGAGACGTTGGTGGGGGAATTCACCCAGATATCCAGCAGCAAATGTACGATTTCAGTTTTACTACAGTAAAAGGTGAGGATGATAGTGACGTATATGACAGTGTTCATAACACTTCTGTGGCGGGGATGGGCTATGGGTTGGGCTTATCCAAGACGTACTGCCAGATTTTCGGTGGATCTCTCCATGTAGAGAGTTACTGGGGCTACGGAACAGATGTATATATTAAATTAAAGGGGCCGAACATGGCTTTGATTGGGGAGTGAAGCTACGATCTTCCCATGTTATGAAATGTTATGATTAAGTGTAGGTTGGCATGTATGTAGGCTACAACTTGCAGAAACCTTATGATCTGTATTTGGTGGGAGGCCAAAGCATTTTCTGAATACAGGAACTCTAGTTAAGATTATGTGACGCAAAGCTTATTAAGACTACTGCAAACCTCATCTAGCTACCGCGCAGGCAATTCGAGGTGGCAGGTTGAAAATTATCCAAAATATCTGAGGATAAATTATAGTTTTAAAGTATATGAGCTTGCCATTTGAAGACTCATTAGCAGCATATGTCAAATTTGTCTTAATTTACCTATTGATCGTTAAACCGATGGTAATTTCTCACCCGTCAAACACAATGCATTGTCAACTTTGAGGTAAAACGTTAAACTCAGCCATGTAACTCAAATAATAAATCCGACATTTGTGACCAAGCTTCGGTATTCTTTATAAGCCCACTCCGCCACTGGAATCACTCTGTATATGTAAATTTGGTATCTGGAGAAGAACGCAGTGTGCTAACCATGAATACGAAAGTATTCATATTCGTAGATTGGACAGAATTAGCTTGGATAACCGCTATAATATACCCGCAGAGCCAGCCAAATTATCCTTTTTTAGACCCTTTTTTGTTGCAAAAGCGTGGAATTTTGTTTATAGGTACTCCTCTGAATTGGATCAAACACACCATGCATGTATAAAATCATCAATAGGCCCAGCAAAGAACAACCAAAAAAAAACCTGTCATGCTCTTGAAGAGATGATAACACTACGGTTAATACTCATAGTGTTGTTTTTATGCCATACACAGGCCATGCCTATGCCCTTGAGTTTCCTTAGCAAAAGATACGAAACACCCAAAGACGAATACACTCCTACTACAACCTCAATAGCATCTCGTACAAAAACACCGCGAGGCTTAGAAGCCACTGGTGATGCAACGAGCGAGGGAAAGCGTGAGTCTACCAGCACGTCATCTACTTCCAAATCAACTGCCAAATCAGAAGTGATCATTTCAGGCTCCAACATCAAAATCCTGACTACTGAGCTTTCAGAGTTAGAGTCTCACGGGGAGATATTCGAATATGCTGGTACATTGGCGTTTAAGAACTCAACGGGCTACTACTTTCTCAATGAAACGGCAATCAGCACCAAAACCGAAAGCTCTCAGGAGACAATCATCACAGGCATGCTGTTGAAGGACGCGCTAGACTTATCTGCTAAGGCAGAAGAGCGTCACGTGCAGAGGCAGATGTACGACCTCGACGAACCAGAAAAATACACCGACGTCAGCCAGTTAATTTTGCACGGGCGGTAGTATATTATTATAAAGGGGTGCTGGACACACCACATAGATTTCTTTAGTTTAGCATGGCATAGATATACATAAAATAGATACAATTACTTTCTGTAGTTATGTCACTTCTGGCGGTTATTACCAAGATGACTACACTAGTTAAAGTGGGTATTGCTCGATGCTTATGGCTTACAACTGAAGTGAAACTCAGGCAAGTTTTTGTTAGAGCCATTTACCACCTTTCATCCCATGGGCTTCGTGTTTTCTTTTGTGGTTTATGGTGAGCAAATGCCCAGCCAAAAATAACGGCATACACAATTACTTAGCCAAAAAAGTCGCTATACCAAGTTTTCTAGAATATACTGATGCCAGTTTTAATTCTGAATATCTTCCACATAGCGGTACGCAAATCTGCTCGCATAGTCTGTTAACGAGTTATCCGATGAAATCTATATATAGTTGTTGAATCATATACGTGGTCCTCTGACGCATCCAAGCTCTTCTAGACTATTTTGCATGCTTTTAAATCAGAACCTCCAATTTGCGCCTCGTGTGAGAACTGCAAATGACCCCAACAAGAGCGTTAAAGAAATAAAAGGGCAATTAGCCTGAAAGCACCAGCAGTCAAACAATGAGTTGCTACTACTAAGTGAATGTCCTTTGTGTTCTCACTGAACTTCACCATGACCAGACCCCCACAAAATACAGACATTCTGCAGCAATGCCGCACGTCAATGCCGCCCTGCTATCCACAATTTAGCCATGTCCGAGCCCCTCTCGCGAGTATAAAACGGTTCGATATCCTTATCAGAACCATCAACAATGCAGCTTCTTTCTGTTCTTCCTGTTCTTTTTATTGCTGCTTTTGCCTCTGCTGAAGGCACTGAGACCGCCATGGAGAGTCATGCCTGGCACCACCACACCGGTACCGGTGAGTGGACCGGCCACCACGGTGGAAGCCACACTGGTGGCTGGACTGGCCACCACGGAACTGGCGGCGGTCACGAACACACTGGCGAGGCTACTACTACCGGAGCTCCAGCTGGCTCTGGTGCTGCTGGTACTGACGCTGCTTCTGCTCCAGTTGCCACTGGCTCTGCTGCCGAAACAGGTCACCGTGGTCACCACTCAGGAACCGGTGCTTGGACCGGTCACGGTGGTCGCCACACCGGTGGTGGTCACAAAGGTAACGGTACTGCCGCAACCGGCTCTGGATCTAGCTCTGGTGATGATGTCACCGCCTCTGCGAGCAGTGATTTCCAATCTGTTGGTACTGGTGCTGCCGGTAAGCTTCTGTTTGACTCGAGAGCCCTCATAGGTGCTGGCCTCGGAGGCGTTCTTGTTGCTGCTCTTTGTGCTTTGTAAGTTTTCTGTTTTATAGCCTGTTATTTGATATGACGCCCGAGGTTAATGATTTTCTATTTTACGATACTCTGGTCTGTGACCATTATTCAATTCTAATGTGTGCATTGTAGAACTCTTCGATAATATGAATCAGTGTTAAAATTTAAGGTGAGAAACACTAATGCCCCGTTGTGGTTATCAATTCTGTACAAAGTGGACGATTGCAGTATTCAACTAGATAGTATGCTGCAGGAGAGTGAACTCAAGCGAGACGATTCGTTCTTCAACAAGTCAATTCTCTTCGGTATTTCAACTAAAGTATTCATTGGCCCTGTCAAGGATTTCTTTCCGGTGAGACTCAACAACTCAGTTTAGAAATTTGTTTGATTATTTTGTTAAAGGAGACCTGACTCGAGATGCACTCGCCCACAAGCACAAAGGGGGGCTTGCTGTAGAAAACTAACAAAAACTTAAACCGTATGTATATGATCGAAGATATAACTATTCCTGTAAAGAGTTGCCTCTTTAGTACTATATATATCAATTTTGAGGTAGTCTTCGATTTACACCTTAATTCATTAGTCAGTGATAGGATACGAGGTCAAATTTGAACGCAAATATACTCAAGTCTTATAGTTTCACTAATTATTGAGTCATATATTGGTATTTAACATCTAACCAAACGCATAAATTTCGCATCACGGGAACACTACGATAGCGATTCTTCGAGCCTGAAGAATTCCAATTGGTGTAAAATCTAAATACATATATTCTGTTTTTGCTATAATACTGCTAAAAGTGTTTTCAATCCTTGAAAGCTCATTTTCATGGATATACATCTCAAAAAGGCTCTTTTACTTGTTTACCAATAATTCTTGAAAATATCAAAGTTTGTGTTGAGTAGTCGCTGTGAGACAATATCAGTATCAAAGTTATTCAAAATCGAAATAATGTTTCAACAATTCATTACTAGCAAGCATTATTATCGAAGTGATTAATGTGATCCTTCAACGCAGAGTTTCCATTACGTAAGGTTAAACTTGAGCCCTTCTTCCTCGCGCTTTGAACATTATACATAGTGCTATGTGACTTCATAACGGATACCTGATTAACTAATATAACAATCTACAGATCAAAATCAGACGTAGCATTACAGGAAGCGCAAATCCTGATTACTCAGGGTAGCGCGAACTAGCTAACTTTCGAGCCTCTAAGCTTACAATTGACCAGACAGGACAATGGTGACCTTAGACTTTGGGGTGCCGGAGCTGCTACCTCTGCTCTCAATGGTCTTGACAAGCTCCATACCGGAGACAACCTCACCGAACACGGTGTGCTTACCGTCCAACCATGGGCATGGAACGGTGGTGATGAAGAACTGGGATCCGTTGGTGTTTGGACCAGCGTTGGCCATGGACAAAAGACCTGGCTTGGTGTGCTTCAAGGTGAAGTTCTCGTCAGCAAACTTCTCACCGTAAATGGACTTACCACCAGTACCGTTGTGTCTGGTAAAGTCACCTCCCTGCAACATGAAGTCAGGAATGATTCTGTGGAAACCAGAACCTTGGTATCCGAACCCCTTCTCACCAGTGCACAAAGCTCTGAAATTCTCAGAGGTCTTTGGAGTTTTCTCAGAGAGCTTGAAGGTGATTCTTCCAGCAGGCTGGTCTAGTTAGTATATTTTTCAGGGTTTTCACTAACTTATTGCCCCTAATTGAATGGTCATGCATAACCTTCCAAGAGCTTCCAAACGTTCCACTAATAAAATTACCGAAAAACTGAGGAAAAATAGACAATTGATATAATACGACATCAATTGATAATGATTGATAGAAATAACAGTAATTGAGAGCTTTGATCAAGATCCAGCCAGCCAAGCATATGAGTGGCAATTGCGAATGAATTGAATAGACCGCGCTAAGTGCAATTGCAATTGTCACTCATGTATAATAGCAAAAAAAGGTCGATATGTGTTCAAATATCAAGAATGTGAATACTCACTGTCAATAGCAATGTCAAAGTAAGTGGTGGCCATGTTGATGTAGAAGAAAAATTTGTCGGGTGTTCTTTGCTTATATTGACAGGAAGCAGGGTAATGCACGTGGATTCTCGAGTAGACTATTTGGTAAAAAGCTCAATCGCGCGAACGATGAATCGTAAATTGTGAAATTGAATACATACATTTAATCATGTGATAGTGCAATAGTTTGTACTTTCCTTGTATCGTTTGCTTTTGCGATTTCTGCTGCAATACTTGCAATAATATTGCACAGCTAATTATTACAGCCGTTCAACGAAACTGTGTAGTTTGAATATGACTACGTAGGCTTTTTGAAAACATTTCATATTTTACGTTGAATGGTAATTTCAATTGACGGTACATTTGCAACTCGTACTTCTCTATAGATATGAGCGATTTGTGCTTCAGCGGCTAATTGCTAAGCAATAGTTCGATCCCAATTCTTTGTTTAGACGGAAAAAAAGAGCAGACAAAGCTTCTATTACCATTTCAGAAACGTTTTTAATGCTCATGATGAGTAAAACACAACCTGAGTAATAAAACTTTCTCAAAACAATCAACAGCATCGAAAAAATCTAAAAGTATCCCTCAGAAGAACGCATAACCCACATATAAAAGTCTTGAATGATCTTTTAGGGAATGATATAGAACATTCACCGAGATCGAACCTTGCTTAAGCCACACTATAGCAGTAAACCATCTAGATTCTTGCTTCCGAGTTGCGGAAATAGCCGAGCTATGATAAATAGTTAATCCATTGACTGATTTTCGTCGAACTAACTCAAGTAAAACTTCGAACTATAAAAACAGCGAGAACAGGATGACTTATGAGGCAGTGTCCTTAGTTCAGTAATCAATCTGCCAAGGTGATCGTGATCGACCCATTCCCTTGGAACAAAAGAAACATCTTTGCTGGACCTGTCAAACCCCATGCCCAATCTTGCTCATTTTTGTAAGAAAAAGAAAGACAGCAATTGATATTTGTCAAGAGAATAAGTATATATAAGACGTGGCGAGCCTCTTCAGACGCAAAATGGATAGAATTCGCAATTTTGCAAAGGCCTACACAGGGCCTTTCTCGAACTCCTCGAGCCCAATTCTGCTCGTGCAGTACTACCTCCCACTTGTTTTCAGTGTGCTTTCTTGGGTTGTTTTGTTTGTCGCAACTGCAGTTAGTCAACACAAGTCCAAAAGACGTGAAGAGTATGCAGAGTACAATTACCACATCTATGGGCACCAACTCTACTCGTTTGTATGGTGGACGCTCTTCTTCCAGCTTTTTGTTTATGGTCTTATCAACGGGTTCAAATTCTTTGGGATGGTCAACAAGCACTTTGCAACACTGATGTCGATTATCGCCTTGGTACAGGCAATCATTGTCACAGATCGCTTCATTTACTCATTCTATGGGTCAGAGAAAGCAATTTGTGCTGGTGCTCTTATGATTGCGGTGGCGGACTTTGTGTGGTTGTATACGCTTCTGAAGGCCCCAGAATCGCGCTTTCAACGCGAGGCTGTAACGGACGTAGAGAAGAACACCACAGCAAACACGAACCAGTACAACCAGCAATACCCGGCGGAGGGATACCAAAATGAAGGGTATAACAATCAAAACCCGGATGCGAGAAACAAGAACTTCGAGCACCAGCCTTCGCTCTCAACAGATACTGCCGTGCCGGAACTGGCCCACCCTGTCCATTAGTTAGATATCGTTAGTTGTTTTTTGTGTACTCTGTATTGAATAGTCGATTTGGTTGTTGTTTTTGTAGTCCATTCACATGAGTTCAATAAAACAATGACATAGTTGAAACGAGCAATTCCATAGACAAGGATGGCCTGCTTTTCAAAGGCCGCTCTTAGTTAAGCGAGTCCCTACTTTTAGTGAAAGTTTTTTAGAGCAAATACTTTGAACAACCAGTTGTGTGCGTGATGACTATATATACAGAACACTCCTGAAAACCCCCAGACTCTTATCAGGGATGCTTCGGTCGCAAATACAGTTTACGAGCTATCGGATGTGGCTAGATGAGACTTCCTTACATGCAAACACGTAAGGCTACTATCTGCAAACCTCAACAAGTTTGAGAAGACAATAGTTTAGTCAGGCGAGGAATATTCCCGAGCTGCACTAGTGCCCTTGCTGCTGATGCACTCGAACTCGGGATCATTATCGGCAGGTTTGTTTTAGGTTGATCAGGCGCCAGAAAGAGTAATATATCCACTCCTAGTTATGGACAATTATCGTAATACGGATAATCAGTAAACTTCTTACAAATCAAAGCAAACTTATCCATTCCTTCTTTCTTATATCGAATTATCAGCTCTCCCCTTTTCTTCCCCTTTTTCGTATGCTAATTCAAGTCAATACAATAACGTTAGCGCACACGTGATATGTTCCAAATGGAAATTACGTCTCGCTTAATTGACTAACATGTTAAGACTAGGGGTAAACAGGATACAGAGCTAACCTGATACCATAAAATGACTACATAGAAGTTATCTATTCTCACACAAGAAATTACTTCGATCACTAGATGAAGGTATTTGTGGATAGTTCCTGTCATTTCCATATATGCCTCATACGGCCACTACCATCCTCTATTGAGATCCAAATCGACGTTTTGATTTACATGTAACGTTTTGGATGCCCGGATGCGTAAATGACTGGTTGGAAATTTAGTTGAACTCTATAAATATCTAAATCTTAAAAGTCCAAATTTACAAAGGGCAACATCTAGGATGAGGAGAACGTTTACTCAATGTTTTCTGATTCATATATTTTTTTGGGATTAGTATTGTGTCCGCCATCCATATCCTTCTTTGCTCTTACCAGATTTGGATGAAACCACTAGTGCATCTGCACCTCAAAATGGAGTCCTCATTTTCGGTAGTAATAGAGCGAAGTGGCAGGTAAACAGGGAAGTAGTAAAGAGATTTTCAAATATAATATCAAACCAACCAACCGATGAGAATCGCAGATGCAGATTCAGATCCATTTGCACATTTTTGACAGACCTGCTAAATAGTTGGTAATAACACTAAGAGCCATGGATACCACCTTGCAGGCGTTTGACCAACCCTGCATCAGAACGGGTTAGCCGGTAGTGTGTGACCCTTGCATGCCTCATGAAACTCTCTCAGTTTCACGATCCTTCAACCCCTGGTATATATATGGCTGAGAGGCTTGGGTTTCTCAAGACACGAAATGGTAAAATTCCTCAAGCACCAAGTCAGAGCTATCAAAGAGTCGAAGATCGAGAAGTGCCGTGAACCAGTACATCTAGAGGTTGTACAACAGCCAGTCAAAGCGCGGGTCTCTGGTCGTAAAGAGACCAGAAACCTGTCGAGAAGACTTGTGGACCCACAGCCTATCGTACAACTAAAGCTCGAGCACGAGGGCAGAGATGTAATTGACTACAGTCTTGGGATTTACTTTATTAGAGCCACCATCGAGTGCTGTGGCTTTGCTGACCCGAACACTTTCATGGCCAAGCAGAGAAAATCCAGACTGCAAGAAGAGGCGGTTGAGCCTTTAGACGTGCTCAGAGGTACTACTACTGTCACAGCACAATTCTACAAAGGCAGTCCTTATGTGGCTTGCGGTGTGTTCGACAACCTTTCTGTCCGTTTCAAGGGCGACTACAAACTCCGCTTCGATCTCTACGAGATACAATCTTTTGGTGGCGAGTCGAAGATTGTGCACTGGGACAACGCTACCGTCTTCTCCTCTCGCTTTACTGTATACACTGATGCCCTGTTCGACGGACTTGAAGCTTCGCCAGTTCTCAACGAGCAATTAAAGAAGGCTGGTTGCAGAATCAGAACTAGAAAGCCAAAGACTGGCTTGCAGAGCGACTTTAAGATTGCGAAGCCAATGAAAATGTACCCAGGCATGGGGTACCCAATGGGTTACCAGGCCTCGCCTCAACAATATGGGTACTACGAACTGCCTATGCCATCGAGAAGCGCAACACCATTGCAGAGAACCGAGGCGGTCTACAGCAGGGCTGGAACGCCAATGGGCGGTTACATGGGAACACCAGGGACACAATACTTTACTCCTGTGCGGCAGACACCTCTAACGCCACAGACGAGAAATACAGAGGTATTTCTGACACCTATGACACATATACCTATGGAAAACACATATAATAGTGGCTTGGACCTTTCTCCTCTAGAGACTGAGGCCATCTTCAACGACAATAACTCAGGCTACGTGCTTGGAAACGAGAACGTCTTTAAGCTTGACTTCAATAGTTTGGGCTCGTTTTATCCTACAAGCGAGACGCCAAGAGCACAGGACCAGCTCTTGGAGTCTGTGGATGTTAAGACAGAACAAAAGGAGCAGAGCATGGATTTCATGTCGATGCTCCAGAAACAGCAAACGTACGATGAGAATCCGTTTGTTATGAACGAGTTGGAGTTTTCTTTCTAGGTTTGGGCTGGGTATATTATACAAAAGTTATATTTTTGTAGATTAGCAAACATTGTATATGATAAAATGCATTAACTTGAATCACGGACGTAAAATCTTGCGGACTTTCATGACCATGTGATTGATTGATCGAAGCTTTCACTCAGGTGGATCATGATCGCCCTGAATGGCTATCTTCCTAATTGGGAATAGCCAATTTCAGCTGATGAAAAAAGATGGTGTTTGAGATCTCGGTTACCATGCATGCATGTCAGGTTGGCTCACAGAACAACTATAGTCTACTCCTCGCACTTTTGCATGTTTTAGTTTTAGACTAGATGATCTCTCATTTTTTAGGGTATACAGGCTCCCAATTGCACGTGTATGTGTCTGCTTTAGTTTCAAAGTCTGAAGCTTAGATCATAAATTGTCAGACATGGGCACATCAAATGAAACTGGGGTTGATTAAACTTTAACCTAATCAACCAATTTAATGTTAAAAATGACAGTATCAACTAAATGTCTTGCTAGTGTTAGAGCTATAGTCAGTGTAGCTGTAGTCAAAATTATAGTTCTAATCAGGTTGAAGCGATGGTCGAGCTGCTTTAGTATTGAGCAAGTTATACGCGGGGCACTAGAGGAGGATAGGAGGATTTTAGTATTGTCATTGTGCTATGGAAACATTAACTGCTTGATATGTGGCGTTATGAAATCCATTATTCCCAGATTGGTGTCTCATGTTACTTATCTGAATGGTCTTGATCACAGTCTGAAGATACCGACTTTAATACATATGCATTTTGTACGTACTTCGCCAAGATTCACTACCCCAATGTTCGCTGATTATATCACTTGTGTGCTTCCACATTCTTCAAATACAAATCTTCTGTTGTCCTGGAGACAAAGCACCCCAGATAGCCACAAAAATTCTGTATCTCAAGAAGCACTGAAAAGAGTTGTTTGCTGAAAATCCAAGTGGGTCCATCAAATATGTAGCTTGAGGTCAACTCTTTCTGAAGTAGAGCCCTTTAGTATTAAGTACAAGACATAGTATATTCAGAAAAACATACATCAACAAATGCCTCTTTGGCCAAGTGGTAAGGCGCTGCACTTGTAATGCAGCGATCACAAGTTCGATCCTTGTAAGGGGCATTTTTTTTGAACTTTAAATCTTCTCCTATAAACAAAAAAATTCCACGAAAGAAAAATTTATTAAATCTTAAAAGTTTTCTGGGTCTGCTATTTGCGTTAAGCTGTGTTTGAGAGGTTATATCCCTGCAGCCACGTGACCAAATTTTCAACTTATAATCTAGAAGAAACCTCAAATAAAGGAAATCATCTGACCGACGAAGCAAAGTCGAATCTGCTAGGAGAATAAACTAGGAAGAAAAGAGTAAATTAGGGAAATAAGATAGAAACTCGACGGAATGTTTGAAAACAGAGAAGCCCCCACAATTCCAGGGGTGCTCCAGCCAGAGCACATTGCCATAACACTCAAGCAAACAATAGCCAGTATTCTCGGACTTAAAAAGGTGGACCGTTTTCCCGGATCTCAGCCCGTGAGCTTCGAGCGGCGTCATATAGCACTGAGACTTATGAAGCACGACTATTACGTGTGTGAAAAGCTGGATGGGCTTCGTTTTCTCTTGCTCATACTTGCAGAAACATATCCCGATGGAACCACCGAAGAAGGCATTTTTTTAGTTTCCAGACTGTACGAGTTTTACAGAGTCCCAAACATGCACTTTCCAAGAACTAAAGACCAGCTCTCGGTCCCACACAATGGTACCATTGTAGACGGCGAGCTTGTGTTGGATAGCAAGCCAGATGGGCTGAAAGAACTCCGTTTCTTGGTGTTTGACCTCCTAGCCTTGAATGGCAATCTGTACGCTAACCGATCCGCAGAGAAACGCATCACCCATATACGACACCTCATTGACCCATACTATGCATTCCGCCAGAGATTCCCCGATAAGAGCGCGGAGTTCGACTTCAAAGTGGGTCTTAAGAGCATGAAAACGTGCTCCAAGATTCCCCAGGTATTGGAGCTGCTTCCGCACTTAGCGCACGTATCAGATGGGCTTATTTTCACGTGCTGTGAGACGCCATATGTTTTCGAGACAGATCAGACGCTTCTCAAGTGGAAGCCTGCTGAAGAGAACACCATCGACTTCAGACTAGAAATGAAGTTCCAAAAGGCTGTGGACGAAGAGGGAGAGTACTTTGACTATGATCTGAAACCTATCTTCGAGCTTCAAGAGTGGAAGGGGACCGAAGAGTACGAAGTCTTTGGGAATCTCACTGTAAGTGACCAAGAATGGGAGGATCTCAAAGCATTGGGCGAGCCACTCAATTTCCGTGTAGCGGAGGTAAAGAAGAATGAAAGGGGGGAGTGGAACTTGCTTCGGTTCCGTGACGACAAGGAACACGGGAACCATGTTTCTGTGGTAAAAAAGATTCTTCACTCTATCAGTGACGGGGTTACGAGTGACGAGTTAGTGGACGCAAGCTCGGAGATTGATCAGCAGTGGAGAATCCGTGGGGAAGAGCGGAAGCAGATGGCCGAGAGAAGAAAAAGAGAACGGGAGGGAGACAAAGAGGAGGAAAGAAAAAGGGCGCATTCTGGGGTGCCAACTTATGATTTTGATGATGATTAGATTGAAAATCGCGACCTAAGCGAGTGTTTGTTTGTTAAAGAGTTTCAAGTGGGTAAACTGATGTGTTCCTTCATCTTTTTTTTGTCTACCGAACTACTCTTGCGTGTACTTATTTGTTCTATTACTATAGAAAGCAGAGCTTATTATGAGGACGAAAAGCTCTCTCCAATTGTATATTAAGCGTTCTAGCGCGAAGTATGTTTTAATTGCTTGTAGAAATTTGGTCATTTTGATTTGTGATCTCAGATATGCTCAGAGGTTTTCTTCATTCGATACTATATGGATAAACCTAAATTTCTTGAATCGCTTTGTTCAAAATGATTGTATGAAGAGACTAAAACATACTTACAGATCAATGTTGCGTCATGTAAATTTGAAGCCTCGTAAGTAAGCTCGATCCTAGAACAAAGACGTAAATTAGCTGTTTCTACTTTTAGATACCAACCAAAAAAGGTATATGAAAATATATAGACCTACAAACTCCCTATTATACATACTATTAATCATTATTCATTAAAGGCCGAGACCATAAATATGCTCTATAACTGGAGTGCAAGAAAGTATTAGAACAATCAAAAATCATGAGTTGATCAAATGCAGACACTAGAAAATCAGTGCCATCATAACAAGAGAGTTTGTTTAGGCCATCTTTTTCTGCATCAACTTCTGTTGTTGCATTAACTGCTGTTGCTGGGCCATTGTGTTGTATGCCCGAGGCTTGATAACGTACTCATCATTATTATCAAGTTTGAAGAAAGCTACTCTCCCGCTGATTGGATGGCTACTAAACCGCCCATTTCCAAACCCATTACTATAAAACTCCCGCATTCTTACATACTTGTTACGCAGAGAGACTGGGATGCGAACTCCTGTTGAAAGCGGCATTGCAAAACTGCGACTAACACCCTCCATGACCTGGGCCGTCTCTTCGTCCAGGTCCAAAAACTGCGAACCGCCATGTGCCAAGTCGTCCTTCTCTGCTTGGGCCAACGCAGAGCTTGCCAACAATTTGACTTGGTTCTTGCGTTGATACGCAGCCAAAAGCGCGTCATACAGCGCAGAACGTCCAGGCACCGCTCTTTTTGCGCCCATTGAGTGCGTTTTACACGTAAGGGACCGCGCACAAAAGCCCCCGTCTTTTAAAGGAACACCACACTGTCTCTCCACATCCACAGGCCCCTTCTTGGACTTTGTGGTGCCCTTCAGCTTCGTCATCTTCTGGAGCTTCTTCAGCTCCTTCATCTCCTTATCCTTCTCCTTCTTCTGGAGCTTCTTCTGCTTGCGCTCCTCCAACTTTTGCTGTTTCTTGAGCTCACGCAATTGCCGTGCTTCCTCCTTTTCCTTGTCTTTCTCCACACGCCGCTTCTTCTTTGGCACAGGACTTGTGGCAACCAGAGGAGGAGTCTTCGACGCAGGAGGAGGCGCTGGTGCTGGCTCAGTCTTCTTACCCATGCACTCCGAAATGTGCCCTGCGATCACCAGCTCAAGCACAGGTCTGTCACACAAATTACAAATTCGGTATCGAAGCGGCGTGCGCAACGGATCCTTATTGTTATATATGAGGTCACGCGCAAGCTCGTCTGAGGTTACAGCGTGGGGCGGGTTCGTGAGGCCGTCTACGTAGGTACCAACTTCACGCCAATTGGGCTCTTTGGCCGGCGGCTCGGTCGAAGAGCTTGCAGACGCAGATGCCATATTCGCCTTCCCCTGTTTCAATGTGACTGACGAGATGGGCGCGCCTTTGAGTCGCGCAAGCACATCCTTGGGAAGACGCACCAGAACCACCGTGGCTTTTGCGGTGGCTGGAGGGCGTTTGGGCATTTTATAGATGAAGCTGATTTATAGCAAGATTTAGGGGTCTTTTTAGGGGTCTTGTACTATTTTGTAGGGTTATTGACGAGTTTGAACGGGGATACTTAGGTGATGATTTGGTGATGCGTCGAAATTATTTTATTAATTTCTGCGTAAGAGTTACCCGGGGTGTCACCGATTCAGGTACCAACGATTCAGATACTCCGTAGATTCGTTTTTGCTGCTTCGTGTGAATCTGTTGTTTAAGTGTTATTTTCAGCTAATTTTGAAGTATTCTGTAAAGTTGTTCCTGGTTCTGTGTTCTGTGTGAAAATCTGGCGGCTTCATGATAAAGTCATAGAGAGCGGTCCCTATCTCTAATCACTGTCTTTCTTCGTGGCGCTAAAAATCACTTAAGCTGAGGTACTTCTCGAGAATGCTATAGCAGTTAACAAGTGGGAGATTTTGAGTTCTGAGTAAAATTGGGATGCTGAGTGGCTCAACTGTTTCAAGCTAATGACAACTTAAAGACTATCACCATCAATCAAACTACACAAAAAATGACTGTCCTATGTATTATAGAATGCAATGTTTGTAATATCCAGAGTCTAAAACAAACCCTCAATTTCTCCGTTCTCCACCTCCACTCCCATAAATCCACTGTGTGTAGGCAATCCTGGGATGGTCATGATCTTTCCAGCCAACGCGTATAAGTACCCTGCTCCCACACTTGCCTTGATCTCTCTGATTGGGATTTTGAAGCCCTTTGGAACACCCTTCAAGGCAGCGTCGTGCGACAAAGAGTACTGTGTCTTCGCTACGCAAATCGGCAACTTGTCAAAGCCGTTCTTCTCGAACCACTCCACTTGTTTCTCTGCCACCTCTGACAACTCAATCCCATCTCCACCATACATCTTCTTCACTATATCCTCAAGCTTGCTCACTATAGGCATCCCTGTATCGTAAGTGAAATTGATAGACTCGTTGTTCAGGCCCTCTGCAGCACTCACAACTGCCTTGGCTAGCTCAATAGCCCCCTTTCCACCCTCAGTCCAGTGATTAGAGGCAATAGCAGCATCGGCTCCTGCAGCCTTCGCGAGCTGCTCAATCAACTGGATCTCTGCGTTAGTGTCGCTGCTAAATCTGTTGACCGCAACAACAACAGGGCAGCCAAACAGACGAGCATTCTCAATCTGTTTCTTCAAATTCTCACAGCCCACACGTACCAAGTCCAAATTCTCTGTGGTGTACACCAGAGGCAAGCTCTGTCCTGGCTTCACATCAGGGCCGCCCCCATGCAATTTCAACGCGCGTGTTGTTGCCACAAGCACCACGGCATTAGGAACGAGTCCCAGAGAACGGCACTTGATGTTGAAGAACCGCTCACCACCCATCGTGAAATCGAAACCGGCCTCTGTCACAACGTACCCGGCTTCCTTCCCGGACTCAGCGCCCATCAATTTGAGCCCAAGCTTGTCTGCGACCACCGACAGAGCACCTATCAGAATGTTAGCGAAAGGCCCCGCGTGCACCATAACCGGCTGTCCCTCAAGAGTCTGCATCAAGTTCGGGTTGATGGCGTCTTTGAGAAGCGCTGTGACCGCCCCTGCGACGCACACATCCTCACAAGTGACCGGCTTACCAGAGCGATCCAGAGCAACAACCATACGCCCCACACGCGCACGCAAGTCGCTGAGACTTGTAGAGAGAGCCAAAATCGCCATGAGCTCAGAAGCAACCGTGATGTCGAACCCAGTCGTTCGGTTGTAGCCCTTTTCTGTAGGTGCCTGACCGATGGTGATCTCTCTGAGAAAGCGGTCGTTCACATCCACAACACGTCGCACACTGATGGTATCAGGATCAATATCAAGACGCGCAAACGCGCGCACCTCCTCTGAGGTGAGCGAGTTGGGGTCTGTCTTATCAATCCCGAGTTTGCGTAAGCGCTGCAACATCAGCGGAGTGAACTGCCGTTTGCCTCCTTTGACTGGCACAAGACGCTTGTAAAAAGTCGCGTCATTCTTCTGCGTCTGCTCGTGGAAGACACGTGCGTCCACAGCTGCTGCCACGAGGTTGTTGGCTGCACCAATGGCGTGAATGTCTCCAGTCAAATGCATATTAAACTCGTCCATTGGTACAACCTGAGCGTATCCACCCCCCGCAGCACCACCTTTAACCCCAAAAGTAGGTCCCATCAGCGGTTGGCGCACATTTGCTAGGGCACGCTTGCCCAAATGTGCTCCAAGAGCCTGGACAAGCCCAATAGTGGTAGTACTTTTTCCTTCGCCAAGAGGAGTTGGTGTGATCCCGGCAACAAGAATGTAGTGTCCATTTGGGCCGTTGAGGCGCTGGAGCGCGTCTAACAGAACTTTACCTTTAGCCACACCATAAGGATGGAACTCCCTAGGAAGAACCCCGAGGTCTGCTGCAACGTGAGCAATGTCTCTAGGTGTGTGGAATCGCAGAATCTCAATGTCCAGCGGCACAGGCATCTGGGGCACGAGAGGCGGCATGCTGTGTTTCTGTGCGCGCTTAGCACTCTCAACGACGTTGCGTACCAACATAGCCACGGTCATTGGACCAACGCCGCCTGGCACTGGAGTGAGCACGCCTGCAGTCTCCTTAGCCAGTTCGAAGTCAACGTCGCCAACGAGCCGCTGACCGGATTTTTTCGATGCATCTGGCACATAATTTATGCCTACATCTATTACGGTTGCACCTGGCTTGAGCCACAGACCTTTGACGAAGCCTGGTCTGCCCACAGCAGCAACCACGATGTCAGCCTGGCGTACAAATGAGTCGATGTTCGGAGTTTTGGAGTGACACACAGTCACAGTCGCATTTTTCTTTTGGAGAAGCTGGGCTACAGGAACACCCACAATGTCACTGCGTCCAAGTACAACGGCTATTTTACCCGAGACCTCGACACCAGAAGCCTCTATGAGCTTCATTACACCGTGCGGGGTGCACGGGAGAAATTTTGGTTCTCCTGCACGCTTAGAGAGATCTCCTGCGTTGAGGCTTGTGAAACCATCAACGTCCTTTTCTGGCGCCACTGCGTTGGTCACAACAGACTCTTCGAGGTGTTGTGGGAGAGGGAGCTGTACGAGGATTCCATGGACCGAGGAGTCTGCATTCATCTGCTCAAGGGTCTGCAAAAGCTCTTCCTGCAGGATTGATGCAGGAAGTTTGATGTGCTTAGCATCAACATTTGCAGCGTGTGCTGCCTTCAATTTCATGCGCACGTACACCAGCGAGTCTGGCCGTTCACCTACCTGAACAACAGCAAGCGAAGGGCGGAAGAATGGTTTATCTTCACGGATCTGAAGCACTTCCTGGGCGGTCTGTTGCCTGAGCTCAGCAGCTAACACTTTTCCTGATAGAATGGACGCGAGGCCACGCGAAAAACGCGCAGACGTAACAGTGCGAGTCGCAGCGTGCCGAACCAGGAGTCTCGAAGCAAGGCGAAGCATGTGAACCGAGATATTGGGGACTGTTGGAGAGGTGAAATTTCAATTTAGAAAAAAAAGTCGATGCAGAATAAGCGAGATGAGTCAGATGCACTCATTCTGAGTGTTGTGAAGAATTTATATTTCACGTCATTTTCTGCTTGAGTGTGTTTCTCTAGGAGTTTCATGAAACGTTTTCTGGGTTCTTTTCGGAGTTTTTTTGGGTGGGCTGGTGGATCTTTCGGAGTTCGGAGTAGCTGTCATATGTGCCACAGAGTTTCCTATATTATCCAGCAAAATGCAACAAATAAGCAGAAAAAGAGATCTGTAGTATTTTTTCTCATTCGGAAGCTCCTTAGCCTGTTCATTAGGTTAAAAACACTTGTGTGGCTCAGGTTTTGCCCTGCAGACCTTTTTGTTGAACCTTCAAAGATTTGAGAGGTCATTTAGTAGATTGTATATACTTCTTCTCCGATTTAATTCGTTGATAGTTCTTGGTCTTAACGGTGCTTCTTCTGTTTTGCTGAGTTACTTGAAGAATGTCTGGAGAGGCTCACTAAACAGCTTAACAAACTTTGAGCTTCTATGCGCTTCTAAGCTTATAAGATCTCACTTAACTATACGAAGCGCTTGTGGTCCTTAGTACTGATAACAGTTTCGCTACTAATAGCTCATCACTTTTTGTTATGAACTCGTCCCACCTTCAAATAAGTACTGTTGGGGTAAAATCGAAAGTCAAAAAGCGATTCGATCGATCAAGAGTTATTGAGAAAGCTTCGTTCCTTTGAACCCTAGCCAGACTTTCAGGGATAGAAGAGTGATTATCTTCGAGCATACAACTTTATGGTATAGATAAAAATGGTGTCATAATTTTCACATAATTGAATCACAGTGTATTAGTGTGTTTTAGGACATTGTTTTTTTAAGTTTTGAGAACCAATGGTTCGTATAAAGTGAATTATGACTGTAAAACGCATTCTTCGAAAAAATCGAAAATAGATTGACTTTCAAAAATATCACTTTACGAAATCTACTAAGAGATACTGAAATTCTACAAAACAAAAGTGCTTAACATTCAAACCAAGATAACACCATCAAGATGTTGGACTAGAACTAAAGATGAACAAAACGTTGGAAAGCAGAAGCAAACGGCAACCGCGTTGGCTTCGTTTGCGAATCACTTACAAAGCCAGGTAAAACTTGGACAAGTCACCGCCAGCGCCATTGAAAGCGAACACGTTAGGTGAGTCGGTACCAACATCCTGGATCTTGTCAGCTTCTCCAAACGCAACCAAAGCCTTCTTCACGTTGGCGGTGGTCAAAGACGCGGAAGAGAACGACGAGTCGCTAGATGGCTGCAAAGACAAGAAGTAGGTAGTCAAACCAGTGATGTGTGGTGTAGCCATAGAGGTACCGGAGATGGTGTTGGTAGCGCTGTTAGAGCCAATCCAGGCACTCAACACGTCCACACCTGGCCCGAAGATGTCAACACACTTACCATAGTTCAGGAACAGAGCTCTAGTGTCGGTGTTGTCGGTAGCGCCCACAGTGATGACACCGGTGGCAGAGGCTGGAGAGGTCTGACAAGCGTCCTCACCATCGTTACCAGCAGCGACGTTCAAGATCAAGGACTCAGCGGCGGCATTAGCTGCTTGGTTGGTAGCCTCAGAAAGACCACCGCCGAGCGACATGTTGGCGGTGGCACCCTTGTTACCAGCTTTGCTCTTCTTGGATTCAGCATCTTTAGCGGCCCACTGCATACCACTGATGACGTCGGCGTTGGTACCGGAACCATCATTTCCGAGCACCTTTACGGCAATCAAGTTGGCCTTCTTGGCGATACCGTATGTCTTCCCGGCAATAGTACCGGCACAGTGGGTGCCGTGACCCATACCATCCTGGTCACCATCAGTTGGGAAGGTCTTTCCCCAGGTAGCACGCCCTTCAAACTCCTCGTGGGTTGTGTTGATACCAGTGTCTATGACGTAAGCAGTCACACCCTCACCTCCCTCAGAGTCGTGCACGTAAGTACCAGTGGTGGCCCCATTAAGAGACTCCTTAGAAGACACTCTAGCAAGACCCCATGGTGCACCATTCTGCTTTGTGATCTCAGTAGCACGCACAATTGCATCCTGCTCGATGAACTCAACCTCTGGAGCACTACGGAGTTGTTCCAAAGCCTCTGGGGCAAAGTACCCGGCGTAACCCTTCATCTTGCCGTTGATGTCAATGTCCTGGACAACACCAGAGTTCTGGGAAAATGCGTGTTGCCCGACAAGCTTGGACACGGCTGCGTGCTGGTGCTGGTTGATGAGCTTCTTGTGGGCTGCCAAGGTCTCATCGGAAACAGTGTTTTTGACAACAACAATGTACTTGTGTGGCACAGCAACATTTGCGGGAGCCATCACAAGGCGTGCTTTTGGCGTCACCATGGCCTGGGACACGCTTGCAAGAGCAATAGAGAGAAGAACAGAAGTAGAGAACTGCATTGATGTAGAACAAGTGCGTGATGCTTCTTATATAGCTTACGCTTATAAATTGATCGCCTTTGGTATAAAGTGCCAAGATGGAAGCCGTGAGCTCTCAAGTGCTAATCATAGATACCGTTTGGAGCCTTTGAAGAAATAGAGATACCCAGAAACCGCTATGAAATGAAAGAGAGGCAACTTTCTGCCTTTCGGAGTACTTTCAGGCTTTTAAGTCGCCATGTAAGTCATATTGTTTGGTTATTGTATTTCTGATATCCACAATTATTATGTGGATAACCGCGCCGCGCCGCTGCGGAATGTGCGCATCCCTGAGTTATTTGAGTTAAGTGCAACTTTAGTATCCGATTTTTGATTTAGTTTGACCGCTTGACGTTTATTGTAATGAACAATTGAAGGTTTTCTTCGAGACGTAGTACCTTGGTGTTGGAGAGTCACAGAATTTAAGAGGGAAGCAATATGCTTCGTTAGATAAATCACAACGTATTCTTCCAAATATTAGAATAGGATTTCATTCTATTCTGGGTTCTTGGCATTTGGCTGGGCCAACTTGGCTCGGCTTGGCCGTGTGACGCTATCTGGGAGTTAATCATAGCACTCATATGATTCAGAACAAACATTTTCAAACAATTCCCCAATATCAGCAACGGTTTGTTAAGTTTTGAGGCCAGCACTCTCTTTTTCAAGCGCTGTGCACCCTGGTATTAGGTCGTGCGACCTCATGCAGGTGTCAAATTGATAAGAAGTCAAGACTTAAGATTTCCGGCGTCACTTCCGCGTTCGATGACACAAGAGCGTAAGAGAAGCTTACTGATAGTGACATCTGAACTCCGAAAACATCACCTCGTCGGACTTTGATATGTGGGTTTCAGGCCTTGATATCTTATCGGTTCTATTTCTGCTCTTATGAGTCTCAAAGTCTGTACCATCCGGCTTTCTATGAGCCTTGCTAGTTACACTCATTCAAACTTTGGTATCTGAACTGAACTCCTATTCAATACTTGAAATCTGTATACAGACAACTTGCCGATAGATGCGATTACGATGTTAGTTCAGTGTCATGCCGTGCCTGAGATTCGTAGGGCTCAATTCAGATGATTTAATTGAAGTTTTTTTTAAGGTGGATACCCCGAAAAGGGGGGCAATTTAAGCAACAAAGCCTTGTTTGGAAGGCGCCTAAGCTTTTGACAATTTCTAGAATCGGATCTTCACCCACGCATCTTGAAAATGAAGTACTTACAAGAGTAAAATTCTGTTATCCAGAAACTCGTCAGCTCAGCAATGTTTCAGGCTTCACACACACTCCACTCCACAACTAGACAAGAACTGTGTAGACAGACTGTACCGTGAAAAACTGATACAACTATTTGTGAGTACAGTATGATGTAAGCCTACAAGAATCAGAGGTATCTCAACACGTGTGTCTATTATAGTACGCACGTGTATTCATTATAAGTGGACCAGCTGATTCGGTATTAGATTGTCCGCTATAAACAAAACATGTTAACGAGGATTTTAATACCTTATGTAGTTAAGCTTATTAGACAAGAGCATATATTCAATTTGAAAAAATCAAATGCATTTGGAGTTGAAGCCACGAAAAACTCATTACGACTATGAAATGTTTAACATATATTTAAAACTGATGATAGATTACACGCTTAAGCGACATGAGCTCTGATAGCTCAATTACAGGGGATGTCCTTGATTACTTACTGAAGGCCAATTATTTCTCCAAGTACTATCATTGTCACAGTCCGGTCCAAATGTCAAATTAGGAGCGACCAAAGCGCCAACCTACCGAGTATCTATAAAATACCAAAGTTCTAATTAAAGAAGTAAATCACTCCTTGTTGGAGGTCGGCAATACTCCAGTCAGCTCTTCCTCCTTTTGCTTCTTCTTGGCCACAGCATATACCAAACCTGCAGCAAATCCGATGAAGATCGAGGACACCGACAAAAAGTTGACGGAAGCATCGAAGAAAATCAACCCTGACAAAGCAATAGGCAATTTGTTCAAAGCGCCCACCATCAGGTAAGTAGTCAGAGAAGTCACACGGATACACCAACCAGAGCAGTAAGAGATCCCCACACTACTGGCACCAGAGAACACCATCAAGAACATCACAAGGTTCTTTGTCTCTGGAGGGAAGTTACGTGCGAGGTTGGCTGGCGACCAGTCCTCCAACACAAAGGTCAGAATCAACAAAATAGGGATCGAAAGAAGGTTGTTAAAGAACATGGTGTCAAAATCCTTGAACTGAGTTTTCTTGATACGTACACGCATATAGAGCACAAAGGAAGCCAGTGCAAAACAGTTGAGGAACATCCAGATGTAACCCAAGTTGAGCCCAAACACCGAGAATTCATCAGAACCGGCTGGGGCTTTTTTGTCGTCACCGACAGCAGCAACCACAGACGAGAGAACCATCAACATAAAGGAAGAAAGAGCCATAGAAGTGACACGTCCACCAAACCAAAGCACCTCACCGTAAGCAATAAGGATGATTGTGAGGTTTTTGAAGATGGTGTACACCGGAATAGCAAGGTACTGAAGAGCCTTGGAAGAGGTGTAAATCATAAGTACAAGAAGAAAGGCGATTGGAGACCAGTACTTGGCCTCGTCACGGGTTACCTCTCTGAAGTTGGCTATTCCGAGGGCTTTCAACACATAAAGAGTGATGATACACACAGAGGACTGAACTGCAAGAAGAAGGAAATTGAGGTTAAAGTCAGGGTTGCCAGATACAACGTACTTGTTTGTACACGTCATCAAAATCGACGAGATACAGTACGCAAAAATGGACACAGGCCCATTGTTGACGATGGACGACGCAAGAATGGCCATGCTATCAGTGATGTGGGATGGTTTTTCAAACAAATTTACGTGTATTTTTCGTTCCCACAATCGATCACGTGTTGAAGGGGGAAGAAGGCACAACCATGCAAAGCACACAAATAGTCAACAAAGAGATATTTCCAAGAATTGGAGAATCATTGTACATAGTGTTTGATAAAATACGTTTAGTTTGCTCTATATTATATAGGGTTATGCTAATCTAAGCGCTCAATAATGGTTTTTCATAATTTTTGTGTTATTTTTTCAGCAGATTATCGCTGGCGAATTTGCAGCTATGTGATTAATTGTGCGATAAAAATAAGGTGTATATGGATTGCCTGGTGCGATGTAATCAGCTTTTAAGGAGACTGATGTGTGCTTTTGTTTACTCTGTAATCAGTTTTCTATGATAGATTATCCCGAGTTAATCATGAAATTCATGCTTAAATTAGAGGTCCAAAAAGAAAGAAGTATTGAAATTCAATCGTGGCTTAATGGGCGTGGCTCCACAATATTAGACGATTGGAAATACCAGATTTAGAGAACGATTTACAAATCTTTTCTTTTTACTTCCGACTAGACCTTTGATCCAGTGCTCGGTACTAGGTTTAGAACTAGTTAGCTCATCCGTGAGGACGGCTTACAAAATACCTTCTGATCACTTGACATCCTTCATTGATTTTCTACTGTTCATATTGTGCTCTAGTTGCCTCGTTTTGTTACTTTATCAAACAATGCTACATCTTTATCTCCAAAAATCCTTGCATTTCAACTCGTTCATACCAGACTTAGAAACTTTTAGTTTTATACAAATGAGAATATAAAGGCCATCATACTGTTACTAAACATATTGTAGAACGTAATTGCGCGCGTACGTTGCTCAATTGAATTTAGATATATACTGAGTAGCTTGCTTATACAATCGCCAATTATATTACATTTTCATTCCTACAGAGGCACTCATTTAATAATCACTCTACAGACAGTCACATAATGATTTTCTTACATGACAATGCACTATGAACTGTGAAGTAAGGACAAAAGACATGAATATAAACAGTGTTTGACGAGTTCACTTATTCGAAATTAGCTGCGATTTTAGCATCAAACCTTCCAGTAGAATTAAATGGCTTTTATGCTTGAATACGCTATTCAAAAACCTCTCTGAACTCTCAATAATAACTTACAAATCAGCTAGGGAAAGCCTTTAGATGAAACAGTATTGAACAAACAATCTGAATGTTCCTTCAAAACGCAAAACCCATCCAGTTTGCTCAAGCTACAACTGAAAAAGGGCTATCACATTATAATTTTGTGAAACCTCCTCCCACAACCCCCTCTATCAAAATTCTCGCAATAGCCGTCTTAGGAGGTAAAATTACATCCTCGCTCTTCCCGCCCTTCTCCAAAATCTCCTTAATCTCATCGAAATCAAACCACTTAGCAGCACGCAACTCAGGATCGTTCCCCAAATCAATCACCTCATCTTTTCCATTGAATTCAACGAAACCGATGCATCCAATCATCAAGTTAACTGGGAATGGCCATGGCTGCGAGTTCACTACCCGTACCAGAGAGCACGTGACTCCTGTTTCCTCCCAGATCTCGCGCGAGCAACACGTCTCAATCGACTCACCGGGCTCCATGAAGCCAGCTATGCACGAGAAGAACTTTGGCGTAGGAAATCTGAGCCCATTGCCCAATAAAATCTTCCGCTTTTCAACATTCACAATACCTACAATACACACAGGATCTGTTCTAGGAAACTGGATGTTAGATACGCCCATATTCCTGGACTCGCATGCATACTTTGGCTTACCTCCCTCCTTAGCCTCTTCCACAATTTTTGAAGTACACAAGAGCTTAGTTCCTGCTTGTATCTTAAGCACAGGCTCAGCACACTGAGGACAAAAGTTATGTTTGCTAAGCCAGTCTACAAACATGTTGGCGTACCCAAAAAGCGAGGCTTCAGAGTTGGCCAATTGGAAGATCTGGTTTCTGTTGGACAAGACGGTGTATGGGATCTTGATAAACTCCTCAAAGGACACTTTCAGAAGAGGCTCTTTCTCTGAGAATTGAGCAGAGTACTGAGTTTTTCTCTCGGCGAGGTCAATCACGAAGTATGGGATTCCGGTGTAGTTTTTGTGGGACATGGCATTGGCCTTGTCCTCATCCATAAGACCCAAAAAGACAATACTCGGAAACGCACGGAGTTCGTAGCCTTGCGACTTATTGAGAAGAGCCCATTTCTTGAGCTGCGTGTGCAAGTCTGGGTTCTCAGAGATGGCATACCTCAACAAGTTTGGGGTTTCAGACGAGTCCACCAAAGGGTAGCCATTCTTGATGAAGACGAGCTTGGTGTGGGGGAACGCCACTGCATCGATGATGAAGTCGGTCTCTTCTCTAAGAAACGAGACCCTGTTAATTTGCTCTGACGAGAAGAACATGCTGATCAATGGTTGGATTATTAACTAAGAATATTAAAAATGTGGGGTAGTGGTCGCGGGTCTATATATACCCGATAGGATATGACTATATTTATATATCTTGAATTTTACATATTTTTACGTTTGTGTGGTGTATTCTTTCTTTTTCATGTGTTTCTCAATTGGTTGGGGGGGCTTGCCGTGACAAGCAATGGCCCACCAGAAATTGGGCTACACTTTGATAAGATATATGGGTGGGCACTATTGTAGACAATCTATTATATGTGGCTAGTAGTACAGTGTCTATACAGTGTCCCACTGATCATGTTTTCAGCCCTGCAACACAAGGTGGTTGGGTTTAGCTGCTAGCAAGGTAGCTGAGTCTCTGGCATATGCGTAAGGCCATAAACTATTAGCGATTGTTCTGGAAGCCAAACTAGCCAGTCATTTAGTAAATTTACATTTAGTGTATTTGATGACACAGCGTAAACTCAGCGCTAACAGCATGGGCCTCCTAAGATCGCACTTTTCAAACGAAAGACTAGGCTAACAGATCTTACGAATGACATCGGCTTCTTACTACTCACTGTGTCAGCTTAGTGGTGATTATGCCGTAGTGGCAGGTCAAATCAACTGAGCGCTAACCGACCATGCACCCCAGAGGTGCCACTTTCGCTTAATCAGCATGATGCATGTCCCTTTCGGTTATACAGAAACCATATACGTATCTTGTAAGATGGATGATGTAGACTTTATCAAATACTTAACGAACTTCCCGGCTAACTGTATGCCCGAGACGTTGTATGCACCTGAGATTTGCACAGACCATCAAACATTAGGTAAACATTAGGCCTCCCACACATGTGTCTTAATAGGAGAATGCGTGCCATATGGCGATTGTTTGATGGTAGGTTAGTCGTCCCAGTACGTGCTACATATATACGTAAGTTCTTGCAATAAACAGGCTATCAAAGCGATATATGCACCCCACCGTTGACTCAGCTGATCAATAAAACTTAATTGGGAAAAAGGTTCTTCATAACGAAATACTACAAGATATTCATACTCTGTGCTTCATGAAGAATCAGGTCTGGAAAAAGAATTGAGCATGTTGTGCGTATACTTACTTCACTTTTATTGCTTGAAAAAAGAAAGCGAAGCGAGAGTCGATTAATAAACAACAAACAGGTTGAAAAGCAATATACCCGCGTTATCAGACTTCCAGGTCACATGACGTTGTCAGTTAATCTCACAAAAGAGGTGTTACCTGCAAGATTTCAGGAATTTTTTTTTCCTATAAAAGCATCCATTTTTAGCGAGACACCAACGTTACGCACATTTTGGAACTGAAATAAATTTGGTGGTTAAACTTCCACACCATTTTTTATAATGTCCAGCGTATCGAGAAAACTCGCTATTGTTGGGGCTCGTGCCGTGGGCAAGTCCTCATTGACTCTCAGATTTACAGAGAGTCGTTTCGACGAAAGTTACTATCCCACCATTGAAAGCTCTTATATGAAGAGCTTCAAGATTGGTGGCAAAACTTTCGACGTGGATATTTCTGACACCGCAGGTCAAGATGAGTATCTGATTGTCAACCAGCGTCAGTTGGTAGGTATTCATGGTTTTGTATTGGTTTATCTGATTGCGTCTCGCTCCTCCTTCGATGTTTTGCCAACCATAAGGGACAAAATTTTGAACATTCTCAGTTTTGGTGACGACTCCAAGGTGCCATTTATCTTAGTGGGTAACAAGACAGATTTGGAGTCAAGCTCGCGCCAAGTAAGTACACATGAGGGTAAAGAGCTTGCCAATGAGTTTGGGTGCCCTTTTATTGAGGTGAGCGCCAAGGCCAATCTCAATGTGGATCGTGCTTTTGAGATGCTCTTAGTCCACATAGAGAACTTGACCAACCCACTGGAGAAGAAGCTGGAAGGCTGTGTGGTGTGTTAGATGCATTTATATTATACAGGCTGACGCAGATTGATTTTGGGTATTTATGGGTCAATACAAGTCTAGATAGTTTGGTGTATTTTATGCTGTTCCAGTGGGCTAAATATTTGTATGCCAATTAGCTCTTGGGAGATGCTATAGTTTCATAGACTTTATCCTAAGGTTCAAGAGCACAAAAGTAAGATACTCTCTAAGATTTTCCTAGCATATCGGATATTCTGGATGTTTTGGCATACTACAACTATACTTGATCAGAGGAACTGTTCATAGATGACAGACAAGATCTGCATCAAATGACTTCATATCAACAACGGATACGACATTCGACTCCGATCTCTGTAGTGCGGAGGTCTAGTTGTGCATTATCAAGTCAGTGATATAGACGGCCAAGTGACCTTACTGAATTCATACTCAGTTTACGAATACGTATACTGATAACGTCACTGTCATCGCCCTTAAGTGAAGCAGCTGTTCCCCTTGAATGGTTTTGGAGTTCTTGATTCACAGTTGAAGTCCGATATCTGTGACGTACATTGTTATCACGGCGAATGGCATTTCGGCGAATGGGCGCCATTGGGCCGTGGATCCAGTGGCTCATCTGCTATACGCTAAGATAGTTACGATGTCTCATTGGGTCCCGCGCAGTTTTTAGGCACATCCGAGACATTGTTCCTGCCTTAAACTCGCTGAGACACTGACATCATGTGCACGTGGAGACCCAACAGAGGATATACTTCTGATCTAAGGGTCTTACAAGTTTTCTGATTGTATGCTATGCTTATAGAGATATGCTTTCTGTTGCTTGGGTTTTGTGTAGATTTCTGTTTGTCTTTAGAGGAGGGACAGATGTTCGTTTGAAGAGAATAGCGTGGAAACCTCCACCATATATATTTTAAAGAGCTCTCATTTTTCCATTGGAGGTTATTGACGATTTTGAGAAACTGCTGCTAAATGATAATGATCACTAATATATCGCTCATAACAGAGACCATTTAAGAGACTCGGTTATTCTCAGTCTGGGATCACCTTAATAAGACTGAGACTCAAGTAGTACAAATACCATCTAACGTGTAGACGCTAAAAATCCGTTATCAAAGATAATCTATTATAAACATACGTACTTCACTGAAACAAACTGTTCAAGTGTACCTGTTTCCTATCTAGTATATTACTCAATACAGTCTAGCTTTGTGATCGAACTAGGTAATATCTCTAGGAGGAGCTTCTGTTAATCGATTGAACGGTAGGTGTCATCTACTACACACCTCCATGATCAACGACCAATTATCGACGGTACTCGTTGAACAATCAAAAGATACACCTGGATTCTTGGAGCAGTATCTGCCGCTCCTGTCAAGTTTTTAGTAGCACTCCCTTCGCTCGTATCTAAACAGAGATGAACAAGTTCCAAACCCCCTTCAAGTACCCCACAATCTCATCACCACCCAACTTACTCTCTCCGTAAAGACGGTCCACAAAACTAATTGGAACCTCTCCAATTATAAGCCCCAAACTTCTGGCTCTCACAACCATCTCCATTTGAAATACATAACCCTTGGACTTGGTGATGGCAATGATCTTCTCCAAAGCAGGCTTCTTATACAAACGGTAAGACCCTGTCAAGTCACTTACGCGAGGGTTCAAAACAGTGGACGCCAAAAAGTTGGCACCTCTGCTAACCAACTTTCTCTTCAAATCCCACCCGTAAACACCACCGTTGCCCGCATATCTAGTACCTGTAACAATGTCAAAGTCGCCCTCTTTCTGTTTCTTGATGAACTCCGGAATCGCTTCAGGGTGGTGTGAGAAGTCAGCGTCCATTATTATGACAAAATTACCTGTCACAAAATTCAAAGCGTGAACATAAGCAGTTCCCAAACCCAACTTACCGGCTCTAGGCTTGAGAAGGATGTGCTCAGGGCCATAAACATCAATCAATTGCTTGGCAACCTCTTGAGTTCCATCTGGAGAGGCATCATCAACAATGATAATCTCCCACGACAAACCAGCCTCTTTGAAAGTCTTTGCAAGAAGGTACGTAATAATGGGAAGGTTCTTGCGCTCGTTGTAAGTTGGCAAGATCACAGAGTATTTGTCAGGCATCTTGAGGTGTATTGTGTAGCGTTTTGAAGATGCTCTCAGTAATAATATCTGGCATTTTACTGTTACCCGGGGGGACTTCTGCATGCCTATATTTTGACTGAAAACCTTTAATGTGGAGGTACTTTCGTCATTGATTTTTCAATTGTTTATTATGTTTCGAAAAGGATTACTTTTTTCCACTTTTGGTTCTGTTTGGTGTTGTTTGCTTTCATGTTCTTCTGGGTGTAAAAGTCAACACAGGCATTGGAGTTTGAACGTGACGATCTGAGGAGCGTAAAAGCGTCTTTCTTTTTGTCATTCAGGGACGTATATTTCATCATCCATTCATGTCTGAGAGCATCACTCAGAGCTCTGATTGTTGGGTATACGTCGGGTGTGAGCCCAGAGTACTCTGAAAGCAAATTTGGATCTTTAGAACTTTACCATGAAGAATAGACCACACATTATAGACTAAGTATCTTATACATAGACTCTGTAGATACTTGAAGAAGTGCCACTGTGTCTTCCCCAAATGAGGATGGCTGCGTTGATGTGGCTCGGCACGAAGTTTCCTTCAGGCTTTCAAAAACTGTTCATATGGAAAATGGCAGTGCTGCGGCAGCAGAGGCTACATTTACTGAAGGTGAATTCAATGGAATTACAGATGCAATAATTTGACCCATGGTTGAGAGCAGTTGGAACCCCAGACCAAGAGCATATCGATGAGCTTGGCAGAGACTTCGATTATGAGAAAAGAGTATTATATTACAAATGTGGCAACACTCATAAGATAGCGCAGAGGGTTCTTCCTCGTCTGATATGTTATAAGACCTCCTGCTGCCTACGCACATCAAAAGACAGCCTGTTCTTCGGCAGTGCGAGAGGAATCACTCCTGCTTCTTCTATTTCAACTACTCCGAAATAATATATGGTATACTGGAGCTATGTACTTTATCACTTCACCGGGAGTGTGGACTACGATACGTTTTCTATGATCTTTGAGTACCAGATAACGTACTCCAGTGCTCTATACTGATGTGTATGAAAGAAAAAATTTCAATATGGAGCGCTGATGGCTTGAGGTGCTCAAAAAGATGGTTTTTTTTTCGTGAAATCTCTTCAGTGAAAGTCGGTGCGCACTTACTAAGAGTAAACTACATCTCGTTTGTTCATAAATCGTGAAGCAAAGTGTTCATATAATCTCTATACACTCAAAGGGGTTGACTCCGCTTGTTCGAACATGAAGTTCTTGTAACGGTGAGACAGTATTCACTGGTGATGACATGTAGGTTTTGGTTAGAGGGTAAAATAAAAGCTAGCTAAGATCCAGTCAACAAATAGGCTAAAAAGACTGTGTGCCCAGGATCTTGATCACTCGAGCTATAACGGTGTTCTTTTTCAGGGAATGAAATTTCAAGAAGGCGACCTATAAGTGTAATTGACTGTACAAACCAAGTTCGGTATTATCGTATCGACAAGGCTAGATCAGGAAAGCAGCCCAGAAAGTTCTTTCTTGTCCCAGAACGGCTATTAAATATACATAAATATCATTGGCTAAGTATACTTTGTCTGTAGATATATCTGCATAGACAGAAGAACACATACTAATGCTACACAGAAAAATACAGCAATCGTGCTTAGCATCAGATAATACCAGCTAACAAAATGAGATAATCGAATTGAAATAAAAACTTCCTTTGGGACCCTTACTGGCTCACCAGAGAACACATTATCTGCAGTTACCCGCCATATCGCTCTCCATAGCACAACAATACCCCATCAAACAACACCGCATACCACCGATGTCCTACGATCCCGACGATTTCGACAACAATCCGTTTGCACAACCCTCAATTCTTCTGCCTGCGTCCACAGAAAATCCCCCTCTACCTCCCCCCCAAGATGCCACCTCTCTGCTTCCCGAAAACCCCCTCCCTGCTCCTCCAGAAGGCCCACCTACACCACCCAAAAAAGATGAACTTACCGAGCCCCCTAAAGAGATTAATACACCTTCACTAAAGCTTCTTCCTGAGCGGCGCTCCAAGAAGAACTTCTTTATAAAGATCCATGTGGCTGGGGTTGAGCGGGTCGCACGCAAAGACCCGATTGTCAAATTCCTGGTCAAAACAAGCCTCCCCAGTTTTAGAGCAACAACATTCAAAGACGTTCGGCGCACCTACGGTGAGTTAGAGCGCTTTTTTGAGCACTTGAATGGGGCTAATGCAGAATGCTTTGTACCCGCTCTTCCAGCACCACAAACAAGCTATGGCCCTGGGGCTTCCGAAGATGAGGCTGCGCTCACAGCACAGCTTCAGGAGTGGTTTGACAGGGTCACTCTGAATCCGATTCTCTTACGTAATGACGAGTTTGTATATTTTGTAGAGAATGACGCAGGGTATAGCCCGGTTAACAAAGGTCGGGTGCCTGCGACCGGCCTTCGGCGTAAAACTTTGAAGCAATTTCAACCGCCATTTGATGAGGTTTCTGAATTGGTAGAGTTTAGACCGTACATCAAAAACGTGTACTTAGGCACCCAGGAGGTGCACCGCACGTTTGACCACACAGCAAAGCTCAGGAAAACTTTCGGACTTCATACTGTAGAGCTTGGACACAAGATATCTGAGTTGGCTGCACTTGAAGCCAAGCACCCAGGAATGGCCAATCTTTGGCAGAAATTTGGGCGTTGCTTGGTTGTTTACGGTGATATTGAGGCGGTGAAGCTGGTGTTTGAGCTGGCATTGTTTGGGGACCCAATTTCTCAGCTCAGTAGTGATCTGTATGTGATCAAAGAACAACTTACTAACCGGCAGTTGCTTATGCGGGACCTCGTGAGTGCAGAACAGAACACACGTACGAAGCACGCCCTGGCCGTGAAAGCGAAGACGCGGCGTTACGAGGACCCTGGTCGGATCGACCAGATTATCTCGGAGCTTGAAGAAAGTAGGAAAAACGAGGATATGCTTCGTAACAAGGTGCAGCGAGTTCTGGACAACATGCTCATAGAGAAGAAGGAGGTTGTGGCATACCAAGACCGGCGGCTCCGGTCGATATTACGATCGTACACCCAAAAAGTGATTGACACCGAGCGGCGAGCTCTCAGCAATTTTGAGAAGATTCGATTGGATGTGAGATTAGTTGATGAAAATGGGGGATTGAGCCGGTTGGGGCGTGAAAATTACCCAAGAGTGGGGCTGGTGAGAGCTAGTCAAAGGGTTGATGGTGATGACTGGAGCGGAGATAGAAAGACGAGAAGAGGGCTGGAGGAAAGCAAGCCAAGAGTGAGGGTGGTAGAGGGGGAATTTGATGCGAAGAGTGCGGTGAGCTTGCTAGGGTCACTGACTTTTTAATGCTTTTTTGAGCGGAGTGTCAAATTACCACCCCTTGAAAGCTCTTTTTTCGAAAGAGCAGCTGAAGTTTGCCTTTTCATAAATACTTAGAGAAAACTGTTTTATCAAGTATAGATGTTCCAGATGAATCGGCTTGATAGCTGATCCAATAAAAAGTATACAATTGAGTGGAGATTGAGCAATTGGTATCCTGGTAAGGGTAGATCAAAGAGAACAGATAAGTATCAGACCACAGTTCCGATAACAAGTTTTGAAGAGGCCGCCTAATAAGAAAATCAACTTTTGATTGTTTCTTGTATATTTCACTAGAAGCATTCAACGCATTTGATTACTTATTTGTCTACTGACTTAAAATCATTGAGAAATTGTCGAAATCAAGCAGCAATCTAAAATCTGGTTGACCAGAATTAATAGCCTTCAGATCAAATTCGTATAGATAATGGAAGTTCTAACGTTGAATCTGTAAATCAAAGTATGCACATTTTACTTTATGATAAGCGATTTTATGGCTATTCCGGTGTGGTAGATGAGAATAAAGATTACAATTACGGCTTGTCACAAAGTCTTTGGTTGTAGCTCAAGTTATAGTTCTAACGACTAGCTACAAGAGTAGACAAATTTGAGTAAAAACTTTCCACTCACCCCCAGAGAATCCAATATAATACAGCATTTATCTTGAGAAACATGAACGATGGACCTAAAAACAAATGTTGTACCATCATTCGTTCTCTTTGTTTTTATCAAGCATTAAGCAATCAATTCCTAAACTCTCTTTTGTTTTTGACAGATATATGGGTCAAGTCTGTCTCAACGACCTTGAACGCGTCATACTATCAACCCTCTAAAAGTGATTAGTTAATTCTTTGACAGGGTGCCAGATACATGATTCGATTCAGGTTGAAAAAAACTCTTCTTGTGTTTTTCATTAATCGATAAACGTAGCTGCTAAATCTCCTTCGGAAATGATTGTTTTACTTAAAACCTGAATTTGTAGTAGTTTATGGACTCTACATGGTGTCTATAGACTTGAAGGTTTGCGAAAAGATTTTTTGAATTTACTGAATTGCATGCTACAATTAAGTGGAAAATTGACAATCCTACTGATCAATTCGATTACTGCAAGTTTCGTTGAGTTATTACTAACCTGGTAAACACATGTCCAGCATCGAAGACCCAAAAAACTTTGTAGAAGCGCAGAAAAATCGGAATATCTAAAGGCTATTATCAACGGAACGAATTTGCATTTACATACCTTTTTAAATGAACCCAATTCTCTTCGGATGGGGTAGCTTATCTCCTCCTCACAGTACACCCACACACCACTTACCCGGAAACGCACAGAAAATTTTTTGAACACATTTAAAAAAAAAAATTCCTCTTTTTCTGCCAGAACTTTGAACAAGCAACTTTCGCAAAATGGGTAAGTACAATGAAAAATAGGATAAAAATTGGGGAGTATACTAACAAACAGTTGCTTTCACGATTGAGGAGATCAGAAGTCTTATGGACGTTGTCACCAACGTCCGTAACATGTCGGTTATTGCCCACGTCGATCATGGTAAGTCTACCTTGACCGACTCTTTGGTGCAGAGAGCCGGTATTATCTCTGCCGCCAAGGCCGGTGAAGCCCGTTTCACGGATACCAGAAAAGATGAACAGGAGAGAGGTATCACTATTAAATCCACTGCCATCTCTCTTTTCTCTGAGATGTCCGATGAGGATGTTAAGGAGATCAAGCAGAAAACTGTTGGTAACAAGTTCTTGATTAACTTGATTGACTCGCCAGGTCACGTTGACTTTTCTTCCGAAGTCACCGCTGCATTGCGTGTCACTGATGGTGCCCTTGTGGTCGTCGACTGTGTTGAGGGTGTGTGTGTTCAGACCGAGACTGTGCTTAGACAGGCTCTTGGTGAGAGAATTAAGCCTGTTGTTGTTGTCAACAAGGTCGACCGTGCTCTTTTGGAGTTGCAGATCACCAAGGAGGAGTTGTACCAGACTTTCGCCAGAACTGTCGAGTCTGTTAACGTGGTGATTGCTACTTACGTTGACCAGGCTGTTGGTGATGTGCAGGTGTACCCAGATCAGGGTACCATTGCTTTTGGTTCCGGTTTGCACGGCTGGGCTTTCACCATCAGACAGTTTGCCACCAGATATGCCAAGAAGTTTGGTGTCGACAGAGAAAAGATGATGAAGAGATTGTGGGGTGACTCTTTCTTCAACCCAAAGACAAAGAAGTGGTCTAAGAAGGGTACCGACGACAAGGGCAAGCCTTTGGAGCGTGCCTTCAATGTTTTCATCTTGGACCCAATCTTCAGATTGTTTGAGGCCATCATGAACTTTAAGAAGGAGGAGATTCCAAAGTTGTTGGAGAAGCTTGACATCAACCTTAAGCAGAGTGAGTTGGAGTTGGAGGGTAAGGCTCTCTTGAAGATCGTTATGAGAAAGTTCCTTCCAGCCGCCGATGCTCTTTTGGAGATGATTGTCATCCACCTTCCATCCCCAGTCACCGCTCAGGCATACAGAGCCGAGACCCTTTACGAGGGTCCAACAGATGACGCCTCTTGTCTTGCCATCAAGGCTTGTGACCCTAAGGCCGACCTTATGTTGTACGTTTCCAAGATGGTGCCAACTTCCGATAAGGGTCGTTTCTACGCCTTTGGTCGTGTTTTCGCCGGTACCGTGCGCTCTGGTCTTAAGGTTAGAATCCAGGGACCAAACTATGTTCCAGGTAAGAAGGAGGACCTTTTCGTCAAGGCCATCCAGAGAACCGTGTTGATGATGGGAAGATATGTTGAGGCCATCGACGACTGTCCAGCTGGTAACATTGTTGGTCTTGTTGGTATTGACCAGTTTTTGTTGAAGTCTGGTACCCTTACCACTTCTGAGACTGCCCACAACTTGAAGGTCATGAAGTTTTCTGTCTCCCCAGTTGTGGAGGTTGCCGTTGAGGTCAAGAATGCTAACGACCTTCCAAAGTTGGTTGAGGGTCTTAAGCGTTTGTCCAAGTCCGACCCATGTGTGGTTACTCTGATGTCGCCTTCTGGTGAGCACATTGTTGCCTGTACTGGTGAATTGCACTTGGAGATTTGCTTGTCTGACCTCCAGAACGACCACGCCGGTGTGCCATTGAAGATTTCTCCACCTGTGGTGTCTTACAGAGAGACCATTGAGGGCAAGTCTTCTATGACTGCTTTGTCTAAGTCTCCTAACAAGCATAACAGAATTTACTTGGAGGCGGAGCCAATGGACGAGGAACTTTCTCTTGCCATTGAGGCCGGTACCATCAACCCAAGAGACGATGTTAAGGTTAGAGCCAGAACCATGGCTGACGACTACGGCTGGGATGTCACCGACGCCAGAAAGATCTGGTGTTTCGGTCCAGAGGGTACTGGTGCCAACTTGGTTGTTGACCAGACCAAGGCTGTGCAGTACTTGCACGAGATCAAGGACTCTGTGGTTGCTGCTTGGCAGTGGGCCACCAAAGAGGGTCCAATCTTTGGTGAAAACATGAGATCTGTCAGAGCTAACATCATGGATGTGACTTTGCACGCCGATGCTATCCACAGAGGTGGTGGACAGATTATTCCAACCATGAGAAGAGCTTCTTACGCTGCTTTCCTCTTGGCTGAGCCACGTCTTCAGGAGCCTGTGTTCTTGGTTGAGATTCAGTGTCCTGAGAACGCTGTTGGTGGTATCTACTCTGTGCTTTCTAGAAAGAGAGGACAGGTTATCTCTGAGGAGCAGAGACCAGGTACCCCAATGTTCAACGTGCAGGCTTACTTGCCAGTGAACGAGTCTTTCGGTTTCACCACCGACTTGAGACAGGCCACTGGTGGTCAGGCTTTCCCACAGATGGTGTTCCACCACTGGTCGATCATCAACGACAACCCATTGGACAACAGCACCAGATCTGGTACTATTGTGTCCGAGGGCAGAAAGAGACGTGGTATGAAGGAGGTTGTGCCAGGGTACGAAGAGTACTACGACAAATTGTAAGGAGTTTGTATTGGAGAGATTGTGGAGGGTGGCATTTATATGCAATAAAGTACTTCTCGGTTTGTAGTAATGGCTCGCAACAGTGAGTTATGTGACATAGAAATATGTAATTGATTTTACACAATGTTGATTGGTTATTGGATGCTGTCTAATGATTGAGGGAACGGGTGGAAGCTTGTGTAAGGTTTGAACTAAGACTGATGGTTTTTAGGCAGGGCCAAAAAACGTTGAGCCTCTTTTCATCTTCTCATGGAAAGGATTTAAGACGTTTTGGGGAATTAAACTCTCGTTCTTTTCAGATGCAACCAGACGTCTCGATTGGTCTAAATCTTGTCAAAGATGGCTCTTAGAAGAAACTCATGTACCTATTTGAGCATTCTGCTCCCTCCTGCTTTGCGAAAAGCCTATGAACTAAATGTGAAGGTGGCACTGTTAATGTGGCTTTGGTGGCTGATACAACATGCAGCAAAGGCATCGAACTTTTCGCAGAATCAAAGAACACCAAACCAAATAGGCTAGAAAATCTTAAATTCACTTTGTAGAAACAAGTAGATTTATACAATAGAAATATTGCGGATCATCAGAATAATTGTTAGAAGAGGGTGGGTAGCTGATAATGAGCGAAGCGGAGGACCTGTATAATTCATTCGATTAAGGCTTGTAGTGAACACAATCTATCTGACACAACCTTTACCCAAAACCAGGGCTGCCAGTGCAGACATGTAACTCAGTACTTCGAGAGAATAGAAAACTAAAAAAACTAATGCCATCGAGTCTTTCTTAATGATAGGCGGTGCTAATGCTGGCATACACATATCAAGAAGCTTATAGCATGATCTACTACAAGCGAAGAAAACCGATGCAAAAGGAATAAAGTGTACACTGTTCATCTGCTGTGAGAATCAATTGAACGCACTGTTCCGGAGAGCGCAAATCTTCTGATCTTAGGATAGATTACACTGTATATAGGTGTCAAGGAAAATGAAGATCGCTGCTACGAATTGTAAGAGAGTATGTGAAGAAATAATAGAGTAGTAGCAACAATTATACCAATAAGAGACTTTGCTCAGGCTGTAATACAACAACGCTAGTGTAAAATATCTATGAGATTACACTGTTCGTGATTTTGTGCGCAATAAATGACCATGTTGATGTATTGTGCCAGCAGAAAGTTTGAATTAAATGGTGACAATAAAACTAGCGTCAATGCAACTAAAAAAGTGAAATTAGTTACGTAGACTTTCGAATAAGACAGCGAACGTTTCCAGAAATTTATCAGACTATTCATACCTCTTGATCGCTTGATTACTCCGCTGCACTTGCTTTCTTATAGTTCTATTTTCTCCTGCATAATTTTTGAAAAATCAACGTGTACTCTCTAAACCACATAGCATGGTAGCCTTAACCCAAGGCCTGATCCCAGAGTAAGTTATCCAACCAGCTATCCTCATTGAGCCTTACTAATCAGAGTCAAAGAGCCCGACCAGGGCGCGTCGCTAGCCGAGCGCACCAACAGAATGCGTAGCTTCCCAGATCTTGGCCCCCCAGACCTTGTAAACCTCTTCAAGTACAACGCTAATCAGAAGACGCAGACCATTGGCACGTTTCTTTATTACACTGGTGTCGACACAACCCTGAGTTCTGCGATAGCCGCACACCTCAATCACTTAGCCAACGTGATTGGTGCAAGCCCTCAGGTGTGGTTCGGCAAGCCAAAGCACTGGCGTGTTCTGAAGGCCACATACGCAGTTTACAACGCATTTTCCAAAGTCGACGTGCGCGTGACGCTGCATCTTCCTGGTAAAGTCGAAACTGTGATTGTGGATGTCAAAGGCGAGCCTGTCCAAGAAACCGAACGCCTTTGGCTCGAGACGTTTGTTTCCGCCACAATTCGTGCGCTTTTGGGCAGTGAGGATGTTGAGGATGACGTTAGTCCTGTGATTGAATGCTGTAATGTAAACCCGTTCCCGACAGCGGCTCTTGCGCGGCAGTTTCTAGACGCCTGTGAGAAACTTTTCTTCGAAGGCCCGAGACTTGGTTCTGGCGTGGACGTGCAGATCCCAACTCTCGTCTCCAACTACCTCGCAGACGCATTTCTTGAGACCGTGAGCTTGACCAACCAGTACGACCACGCCCTCGCCATCTTGGGACGTCTTCAAGAAAAGGAGCCCTCTGTGGCGGTGCTCGTGGCACGTGTGCTTCTCATGAGTGACAGAGAAGTACAGGCCATAAATGTGGTGTACGAAGCTGTGCAAAAAAACCCGCGAGATGCAAACCTCCTCATGCTTCAGACACAGTACTGTGTAGATAAAGGGCTGCTTGATTTGGCCCTTGAGTGCGCAACGCACGCCGTACGCTGTGCTCCTTCGGAGTTTAAACCATGGAGAGCGCTTGTTCGCGTGTACACGCTTATTGGGGACTATGAGAACGCGCTCCTCACTCTCAATCTGTGTCCGATGATACCGCACAGAGACGGCTTCCACTTGCGGCGTGTGGTAAGTGCAACTTCGGATATGATGCACCTTCCACTCCCAGTAGACGTGACTTTGGACGAAGTTACAGCTTTGAACGTCCAAGACGTGAGCGCCGAGCATGAGGCTGTTGACCCAAGCTTGCTCAGTCTTCCAGCAGCAAGTTTAAAGCTGACTTTTGCCAAAGCTTACGAGCTCTTAACAGAGATTGTACACAGAACTGGATGGGAGCAGTTGCTCAAGTACAGAGCCAAAGTGTTTGTGATGGAGGAAGAGTATCGTAAAGACAAGACAGAGCCTGCGCCAGAAGAAGGTGCTGTGCTTTTGGCGTTCAAGAAAAAGAGACTTTGTGAGCGGTGGTTGGATAACTTGTTCATGTTATTGTATGAAGACTTGAGAGCTTTCAAGATGTGGCAAGCAGAGTTTGTACACTTCCAGAGCCAGCGGTTGATATATAAGAAAAACACATTGGAATGGGAGTTATTGGGTCTGATAGCCTACAGACTCCATAATTATAAAGAAGCCGCTGGAGCTTTCTCCAATGCACTTGGAAGACGGTTTAGCGCAAAGGCCACACGCAAGCTTCTCGAGTACTATCAGGAAGAGAAGCGCAGCTTAGCCCGCCAAGCTCTTCTGGCAGATGCTTCTAATATTGTTCTTTCTCCTACTCCTGGTCTGAGCCAGGGAACACCAAAATTGAACGGACAGAAGAAGCCGTTGACGCCGCACCAGGTGCAGAAACGGCTTCAAACGTTGGACAGCAAGATTTTGGACGCTGTGGTGAAGTTGGCCGTATGGAACCATCGGTGGTACCGCGAATTTGATGCACATGTGACAAGGGCGTTGAAGGGATTGGTGGAAGAGGAGGGCGCCACAAAGGTGGAGCTGCAGGTAACGGCGATGTATGGGGGAGAGAAGGGGAATGTGGGTGCATTAATTGGAGATGTCTTTGGGTTTTTGGGGGAGGTGGGAGTGAAATAGAATATATGCAAAAGCGAATATTCTGTTTGTGAATGAGAATAGGAATGAATACTAGCAAACCGAAAGCTTGATTTTGATGAAGCAAATATCGATCGAAGCAGAGTTTTTTATTGTTCTACTTGTACTCTATTGTACCATATATATGCTAAAATGGCTGTTAACTGAGTATGAAATGGAGGAGGATTTATATTTATTGTAGCTCTTATGAGAAAGTGTGTTTTCTTCAATTCTGTCTTAGCACAGACGTCTTAGCTCGGACGACTGGGAAGGCAGTTCGAAAAAAGGATTGGTGGCTAAGTTTCGCAAGTACTCCTTTTTTAATAAGAATTGATTCAGAGCGAGAAAAGAAAGTGACTGTTTGTATAATATGCAGAGCGAAAGCAAAACCTTAGTTGGGAGTATGTATTTTCTTTGTCACTTGGTTGCATGTTCGACATATTCTCGTTGCGTGACTGACTAATTCATATTTATATAAAACCTCATCGCGAATACTCAACTCTCATTCATAACTGATTTATCGGCTTTTAATTGATACACAAGGAGGGCAGACTAGTGAACCTGTTACCTTTCACGAAATTGAGTTGGCTTGTTGAAGTGCTGACTTGGTGCACAAAAGCATTATGTAGATTACTCTACTTGATGTCATGATACTGGTGTATACTATGTTGATTGCTTGATTTGTAGCTTAAATTGTAAATTTACATTATATCTCTACACTCATATATTACAAACTCGCTAATTTTCACACAAATGAAAATTATCCCCTCAAACCCACTAGAAAAGTAGTCTGGTTGTTTTTGCTCTTTCGCTATTAAATTGACTCAATGGCTGACTTGAGTATCTATCATTTTCAACACAGAAACTGTAACCCACTAATTACAGATACCTAACGTTGGATCTTCTCTGATCCTGCTTGCAAATTAATCAAGCATCACAACTCCATCACCCCCCATCTCCCCCTCTACCTTCCGCTGTTTCGCCACTGGCTCTTCACCTTCCTCCAATCCTCTCTTTTTACCCTCTCCCTCTTCTATCAACCCATCTTCATCATAATCATCATTCTTTTCCTCCTCTTCCTTCTTAGGCGCATCTGGAAGCTCTAAGCTGTCCATATCCACCGCAGAGTCCCCGTTATATCCCAGGATGTACAACTCGATAGATGCCTTCTCATCATTGTCATCCTGAACTAAAAGCACCTCACCCAGCTTAAATCCAAGCTTCTTAATGCTTTCACTCTTATTATCATCGAAATCAACATCGTACAAAAGCTTGTCCTTCCCTAATATTACTGACACCTCCTCGTGTGTGTATCCAAGCTTGTTGGTGATAATCTTTAAAACATCTCCAAAAGTAGCTTCCTTCTCAAAATTGATTCTGAGGATGGCTCTAGGAATAGAACACGATTTGCACTTTGGATTAGAAGGGAACAATGGCGAGCTAGACACAAAGCGTGTGCTGTCTTGGAAAGTATACACCATTCTGTGTTTATGATCCTTTTCGAACAAGAAAATCGATGCAAGAGCACTGAAGCCTGAGATGACCGAGTTGGTTGTGGCAATAGCAGGAATGATGTTTCCTGCAATCTGCTTGATGTCAAACTTCAGTTTAATTGGGATGTGAAACATCAGAGACCGGATGTTGGTCGCGGCCACCACAAAGTCTAAAGTGTCTTCATCATCCTTATCAAACTCCAAGTATTTTTCACCAGCCTTGAGTCTTTTCTGGAGAGCTTTTATCGACTTTATCAATAAAAAAATGTAGCTTTTAACAGGCCACACATCCTGGCCACGTGCGACGGCCTCATCGCCCAAACTGAGAATTTCTTCCTCTACAACGTCGTTCCACTCGAGCGCAATCGGTCTTTTACGAGTCCTCCATAATTCGTCAATGCGCAACAACTTTTCAATATCCTTGATGAAGATCTTGTCGATGACCTTCGTGTAGAAGTCCTCTTCTCCTACAGACAGCTTCATTTCTGCCAATTCGTTCTGCTCCTTGATTAAGTTCTGGATTTCGGCTTCGTTATCAGTCCCAAACTCAGTCGGCTGGTCGCCAGGCTCGTCCTCTCCAAAAAGCTGGCCAAAGAGATAGTTTTTGGCCCATGTGACACAGTGCACGGGCTGAGAGGGGGTGGATCGAATAGTGCATACTGGGTAGGTTTTAGGAGTCTCTTTAACAGTGCACTCGTAGCACTCTGTTTTGTATGGGAAGATCGGCAGCACCTGGCCATTGAAGCCTGTAGTTCCACTTTCAATAGAAGGCTTCTTGAGGAACAAACACATTTTGTTTACATAACTACGTGCTTGGATGTTGTCTAAGGCGTTGAAAATGAACTCAAACTGGTTAAACCACTCCAATGGGAATTGGTTGGTGTCCATGATATTTGCCATATAGGATATAAGTTTCGAGTTGTGGAAATTGAACAGTTGGACAGCGTTGACTGCTGTGGACGCTTTTGGCTGTTTGATATCTTTCTGGCGAAATAAAAACTGCCGGTTGAGATTGCTCAAGTCGATGGTATCAAGATCCACAATGTGCACTTCTCCATAACCCATAAGCACAAGATCCTTGAGAAGCTCACACCCTATTCCCCCGGCTCCAACAAGAAGAACCTTGGCATTGCGGATCTTGTCGTACGTGTTCCCAAGGACCTTTTTAAGTTGAGTTTCTTTGGTCATTTTGGAGTTCTATTTGACGTTGATATTTGTGAGGTATACGCGTCTGGTTTGTGCCCTGGCTAATTAAAGGTGGATTTTTCACAAAGGGTACACCAGTATGATTTGAGCCCTGGGGGTGGTGGCAAGTTAGCAATTGTATTCCTTGTACTATAATCAGGTTAGGGTTTAAACAGGGATATAGCTCGCTTGTATTTATAGACGCCGTTATATGCAGTTAAATGAGATGTCAAGATGACATATTTGAAGGTTTATAGATAAATAGTGGTAGGTGCGATTCATAGGAATCGATACTACTATGACATGATAGACATATGTGGCTTAATTGTAATTACATGTAAATCAGAAAATCTTCGTATCAGATCGGAATTTAGGTTATTTTCCACCAACAGCTATCAGATTTTTCTATACATTTTTCAGAGGAAAAAAAAGGAAAACGTTACCACCCTTGCATCCCGCCACAAGCAAATATAAGCAAATATACATCATTGCCTAGCTCATATAAAAGAGACTTTGTACCTGAAAATCGGACAAGTTTTGAGTGAGTTATGGCTTGTGGGTACTATATTAACAGTTACGGGACAACGTCCTACCGATGCAATAGAATCACACATGGTGGTATAGCTGGGATAGTGGTTGGCATTGTGGCCTTCTTTGTCTTATTTTGTCTCTTCTTCTTCCTTTTCAGAGCGTGTTTGCGCAAGAGAAGAAGAGCGCAGACCTATAACCAGCCAATGACTGAGCCTACTGTGCAGCCTGGGTACCAAGGATACCCACCTACACAGCAGTACCAGTACTCGCCCCCTCAGCAATCGTATTCTCCCCCACAACAGTCTTACTCGCCACAGCAAGCATCTTACAATCGCAGCATTCTGGCGGAACAGACTGACGGGTCTGGCTACACCAGACCTAATGGACCTCCTCCGGCTTTTGGGAGTTATGAGGATCCTAAGTATCCAGTTGCTGCTCATGCGGTTTAGCCCCCCCAGACCAGCCAACTCCTTGGCTCGCAGGATAGTAAACCAGTATTGCGTACTGTGGATTTTACATAAAGTAAACTAATAGTACGTATAGTACATCTACAGCACCTCATATGATGGTTGATATGAATATTCTTATACAGCTAGACTAGATGCTAGAGTCGAGCTGCTGCTCCTCTGCCAAGAATTAGTCATGCCCAAGATCACTCGTTAACATTGCTATTACTAATTATGTCATTAGTATTACGAGAATCTGGCAGTTCAACGAAGACATTCCTTCAATGGCATGACACGACTAACTTCTGTCAGTCAAAATGATTACGATACCCAACCTTATCAACTCCATTGCTACCCATACTCCTAACCATTTAATAGATTTCAGTTCTGGTTTTTATATAGTTTAATATATGTCGTGTTCTTCTGTAGATCGGGATTCTACTCGTTAGGTTCCAGATTAAGGAGACCAATCTCGTGCAGATTGCTTGCTTCTTACATGTTATCCTAGTGGGAGTAGAGTCATAGAAGTTGGTGACTTGGTCGAAAAATTCAGCAGAGATCAAACGTAAGGCAAAAAAGACTCGATCATGGCATATAATTTGGCATTTATATCGCGGGCAGGGGTCCATATATACATATATGTATATGTCTAGGGGTATACGAGAAGATCGCACATGACATTCTTACAAGTTCTGATAGTGAATTTCCAATAATAGATAGCTCTGTTACAAACTATAGTTCCTGTCTCTAAGCTGTGCAGGATCTGTTCAGACAAGGACCACAGACTTGCCACGTGTGCTTGAACAGATTTCCAATATACTAACATACCAAGCACACTAGCCTTCTGAAAAATATATCAGAAATGGTTTTACGAGATGGATCTACCAAGGGTTGTGCCAAGGGTTGTGCAGGTGACAAACCTGAGTAGGAGAAAACAAAAACGTTCACAAAAAATAAAACCAACAATTTAGTCAAATTAATCAATCAAAACTAATTATCAGTATCACAAAAGCCCAACAATGGAGGCTTACCATCTGATCATCTCCACATAATCCAATCTGAAAATAAATCATATCACATACAGATGGACGAGGCCTACGAGGACCAGCTTGTGGCATATCTGTGTCCTGTGCACGGTCGAAGTGACACCAGTACCCTAATACGGCTTCTGCTTTCCATCGGCCTATACAAGTCCGGCCTAGCCATAGTCCAGAATGCGCTGACGACCCCCAATCTCTTCCGTGACCGGGGCGACCATGCGCTTCTCACAGGGCTTGTGGCTACATTAGAGGATCCTGAAGTTGAGTTTGGCCGTTACTTGCTTAGTCCCGGCTCTGTTACTCCCTTTGGAGTCACAGAGTACTGCACAATGTTCACGCATCTCATGTTCGATCTACCGGAGCCGCTCATCGATAGAAACACAACTAGAGAGCTCTGCGAACTTGTCCAAACAAACTCGACGCTTGCAGCAAAGTTTCTGGAGCCTGAAAGTCTCAGCTTCTTGACAGATGACCCAAGCCCTTTGCCTGAAGAGTTCTCCACCGACGAGTTTCTTCCCTTTGTGATCACCCCGACTAGAAAACACTTTTTGGAGCTTCAGTTTCCTGGTGCCGACTACCAGTTGGTAGAGCTCATGATGTATCACTTCAACAGTAAGCTCCAGACAATACAGGCGCGTGATATGCTTGTTTTTGTGTTGAATGTGTTTTACCACATGGTACAGCGTTCTGCTGCTCCTGCCGATGACGTGGAGTACCTTAGTAGCGTTTTCAAGAGTCTGGTGTTGGCTGGCTTTGATCGCGACTTGGAGCCGTATTTGCACATAGTGTTCGTGGTCTTAGTCTTTGGCGTGGGCGTGGTTGTGCCTGATATATTCCACTCTGGGGTACGACCTCTTTTGGGCATCCCAGAGGTGTATTTAGAAGGCTATGAAGGGGTAATGGAGGAGTATGAGGGGGATTATAGCGAGAGCTATAAAAATTTTGGAGCTCTGTTAAATCAGGAAAGTGAAAATAGTAAATTATTTGATGAACAGCATGATTCTCAAGAGTCTAATACAGAGTATCAATCAGAAACCTCGGAAACCTTTGAGCAGCATGCACCTCGCGCTTCACCTCGTTTCACACCAGAGTTTGGGAGCGAGTTTCCTAGCCAAAGTGACACTCCTGTGGTGGTGGTAGAGGGCGTAGAAGAGCACAATATTCTGGTGCCTGAGTTTGTGGTTTCAGCCCTGGAGGCCGAGATTCATCTGCAAATACTCTCAGTTCCGTCTAGATCAATCGACGTGCCTCCTACGCCGAACACGTATACACATGAGCCCCAGCGGGCCCAACTAGACAAGCGGTATGTGAAATCTTCGGAAGATTTAAGCACCCCAAAGACAGAGCCTGCACGAGAGTTTTATCTGGATGGCGAGCTGGGCTTGACAGACGAGAGTGAGAGGATGGATCGAGGAGTGGGGAGTGAGAGGGGGAGTGAGGTGGGGAGTGAGAATTTTGGAGAGTTGGATTTGGAGACAGAAATTACAGGTTTGAACGATGAGGTGGAAGTCGTTTTGGAAGAGGATGAGGGGGAGTTGGAGAGAGAGGAGAGGGAAAGAGATGAGTTGGCTGAGTTGTTGGCTGAATTGGAGTTGGACCAGGGGAGTAGGATCCCTTTTAGAAGGGATAAGCCGTTGTTGCAGAACTTGAACTTGCCGCCGCCGCAGTCGGCGGTTTTGGTGAGGTCGAAGTATGATCCTGTTTGATATTCTGAGCTAAGCGAATGACGTCAAATGCGTAGTTTGTAATTAAGGCAAGTACTGAACGAAGAAATGCTAGTAAATTGGTGTGCTGATTGAAGTGTATTTTGTTCGGTAAAGAGGAGAACCTAAACTAGCACATATGGAACATTGGTTCACAGACTCATAAGAGTATCATCTACAGTGTTTGTGTTTCTTAGCGAGGATTCGATTCAATTTTTGATGTGATCATACTTTGATCTGTGAACTATGAGATTGTACATTGATCAGGTTAGGAGGCTTATATGAAGATTTTTGAGTTTTGGTTGAGCTAGTGCTTGAGGCTGTATCACATCCTCCGGTACCTAGTCTTGTTCTTTTAGTCGTACAGGGCACTGTTGCGAGCATGTGTATGTGCGTACTCGAACACATGTGCATCAAGGTTGGAATGAGTTGGTTGGTGAATGATGCAATAGAATAATCAATGGAGATGAAATTTGAGGACGTTATGAGTTAAGTTTGCATAGTGCATGTTTAATATTCGATTTGTAGATAGCCTGTATACTGTGTGGAAGACTATGGATTACAACCTACATATTTTGAATTGTTGGCATTTGGTAGTTGAGCTCCAAATGTCATTCTTTTATAGCTCATCAAGAAACAGAATAATCAATAAACATTGAATCAAAAAAGTCTATACAACACCATGACACATCGCAGGAGTCCGAAAGCAATCATCTGATCATTTCACCTGCCGGTTGTTATTTTAGCAACACTGCATCTCATGTGAAATAAATGAGATAAGTGCACAAATATCTAAACAAACGAAGTTTGGTGAACTTTTGGCAATATATCACTTTTACAATGGTCAACTAGATGGGATATTTGATGTAAATTCATAAACACAAGCCGAATATACCAAATTTCACCCGCCCTTAATCTTATTCAAACGCATGTCACATGCACGTCAATCACATTCATCGAGTAGCTTCGCCGAGCCGAATCGAGTTGGAATACACCAATTGGGCTGTTTAGAGCCTATAGGAGGATTCCAAATTCCGATGGTCACTTTTTTTTTATTTAAAAAACGCATTTTACAAATGATTAGAATAACGCGCGTCATCTCATCTCATCGCGAAATAAAAAATACCCCAAACAAACAAACATTTATAGTGTTAAAATCCACATTTAATCTAATATGCCGAAGACACGCCCAATTTACAGAACAGCCCTGGAAAAGAAAGCACTATCTGAGTGGTCGGAATATGCCTCAAAAGATGTTTTTCTTCACGACCAGCAGTTGGACCAGTCCGGCATCTACCAGTTTCCAGAGGAAGAGCCCTCTAGTATGGAGGCCTCTTGGATCAGGTTCGATGACCAGCCAGAGGAGGACCCCTACCTGAGCACGGCAGAAAGTCAGAAGCGATCAAACGCTATACTAGATGCATCTCTTTCTACGATATTCAAACGTAAAGAGAGAGCTGATACCACAACAACAAACTCCTCAGTAGAAGTCGCTCACAACAGAGCAAGTCAGCCCGAATTAGAAGAAAGTGAGTCTTTGGGAAAGAATGATCTTCTGGTGACTCTATCACCTCAGAGATTGCTCTTGCTCATTGGTTTCTCATTTTCTTTAGGCTACCTTTTGGGGATTCAGGGATATAGGCTAATTAAGGATGAGAAGATGGGGTACCGCCAGGTTTTTTAATGATAATGATTTGCATGTAGACGGAGGTCTACTTAGTTGACATACAAGGTCCTTAAATATATTGACACTATAGTATATGTATGTAGATCGAGCTAGATACAATAAACAAGGAAAATAGAGTAGCTAGAGTGTTCTAACCATAAGGCTAGCATATATGCTGGAAGTACTCCGTAAAGAACTACCCAATGATTACTTCATAAAAGGAGAGTTGGAGTTTAAAAACATCTGCTCCAACCCGGTCTTCAAAATTGAGGTGTTGTAGTCCAACACGGAGTCCAAAGCAGCAGGATCATTGCCTGCTCCTCCTTTGACCCATGTTACCAAACACACATCATTCATAATAAGACACAAATATAATTTCAGACCCTCATTCAAAGTGGCAACACATTTTTGTTTTTTGAAGGTCTCGAGTGCCCTATTGGACGATCTTCCACTTACAAGCAGGTCTGTTTCCTGAAGTGTCTCCTCCTCTTCACCACACACAAGCAGATATAAGTCTACGGCCAAATCGATGAAATCAGCACACACCTCGTACACTTTCAGGTCGAAAGGCAGGGAATCCGTAACAAAATACAATTTTGTTTTGATGTCACAGAGAAATGCCTTTTCGATTGAAGAATGCTCTACAAAACCCGTGATGAGCCGCTCAATGATACTGGAGCCAGGCACAAAACGCGAGAGGATTTTGGACAACAGCTCATATACACTCTGATCATAGATCGAGGTGTTGTAGAAGTTGATGTTCGCCAGGCCCTCCACACCGCCATCATACAAGAAGTCAGCAGTAACACTAGAAATCTGGGCTGTTAACTCTGTTCTGAAGTCTTCTTCTACAGTGTCAATTTTGTGTAGAAGGATCTCTATACGGATCTCAGGGTTCTTCAGCATTAATTTGCATATAACGTCAGAAAGGTCTCTAACTGCACCATGAAACTCATCCAGTGTATCAATGATGTAGATGATAGCATTGGCTCTCGAAAAAAGAAAGTCTTTGTTGATTTCAGGCTTGAAATAGTCAATCTGGCCTGGAAGCTCAAGAATGTTCACGTCGATGATAAGCGACTTCACCCGTGTTAAACCAGGAGTAATTGTGCTTTCAATGTAATTCGACTCAAAAGCATCCATCCGGTGAAAAACAGTCTGCACTATAGACAGCTTGCCACTACGCTTGCGCCCCATAAGAAGCACAAGTGGAAGGTTATCGAGCTGGTCCTCGCTGTAGATACTCTCAATATCATCATCCATTATTTTCCTGCTGATTTATTATTTGTAGGCGTGGTTTCGGGGATTTATTAAATGTCTTGTGGGGTACCTGGTGTGTCCTGTTTATTTTGGTTACTAATTTTTCACCATGGCCTACGATTCCTTTTACGGGGTTCTCGACTCACGCAACATCGACTACGTTCGTGTGGGCGATTTTGAGTACCAAACATGGTATGGGAACCTGCTCTACTTTGGAAACGACTGCAAGACCTTGGGCTACCAGTATGCGGCCCTAGAAAACAAACGCAAGAAACTGATGAGAAAACCTCCGCCAGGAATATGGCTTGACAAGCTCCATGTATGTGAACATTGCTTCAAGTACACTGACGATGAGTCTGCTATGTCTGAGCACTCCCGGTACTGCAAATACGCAGTAAGCTTTCCTGGAAGAGTCAAGTATAAAGATGCACACTACACAATCCGCAAAATCAAAGGCTCGAGATACGAATCATTCTGCCAAAACTTGTGCCTTTTTGCAAAACTCTTTTTAGACAATAAGTCTGTGTTTTTTTCAGTGGAGAACTTCGATTTTTATGTGGTTTATGGTGTTTCTCATGGCCAGCAGGTGCCTATGGGATACTTTTCTAAAGAGGTGCTCCAATGCTTTGACGAAAATAACTTGGGGTGTATATGCGTGTTTCCTCCATTTCAAAAGAAAAAACTCGGAACGTTGTTGATTCTGTTCTCCTATGAATTATCTCGTTTCCAGGGCTTGATTTCTGGTCCTGAACATCCCCTTTCAACTTTTGGTAAGGTGAGCTACGTGCGGTTTTGGAGTAAACTGTTGGCCTACGAACTTACAAAGGGGAAGCTTCGAAACAAAAAAAGTGTATCTATTGATGAAATATCTAGAGCTACAGGTTTTCGTCAAGAAGATGTGATGGTGGCACTAGAAAGTATTGAATGTTTAGTCTCAGATAAAACATGGGAATTTGCCATTGCACGAAGGAAGGTGGATAAGTGGATAGAGAATTCAAAAGTAAATCTCGAGCCCATTTTAGATCTGTCATGCTTGATTCTAGAATAAGATACAGTGATGCAGCCTGTGGTGTAGGTGCACATGCACGGGCCCGTAACCGCTCATCGCATGATCTTATCACATTTTTGTGACTTCATCTCTCCTTTTATCTTCACAAGCCAATCTTTTCCCGTTTTGAACTCACGAGCAAGGTAAGTATTTCCTAGTCAATCGTTTTATTTAAATGTCTCAGTCCCCTGCTATTTTGTTTTCTTTTATAGACTCTGCTCATCGCAACCTTAGCTTGCCACTCCTTATATGATTACTCAACCATGCATACTAACTTTTACAGATTTCCGATATCGTCCTCAATGCCCTCAGAATCACCAAGTCCCCCTGCCGCCCCCATGAACCCGAGCCTGGATTTTCTCGTTGTTGACAATGTTGAGGATGACCAGGACTGGTACATCCTTACTGACGATGAGGCTCCCTCTACCAGCTCCTCCGAAGCTGAGCACCCCGAGAACCTTCTCTCGGACTCTGACGACGATGATTCTGTCTCGACACTGAGTTCCGACAGCCCCCACGAGCTGGAGCCCCCTACCCCCTCCTCTTCCATTTCTGGGTATCGCTTCTGCATCCCAAGCGTGCGCGCATGTGCCGCCACCAAGGCGACTAAGTCTAAGATGGACTGGTTTAAGGTTGCCGTGGCAATGATGGTTTTTGTGGCGTTTTGTGTTGGTCGCCAGATGAGCGCCCCTGGTTTGGTGACCGACGCTCCAGCGCCTCAGGTAGAGCGTGTATATAAAACTGTATTGGTGGAAAAAGTAGCTACCACTACGGTAAGTAGCCCGGCCACGACTGTCACGGTGCAGTTTGTGGGTAATGGCTTTCCGTTCCGCGAGTACTGCACTCAAGAGAGCGATCGTGTTAAGCGCATAGTGAGCGGCATGTACGAGCGCCACATAAAGACAAATAGCGCTTGGTTGAAGGCTGGTCAGTCGTTGGCCGAGCTTGCTCAAAACAAACACGTGTTACGTGTTTTGGGAGCCACAGAAACATATTTCGAGCGCTCGAAAAAGACACTTGAAGAATACGTGTTGCGTCACTGGAGTCAGGAATCCAGAGCAAAGGCCGAGGCTTTTGCCACGGAAAGTCTCAAAAAGGCGCGGAGGGCATACAATGATGTTTTCAAGCAAGTACAGAAACAGAGCTTGGATCTCTATAGCACAGTTGTGCCTTTGGCTAATGATTTCTCTGAGAAAGTCAAGGCCACGCTGAAGGAGTGTTCTGATAGTGTGCTTGGTGACCTTGAAAAAGCCTCTGATTTTGTGCGTACGTTTGAGTATTCTAAAAATTACAATGTGGCACAGAAGAAGATGCTTGTAAAGATGGAGGAAGTCTCTGGTCTTACTAAGTCAGTATACAAAGATGTTAAAGACAGCCCTGTTTGGAAGAGACAGCTTAAGAGCTTGAAGCTCATGAACCGGTACAGCAAAATGCAGTTGGGGAAGTTGAAGCACATCATGGAAGAGTCCTCTAGAAAGTCTGGCAGTAGGCTTTCTGAGGCTTTTGGAGGAGTCTCGAAGATGAAGCAGGATGTATATATGAAGTGGAATAAGCAGCGTCCTGTTTGGAGTGAGCAGTCCAGGGAGATGATCACAGGACTTTTGGCGCATGGGAAGAAGAGTACAAAGAAGGCTTCTTATTCTTCTAAGGTGATTTATGGGATGATATTTGGTAACTGATTAATATCCCATGTTTATATATAGTCACTTGCGCATTTTTTTATATTACTTTGAAGCTTTTTGAGGTGATCTCTTGATGATTCACTTTATGGTCACTATTATATATTTTCTCTATATGTTGGTTCTCTATTTATACATTGTTATTATTCGGAAGGTCGGCACGGCGATGCCGGCTACTGTCCAAGCCTTTGGTTTCACCCAGGACTCTTCTCGTTTATAGGAATTACGATCTCCTTTATGATCTATTGATGACATCTAAATCGTTAATCAAAAATCCTCTTTATCACTAGTAGTGATATTCAGTTCTGGTCCAAATTCAATCAATTGTCTTATAATGCGTATATACAGGTATATATAACTTTCAAGGTTTGGTTGTCTCGCTGGCGCCTTTATCTTTTGGCAAGCCTAAAGAGCCCCAGTCGGATTCCTCCATAAGCTCGTTTTGCATGCGACATGATAAGTATTCTTTAGCTAGTAATCGGCAATTTGGGGCGTTGTTGTTCTTCACCAATTTTAGGCATTTGAGATACTCTTGCATCTGTGTAGTGCACTCACCGAAATGGTCCAAAGGAAAAGAACCTCTTTCAGGGGGTGTAGGATTCCATCTTTTACCTGTTGTTAGATAAAACTTGTGTACAGACAATTTCTGTGGTCTACTTACCAGGCTGGGCTGACATTTGGCGATGAGTTTAAAAATTAATTGAGATGCTGCTATAAGTGTGATGAATTTCAAGAGTGATCTTAACTGTAAAATTTAGAAGAGTGATACGCTTATTAACGTTTCAAGATGATCAAAATCAAACATTTTCGATAAGTGGTTTTATTGTACGTTTTTAGGAGCAACTCAAGGAACATGTAAGCATTACAAGTTGCGGATAATGTCAGGTGGCCGACGGTTCTTTTGTTAATTGCTATAAAGGTCGATTAACTTCTTCGAGTTGCGATGGAGTAACATGGTGACAGTCTTAGACTTTTCGAGAGCTCCTGTAAGTTTTTGCTTCAGAACAACAAGCGGTTTCCACTTGTCCTAAATGAAAATCATTTCAATGAAATAAAACAAGAGCTTACCTAGCTGTTTCTATGATCTTGCATACCTCTTGTTTTCGGATGCATTCTTGGCTAGTCTCGAAGTGTCTCGTGATAAACTACAAGCCTCAACTAAACACACTGCGCCAAAACTTTTTCAAGAGTATATACATAAATATAAAGGACTGCTATCCTTTCCTTCAAAAATCACTTTTATACGCCTTGAAAGTTTACTTATTGGAAATGACCGATACACAAAATCGAAACCTGACCAAGATTTGCTCTTTTACTAAACCCACACAACGCTCTCATTCTCGTTACAAATTAATCATAATCATTAAAATACGCTAATTATTCATTTCTGCACTATATTTTTGGAAGTAGTCCCTAGCATAGAACGATTCGCTCCCGCAAGACCGCTCAATCATGTGGCTATACAATAGAGGAAACTCTTTGGCCAACTGCCAGTTGCTTTTCCCCAAACACTTTGAAACCAACCGCAAAAACCCAATCACATTTTGTTTGTCCGGTATATCAGGCAACACCTTTGCCTGTATTAAAGCAGCTCTGTGGAACGTTTTCGCGTCTAAAGACAGACAACTATGTAGAGATACCCCTGACCGAGCATTCATTTCTCTTCTCATTCTGCGGAGAAACTCATAAGCCCCCTCCTTTTGAGGAAGCAAATCTGAGTTTTGAAACGAGTTCTGATCCTGGTTTTCCAAGATTTGGCACTCTGGGCCACTGGAGGTGTAGCAGTACGACCAAATAGCGAGCGATGCAATGTACATCACATAAGAGCGCTCAATCACAGGGTCCAGAAGACATTCGTACGGGTACTCTGTGCCCTCATTCTCTGGGTAGTTTTCTGGCGCTAAAAACATCTCAAACATGAAGAGAAATGCGTGAACCACAGAGACGCGCCCAGACATTGAACTGATCCAGGTTTCGATGCGCCTTTTTACGATTTCATAATCCTCACGCCGCGGGTACACGCTCACACGCCACGGTGCACCAGAATACAACACCAAATCGTAGTGCGCTATGCGCATCACAATATGCGCAGCGTGGTAGGATGGGTACTTACAACGTGGATCATTTCTGTGGAAATAGAGACGCACGCTATTTCTTGCAGTTATAGCGAGAGTCCCAGAGTCCTCCCCTAGAGGTTCGACCACAGAGGACGCGGTATCACAGCATCCATTCATCGTATCGTGGATAAAGTGGTCTAGAACATATCCTAGATACTCCTTCCATGAGCCTTGGCTTCCAACATCAAAAGCCAACGCGGAAACCTGAAGATCTCTTTGTTGAAGTTGCGAAACAACAGCAAGCAATCCTGCCATTAGAATGCGCTTCCCGAAGACACTTGAGCTTGTGCTCTTCTTCTTTAACACTCCTTGAAGAGCCTGTAAGAAAGGTTGTGGCTTCAGGTCTTCAGGTGGTCTGTGACCTGGTGCTGGAGCCTCCCAAAGTGCGTCATCACATGGAAGTTCTAGCTGGACCTGGTGTGCATTGAGAATGCCCAAGTGGCCAAATATGATAAAGTGGGTAGCGTCTACGTAGAAGGCCATAAGAGTTGTGCGTTTGAGTGACTCGTACTCTATCCACTTCTTCCACAAAATGGCACGCCTCTGTTCCAGACTCTGGTTGCGGAAATCCTGTTCCACTGCCGCCGGATTATACTGGTGGTCCAGGCGTGTAGGGTTGCCACCGAGCATCGGCAGCCTCCGAAGCAACAGAATGAGCGCCCCGTGGTGTATGAAGGTTCTTTCGTGCATATATCTCGTCAGAAAGTACTTTTCGTAGTACTCTAGTATCACGAGCAGCTGAACAACCCAAAGTTTCACTGGAAGCCCACAATCTCCCAGCTCAAACAATTTCCATCTTAAAGGGACACCAATTGCATCGGCCAAAGATTTTGGATCACTAAAATAGGCTTGTTCGTCCTCTCCAGTAGACCACACTAATCCAGCCCCTAACATCACCATAGAGAGCACAAGCAATGGGGGTGCTTCCGAGGCCACAAAGGAGGGCCTGTGAAGGAAGGGAAACTGAGAATGGTAGAGACGCCAGTACACTTGTAGACTCCTCTGAAACGCCGGTATGTTGGCATCCGCACTAGTTGCGGCCAGTGGAAGAGCTCCCAAAACTCTGGCCATGGCTTCTGGAGTGAGTGTGTGGTCTTGAGCTGCGTTAGAGGCCTCCTCCTCAGGCAGGGTAAGCTGGAGGATATCGTCTATGTACGTGTTAGAAGGAAGTCCTAAAAAGAAGGCTCCGTCAGGCGGGGTATCCCAGACACCCCCAAATCCAGCGTCAAGCCACATCGCAAAGCTTGCGGCGGCTGGCTCAGCAGCTAGATCACTGAGCTGTTTCGAGGCGCCATCAAGGCTCTGGAGCTCCATATCAAAGGCATTTCCGAGTGGCAGGCTTGGCAGGATGATGTTTCCAATGGCCATGGAATTTTGTCTTGGCAAAAGCGGGTCGGTCTTCTTATCCGCGAGTTCCAACACGTCAAATAGTGGCTTTGGGTTCTCGGTCACCGCCGAGCCAAAAGAGAGCGTGCTAAGACCACGGAACGGGGGGTCTTTTTGGGGCTCGGACCTCTTTTTCTCAGCCTCTTTGGACCGGAGCTCACGCGCCGAGTGGCGCTTGAGATGCCGATCCCGGAGGTCCACTCGCACAAACGTGCGGTTACACCCAGCCCATGTGCACCGGTAGATGACCGCGGGATTGTGGTTGAGCTTGTGGCGTGCCAAATGCTCTGCACGGCTGAAGGTCTTGTGGCAGTTTGGGTGCTCACAGGGGAACGAGTTGGGCACACCTTTACGTCTTTTTGGTGGCATTTTGATTGTTATTTGGCGCTTTAGATTTTACTGGAAGTTGGTTGGGAGCTGGTAAGTTTTTTTTTTGCGTTTTCGTTGGCTTTTTACTGACCTTGCTTAATTCGTGGTGATTAGCTTCTAGGCTTGACTGCTATTGGTCTTCAGGTGGCGCTGAGTTAGGCCAATAAGACGCTAAGCAAGACGTATAGACTTTCAGCCCCGTCTTGCGATTTTTGTCTCTGGATCGCAACTGACACGGTTATCAGTAGCTGCTTATATTCTTTTTCGCTTCCCCACAGTTCGAGGCCGGGCGGAGGCGCATGAGGGGAGGGCTGTATCTATCTCTTGGAAGATATTATCTCTTTTGACTTATCCATATATATGTAATTATATATGTAAATTATATTGGGTCTTCTTTTCTGATTTTTTCCTTGGTCCTGGGTTCTGTTTGGCCCAATATCAACTTTTTGAGGTATAAGCTGTCAAACAAGAATAGGCAGCGTGCGTATAGATTTGGTTGAAAAATATATGGTATGATGTATTTTTTTTGTTTGATCATTTATTTATTAAATTTACGTAAAGTAGAATAGGGCTTTCACTTTTCTTCGATGTTGCGCTGAAACGGGCCTAGCACATGTTGCCGCTCTTATGTAGTTGTGCAGCACTGATACGCTCTAGAAGATGTGAGTGCATGTCGTATATGTGTGCATGCTGGTATTCTCTCGTGCTGGCTACTGAACCTACTGAGGTTCACAAATATCTCAGTAATTTAGTTTGTGTTCTTAAGCGAACGAGAATACGCCCGAAGCAAGCAGCGAAAATGCTCTTTCGTGTATAATGATAGATATTATCTAGAAGCATGACAAATTTATTGCGACTGCGCGCTCGCTGGGTGCGCAAGCGTTTTTGATCTAATGTGAAAAAATCTGAGTTGGGTGCTTAAACTGATATCTTCTGAGAAATGTAAAGCAACGCCAATGTATTTGCTTTCCAGTTAAAAGCTATTACTTTAGTAGCGCGTCTCCTATACTTCGCTTGTACTTCAAAGCTTTCATCTAACTGTAACCTTATAAGCGATCTTGAGTCTACCAATCGAAGGTACAAATTCGAGAGAGCATATTTATATAGTAGAGAAATTCTTCATATTCATCACGTGACACAAATTCCAATCCCATCGCAGACTAAACTTCAGTACTTATCAACTCATGGCGAAGAACAGTCTTTCAGACTATTTGAAGAAGAATTACGGAATAAAGAAACGAAAGGTTAAAAGAGGTAAACTCAAAGAGACCGCTAAAGAGCCATCTACAAATAATGAAAAGAAGCCCAGTTCATGGAAAGAAGAGGCAGATGCACTCATAAAAAATGACCAGGATCTGAAAGTGGAAGATGTCCCTAAGCACCAGCAAACAGTATACCGTGATAGCAGTGGTCAGAAGGTAAACATTGAAGAAAAGCTAAAGCAGGATAAGATCGAAGAAGAGAGAAAGGAAGCTGCGAAGAAAAGACTACATGAACAGAGGAATTTTGGAGACGATCAAAGACTAAAAAAACAGAAGCTAGCTGAAGATTTAGAAAACATAAAACATTTGAAGACGACGGTGTATGCAGATGATGTACAGCTTAATAAAGAGATGAAGGCCAAGGTGCTTGCAGACGACCCTCTTCTCTCAATAACCAGTACAATAACAGGAGAAAAGCCGAGTGCTAGCCAGAAGGTATCGAGGTTCGGAAGAAAGTTGTATAGTAAGGGAGTACCTCCAGCAAATCGGTTCAATATTGTTCCTGGATGTCGTTGGGATGGGGTAGATCGATCCAATGGATATGAGATGAGATGGTTCAATAGACAGTACAGTGAGGAGAGAGAGACAGAGGAGTCTGATTGATAGAGACTGATAAATTTGGTACAGATGAGATGTATGTATGTGCTGATAGTCTTATGTGGTCAAATCTCTTATTTTAGCTATGTTCTATTGTCAAAAGTGGCATAAAAAATTTGAGGAAAGATAGAAGGGAACGTATACACTAGCAACGCAGTTAACTCCGGAGAAGCTCAGGAAAATCATAATAAAGGGTTAAATAATCAGCGTTTTTCAGAAATCAAAGGATGAGCCTTAGGAACGCAGCCTAAAGCACGCTAAATCCAAAATTTGAGAGAGCAAATTGTACCGTAAGCCCGTGTAGCTTGATTGAGATAATAACCACATTCTTAAAGAAGAGATAGAGTAGTCAGCCAAACACTTAAAAGGTGAAGATCAAAGAAAAGCGTCAAAAATATATCAAAAACATGTCAAAAAGTACTCCCAACAACCTAAAAACTGTCCCTACAACAAACACTAATATACATATACATTAGAACATTTTTCAAACACCCCCTACCTCGTTATCTACCCCCAACTCCTATACTACTTCCTCCACTACTCACTTCACCACCTCTTAAGCTCCCTCACTTTCCTTTCCCCCTCTGCCTCTCCCCCTGCCTCTCCCCCTGCCTCTTCCTCTACCTCTTCCTCTACCTCTACCTCTTTCTCTTCCATCCTGCGATCCGTCTCCCTGCCCCTTAGGCTTCTCTAAAATTGACTTGATCTCAGAAGCAGCCTCGGCGTTGGCACCCCCTGCTGGTCCTGGAGGAGCAGGGGGGAATTGACCCGGAGGAAACAGACCAGGAAACTTGCCCGGGGCAAACAGAGGGAACTGGCCCGGAGGGAAACGCATGGGCATCCCCATCGGCATCATCGGACCTCCCGTTGGACCCCCCATTGGACCCCCCATTGGCATCATACCAACGGGGCCCTCAAACCCAGGAGCAGGATGAGGAGGATGGCCACCGAGACCGCTCATAATGGCACCAGCAACTCTTCTGGCATCTGTGGGGGCGCCGTTTGAGGCTCCATTAAAATCTGGAGCTCCAATTGAAGCTCCAATAGGAGTAGGACCAACGGATGCAATTGTTGGTTTTCCTGAGTCTTGAGCTTTGCCTTCTCCTTCTTTCTTCTCTACCCCCTCCTTCGTCCCCTCTTTCTCCCCCCCCTTCAAAACAGCCAACAACTCTCTCCCAGCATCCTTCTTCTCCTTCTTCTTCCGCTCACGCTTCTTGTGCTCCGCCAACTTCTCATCACGAGTCTTTGGCTTCGCCTTCTGCTTGGCCTTCTCCAAAGAGCTCTTGCTGTGGTACACAAACTGGCGGTTGGTCAAGTTCAAAACCTCTCCCGCACCCACCGTCAAGCCCCTACTGGTACGCAACCGCCCGTTCAACGTGTTCCCGCTGATAAGAGGCTGATCGAACACCACGGTGAGTCCCACACGCTCTTCAACCACAGAAACCCCTACCACGGTGCCTTTGGCAAAAACAGGTACCTTTGTCCCCTCCAACACGTTCAGAACCCTGTCTCCCAATTGGAAAGTCTGTTTCTTCAATTTCTGCGAAGCGTGCACCCGGTCAAGCACTGCATCGATGGGAACTCCCTCTATTTGCTGAGTTTTCTCTTTCTTCTTGATACCTTCTTTCAGAATAAAGAACTCCTCAATGGCATCGATGCTCATACGACTCAAGCTGTCGCTCGTCAAAGACGTGGTATTGAATCTCAGTTTGTGCTGGGTCAAAAAGTCAACAACCTCCCCCAACTTCTGCTCGACACCCCCCGTCAATGGCTCGTTAGGAAATAAGTCACGAACAGAAGGGAAGTTGTTGCCTCTGTTTCTAGCAACAGCTGCCATTTGTTGCACAAATTCTGGAAAAGCAGCTTTAAACTGCAGGATCAACTCCACTGCAAACTGCAGATAAAGCCAGCCCCTTTCAGTACGTTTAGTGTAACCCAAAACCTTCAATTTCTTTCCTTCAAATTTTAAGTCCAACCCCACGTTCACCCTCTTCCCTCTGGTGTTCTCAATCATGAAGCTCGACGTTAGCTTCAGAAGAAAGATCGGGTGCAACTTCAAAAGACGCGCTGCCTCGGCAGAAGAGTAGTACCGTACAGTCTGCTTCTCTTCTGCGGCCTTCTTGGCCCCAATACTTGGTTCCCTGTCTCTGGTCACGTGCTTCACCTCCAACGTAAGTTCAGTGTTCAGGCCGTAGCCAACAACTGAGGCTTCGTGTCCGTAAGCAAAGTCGCCCAAAAAGGACACGCTCTCGCCCTTGGGAAACTCCTCCGCGATAGGCTTGGCTGCGCGCTCTGCAAACCGCGGGTCTGGATTTACAACCAGCTCTACGACCAATTGCGCTGGGTAGGCCTCGACTTTCGAAGAGAACGTCTTCACATACGCCCCAGACCGGTTGCGGATGACTCCTGTGGTTGCACTTACGTGTATCAACACCTCAGTTTTACCAATCTTTATGCCCTTGTTGATATGATAGGTGCGGACCATATCGCTTCCCTTGGCTTTATACTGGGTCCGCACTTCGGCAGAGAGCGGGGAGACCTTGATCTTGCCTTTTTCTACGGTGTAGGAGTTGGTCTGGTCTGTAATCTTGACCACCTTGGCTTCTTTTAGGTAGGGCCACAGAACGTATACAATCTTCCCGAGGAGCGACTTAGCCTGCGCTGCGCGCTCCTGGGTCTTCTCGATGGTCAATATCATTGACTCCAGCCGCAGAGGCTGATTGAAGATGACCAAGTAGTCGATAGCCAATTTGGCACTCACAGGGAGTGTTTTGAGACTCAGGAAACCCGCAAGCATCTCGGCACCAGTCTTGGCTCCTCTGCAGAGAAAGTTGAATGGCGGAGCATCGAGGTCTTCCGAGTAGTAGTCCTCAGATGCCGGACTCTTGCGAGCAGAATGACCAACCAAGGGAAGCTCAAAGACCGACTCAACACACCGGTCATGTACCAAGTCTGGAAACAGCTGAGGTAGAGTCAGTCTGAAAAGCTGGTCGGTTTGAGGCGAGTACCGGAAGAGAATGTCGTGGCCATAAGAGTTGCGTTTCTTCTCATCTGGAGTGAGCTTAGATTCGAGAGGAGCCATCGCCGCAAGCAACCGATTTTCGTCCACAAAAGAAAGCTTCAACACATACTCCCACTCTGCGGTTTTTCCGTTCTTGTCAATCTCCACTTCTGAGGGGTAAAAGTCAATGATCTCCAGAGATGGGTCCAACATCAAGTGGTGGTACACCTTTGGCAAGAGTCTATTAGACCGTGCAGGAAGGACACCCATTAACTGCTCGAACGGCTTGAAAGGCTTATCCTGAGGAAACTGCACCTTGAACGAGTCTGTGATACCCAGAGAAATGTCCAGAATACGTGGAGAAAAATAATACTTGTAGTACCACAGCCACGAAGGACATCCTTTATAGTAATAGTAGAGCACCCACTGAAGTCCTGTGAGGTAGGTGTTGATGAGCTCGCCAAACAGATCTTGATTTTGGCGAGTAAACCCAAACTTATTACCATAGTACTGGTCCTTCCACTGGACAAACCGACGGTCTTCCAAAAAGTTTTCCAAGTTATCCAATGCATCAGGTGCGGCCGCTGACGCCTCTCTGAGCTCCGCTTCAGTCACGTGGCCGAACTTGAGGGCATAGGTCTCGACGAGCTGAGCATACACCTTGAGTCTTTCTGCGTATTCCTCCAGCGTCTCGTTAGGATCCAAGCCTCCAGCATCGATCCTGAGACTCATGGTTCCGGCCTCCTGGTCCTGGACCACGACCAAGTCGAAGTCATGGGCAATCTGCTTCAAAAAAGAGAATTGAAGAGACGCATTGTTGGGAACAAGAGACGGCGATACCCCAAGTGTAGGGATATCGTCCTCGCTAACGATGTCCAAGTCGAGTGGCGTGGTTGACAGCAGATAGATGTTCAAGAGCCAAGGTTCAACAAAAGTGAAGATCTTGGCCAAAGACCGGTCTGAAGCCGCGTCAAGCTTAAAAAACTCATCAAGCTTCACAGAAACAATGTCCACAGAATCTGAGTCATCTTCTACTCCGTCTTCGAGAACATCAAAACCCTGCGGCTTGGAAGATTTGACAGAAGCCAACACACGCTCTGCGGTTTTCTTACTGTGTTTAGCTTGTTCTTCAAATCGTTTTTTTTTGAGCTCAAGAAGCTTCTTCTTGTTTTCGTTGGCCAACGAAAGACCATCCAACTTCAGGTTGAACCAGTCCACGTCCACGTGGCCGTTCTCGAAGTTCTCGTACTCGAAAAGCAGAAGATACAGCAACCAAGTCTTGAGACGCTCGAAATCAATCTTACCACTGTTGTTAATGTAGCCGTCCAGATTGGCAAGGAATTTCTTGAAAGTCTTCAAAAGAAGAGGAAATGCACCTTTATTTATGTGCAAATCAGGGAGGTTGGGCAAGAAGTCATTTCCGATGACATACATGATAAGAATGAAATCGTCGAGAATGCGCTCAAACAGATAGTTGAACAGCAAATAGTTTTTGAGGTCGTCGAACTCAAGCTCCAAGTACTCGCGCACAAGCGAAAGATGGAGGAGATAAAACCGATCACTCTCGAGCCCTTCGAGAGTAGAGCCTCCTTTTTGAGAGGTCTGAGGCCCAAATTTGACTTCTTCTCTAAGAAGACAAAAGTGGGGGTCGTGGGTCACGAGACCAAGCATAATGAGGTCAGCATCAAGCCCATAAAGACAATGGCGCACGTTAGCATCATAGCCAGGCTGCGATTTGGCATGACGGATGTACTTCATGATCTTGTGCTCACCTTCTCCTGGCACTTCATGCCCACTGAAAATGACGTCAACGTTCTGCCAGTTTGCGTCGGTGGTCACTTTCTTGTGGATGAAGAATTTGAGATGACGAGAGACAGTGGCCATAAACTCTGTACCTGGGGTAATGGCATTCAGATCAAACAACTGAGACGCGTCCTTCGATGGGCCGCTATCCATGCCTTCCAAGGCCTCTTGCTCTTCTTTCAACTTGCGCTCTTTTTCGGCCTCAAGCGCCGTACGGAATCGACGCAGTCTCTGCTGATTCATCTTTGCCCGAGGGGCCACCCCATCGATGGCCATATAAAAAACTTTTTTGGGCTTGATGGTGTTGAAAAGATGATCGATATACGCAAAGATTGCTGTATACATCTCGTCTTCCAGCACTCCTTCCGTGAGGTCGTCGTAGTTCTTGCCGCTCAGGTGGGTGCAATTGTGCAAAATCAGGTTCATGTCGAGATAAAGATTGTCAAACTCGGGGATCTGGTCCTCATCGATAAGCTTCGAAATGAGAGGCCACCTCTCCGATATGAATCGGAAAAATTTGGGAACGCCCATGGTGAGGTGGTGGATTGGGATGTGAATTGGCGGGTTTTTTTATTACCCGCATCAATTTCCAGCGTGAACAATGATCACGAATTTTTTGTAATAAAGCGAGTTGAATGCTTAAGTAATGATTTTATCAACTATTCGTGCTATTTACCTCTTCCTCTGTTCATTTTCCTTCGTAGTATTTGAGTGCGTTTTTTGGTTATCAATGTGGTGCGTGTGTGCCTTCTAACGACGAACAGGAGGAGCAAGCCAATTCTATTGATACCAATAAACTCCATAAGTAAACACTCTATATCTCAAATTCTTCACCACTCCAATTACAACAGACCATACAAGGTAATTACGACTTTTCTTTAATGTTTTCCCTTCTCCTAAAGATGTTTTTCTTCAAAGTTTTAAGAACGTGTTCATACCTGTTGAATGATTACTGTATTGTTCACACCAGTGTCATTCATGGCTTACAGATCATGAAACAGTTTGTTGTATACTTAGTTCCTAATTATAATTGTAACGGGGGTAATCCATCTCATCCCTTATATGAATAGCGCCACACATATATTTGCAAGCAAGAATATTAAAATGCCCGTTCAACTTACTCATTGTGCTGTCACTGGATTTGCTTGTCCTATATGACTAGTTTTCTATGTATACAACTTATTCTATGGGCTCAGTAATAACCTACAACACAATCATAGTTATACTTAATTGCTCCACCACCAACTAAACCCGCTTCTCTAGCTTGTTCCACTGATTATATGAACTACAGCTCACACCACTCGTTATCTAGCTCGCATTCAACCCCTCCTCACCTGCCTCTCTCTTCTTCAAAATCAAAGGATACCCTGTCACTCTCTCGTAAATATCTCTCACGTCATCTGTTGTGCTCTCAAAATGCGAGCTTGCGTCATAAGACTTCAGAATGAAAACGTGGTCCTCCTTCCCGTCCTCCTTAGGCTCAAGCAACTCAGTCACGCTGATGAACTGCTCTTCGACCTCTCCAATCAAGTCGAAAGCTGGCTTCAACTCAACGTGCGGGTTGTCGGTCTCAACAACAGTAGAGGCAATCGCCAAGTAGTAAGGCAGAGTGCACACATTGTGGCTGTGAGAGACAACCGCAATGTAGATATCATTCTTACGGTTCACCTGGTTCTGTGGAATGATAATCTGCAAAGAGTCGCAGTCTGAGGCCGCAGCAATTGGATGCTTCAAAATGCACATGGCCCGAATGACCTTCTTCCCAGTTCTCTTTACCTTACTAGGGAAGTAGGTTGGGTCACCAATCACAATAGGAGCCTTGGCAGTCCCCTCCTTTGTCTTGACACCACAAAAAACCCCCTTGTCATCATACAAAACCTCTTCAATAGGAGTGTCCAACATATAGGTACCCCCATAAATCGCAGAGAGACGGGCAAAACCTTGAGGCAACTCACCAAGCCCATATAATGGGTAGATGTATGGCGATTTGCCGTAACGAGCCACAGATTGCACATACAACAAAATACGGTTGTATGTTTCCCGTGCAGGCTTCTCGAGGTACTCATCATCTGAGTACAACGCCATAGCATGACCCACGAAGTCGCGTGTACCGGACTCAAGCCCAAACTTGTAGTACACCTCACTCATGGTATTGGCGTCCAAATCCAAGCCCTTATGAGTAGAGATCTCATCCTCTTTATAGTTAGCAATAAACTCCATGAAAGAACGCATACGACGCTTCTCAAAGATGCCCATCAATGAGGAGCGCACAGCCTCGTACTCTGTAGCCGGGACCTTGGCGATACGGCCACTACGGTATACGTATGAAGCAGCAATCTGCTTGAATTCTACGTAACGGGTAACGTCGGTGTGGACTAACATGTTGGTTAACTCACCATTAGCCATGAGGAACTTTGGAATCAAGTCCACACACCAGTCGCGATCGCGACCAAGCGACTTATCAGGAGGAGAGTCCCGGAACTTTTTGAAAAGTTGGGTGAGGTTGAGGGACGCAGACTCTCCACCATAGAAGTCTTGACGGTCAATGTGCAAAACTTTCTTTCCGTCTACGGAAAGAAGTCCTGAGAGGACGCACTCGGTGAGACCGGTGCCTGGTTAGTAACACCAAGAAAGAACAACCAAGGCCGAAGGTTGAGGTTGTTGATAAGATCTGAAAAGTAACAACGTGAAAAAAATACAGGAGGAAACTGTGAAGATCGCCAGCAATATTCGAACAAGTAAAACTGAAATTCAAAGCGATAGATAGCAAGTAACGAGCAATGGCCAAAGAGGGTAACAACCAAGGCTTTCGAACAAGATGAAAGGTAGATAATATGAACTATTTCGTAAATGGTGATTAAGCACCTCTATTACAAGAAAGACCTAGGCCGTCCTGTAACACAGAAGCCCTGTGGTAGAAATCGACACAAACAATAGAGAAAATGGCCTAAGGCCAGGCTAGGCGTAGCAGCATCAACCAATTACAGCCTTTTCAAGATTGTAGAAATAGGTCTATTGCTGTACATGTACTACATGTACTACATGTAAAGTGGCAAAAAATATCAAGCAAATTGAGAATTGAGTTGAAACAGTAGAAGGCAAATGAGTAAGAAGCAATGTTATGATATAATTGATACAAATAGTTGGCTAGGTCATCTGTATCATCTGCCAATCATTTTTCTGAACACGCATACAGACGAGAAGCGATGAGATGAATGCCCAAATAAAACAACTCTAGTCAAGTGCCAGTGAATAGAAACAGTATTGAGTACTAGGCTAGCAAAAAAGTATGGATGAATAAGAGAAAGAAATGAAGGACAGATAGTGAGAAATAATGATAGTAAGCAACCATCAAATACCACCATCAGCATAACAAACAAACTATATTCAAAAACTATTTCAACGCAGTTGTGATCAGAAGACCCGAATTAGCGAAATGATATAACATACCGAGAACAATAACGTCGTAAGTTTCGTCCATGGTGAGGGATGAGAAAGTTAGAATTGCTGCAAAGAGGATTGTGTGTCTGTTTCAGAAAAGGGGGTGTTGCACCCCGCAATAAAGGAAAATCAATAAGGATATAAGTCTGTCCGATACATATACCTGGTTTTGATGTATCCGAACAATCAAGATTTAGGCATTCGCATAACCTATAATAGAACTTGCAAGCACTTAAACAGCAATTAAACACACTTTGGACTACATTGTTGAAGATCGATGTATTATTGTTGACATTGCAATCTATGTTTCGTGACAAAACAGCTTAGCAATATTGAAAAAAGATCAAGTACTCACACTGAACTTGTTATGTACTCTACGGCATTATTTCTCAGGCTAGATGCATCTGATGGGATTTCAGAATCCCAGAGTCAGGAATTTAGTTCTCATGATGCACAACTTTTGTTTAGCTCTTCTCCAACGGCCTCTTTTATATACACAAACTTATTCGTGATTACTAACAGTGATAAATTCCTCTAAGTATCTAGATCATGAGTAAACATCTATTCACAATTCATTATTCATCATTAAATTGACAGCCAATATGATAGTAATGACAAGCATAACCCTATATAGTTTAGTTTTTACAGAACGCCCTTATACCTAAGACCTGTCTCTACTCATTTAAGTGCATTCAAGTTGTAAGCACACTTCACTTCCACCCACCTTACTCAAATCAACTAATAAACTCAATTCTCTGGCAATTATGCTCTTCGCTGGTTATTAATCTTCTGGAACAACAACTTCTACCACCAAAAAATCCTCACTCTCCATGGCAAACGCAACAACCCCCCCATCTACTATCCCCAACTCCGCTAAGCTTTTCTTATCCACATCCCCCCCACCCAGAACATCTATGAAATTAGTTCCCGTTGGATTTGAAGCATCTACGGGTATTCCTATTTTGATCAGACCAGCGTCAAATAGCATTGAATCACTCTCTTCTAGCTTTATCTCCTCCTTCACATCTTCGTCATCCGAAGAATCGCCAAAAGTAGGGGCAGGAATATCGATGTCTTCATTTAAATCAAGCATATTTTCATCACTATCATCAAGTGATTGGAGCCCTCCAGTCACATTAATCATCTCTTGGATCTCAGATTTAAGGCTCTTCAAGGGGGCCTTCTCGTCTATGAGCACCACCAAGGTCTGTTTGCCTCTTTTGGCTTTCAACCTTATTTCTCTTGTTTTTTTTGGAGGCATGGGAGATATATGGGTCTGTTTATTAATTGAAAGTTGATGAGGCAGAATAAGAATGAATATATAAATGCTTGCTTGAGCATGAAGTAAACTTGCATTTGATAATTTTGGAATTCTAAGCTTGAAGCATATATTTATATATATATCACAGTTCGATATTAGTCAAATTTCTTATCATTCTATATCCACAATTTTTTGTATAAATCACTGACTTATTATGTTGGTGTTTATCATGAAGCCTCTGAATGCTTAGGCCTGCACATGTGTTTTGATGATGTGTTTGCGGCTTATTATCAGGAGATTGATTTGGTATAAACAAAGGTTTTCTTACATTCTAGGTCACTCGGTCACTGATCACTTGGCTGCTTCTTGGTCCACTTAATGGGTATCACATGGTAAACATGGTAAGCAAAGTAAACAAGTGTTCAGGTGTAAATATTGAACTCGTATTGCAATACTCAGTCATTCAAGTCGGCTAGTGAAATATGGTATTGAAATCTCATATGAGATGAATCTCGTGGTGTAAATCTTATCACATCTGGGAAATACTGATGATATTCAATTCACAGAAGCACGGGTTTTTGAGAAGTCTCAGAGGTCATACTTTGTAGTCGATACATGTGATTGGCGAATGATTGACTACAATAGGTTGAATTATGCATACACAGTCATTATAGTATTCGGAAGTTGATTCGCATTTCTCAGATTTAATAGTCAAGTTTTCCAACTATACTGTACTGATTGATAATACAAGTTTAACCAGAAAATAAGAATTCGACAAACTGAGGAAAGTGAATCAAGTCTGTTGGTAGTTTAGAACAAAATGAGACAATCAAAGTGATCTGAATAGCCGACTAACAAACCGTAAAATGTAGATATACTGGCAAGTTGTGCTAGCTGAAATCGAGTATGCCCTACTACTCTGCCCTTCTTTGAAAACTTTTACTACAAAAACATGACAAATAAGCATCTTATGTTATATTATATACAAGTGTCAACTTGTGTGAATCAAAACAATGACCGGTGCACACCTTAATAGCAACTACTCTAGAGTAACTAAACAATGCTTTAACAATACTCAACTCAATACGAAAACACCTTCCTCATAGAAGTAAAACAGCCTTAGTTCTACTATCAGCTTTGTATAATACACTTTCAAACAAATTTCAAAAGATTCTTGATTTGCTCACAAATAACATGCAATGACTAGATCTCACAATACTCATAATCCATTGCATATCATATAATACATTGTAAACTAATCATCAGAATGACTAGTATACAGAAAGTTTGTTATCAAAATAAAGGGTCAACCACTTCAATTGCACCCTTTTAAGTTCCACAACTTAAATTTGATCAATTTTGATTATTTTAGGAAAAAATCAAACTTGCTCTAGATTCTAGAATAGCAGGTAACAGAACTTACTTTGCTAATTATGTTGTTTTGCTGTTCTTCGTCAACCCCTCGTAAACCCCACTATCAAATCCATCAAACCCCGGACTAACGTCCCTAAACAAATCCAAAACCTGCGTAGACTTCCGGTGAACCCCCACTTCGACAAAATCCAGATTTATAACCCCCACGCTTAATCCCTTCATAGGACTCTCATTCTTAATCTTCAGCCCAAAAAGGCCTGAGAAAGCCAGCAGCGCTTTATCATACAGAGCCACCCGCTGGAGCATTTCATACGAGGCAAGAGTAAATCCAAACTGTGGCAGAGAACGGAATACTCTGGCCGGTCCTCCCTTGAAAAAGGCCGAAAGCCCTTCATTGGCGTATATCTTCCTAGCAGCGTCACTTATACTGCGATATACGATATCCCCCTTCTTTCTCTCCATTTGAAGACGTGTCTTGATCACGTCACAAGGAGTAGTAAGGAAAGCAGCAGGCATTCCAGCAACAGCACCAGCTGTCAAGAGCTGTAAGGTGCTTACATTTTCATGGTCACCATGAGATATACCTTTACTGTTGTTGCGCTCCACAAAGCCCAGCTTCAAGTGTGCATACGTTGGAAAGTATATGGCTGAAAAAGGAACATCACGCAACAAGCACGCACTCACTCCCTTGTACAAGCCTCTCAATCCGAGTTCTCTTACTACTTGGGCGGCACTCTTCTTTGAGATAACCTCCCCTGTTGGTCCAAGCTTACCAATCATTTGCCCTTGGATTTGAAGACGAATCTTCACAATCTCAAGAGGATTTGTGCACACAACCTGAGCACATCCTGCGCTCATTCCGGCCAATATCTCGAATGGAAGAGGCACTACCCCAGACTTGTCCTTGGTCAAGCCTCTGATCAAGTCATTCATGAACAACTTGATTGCTTTCTCCGGAGCAACGCCAACCAATTGGGGCACCAACCCAGAATACAATTTAAGAGGTCCTTCGGTTGCCACAATCTTAGCAAAGCAGTTGAGCAGGTTCTTATACACTTTGACGGTCCCATTTGTTTGAGCCTGCATTCTTGTTTTCACCAAGTCAATTGGGTACACCATCGTGGCACCAATGGCTCCGGACAAAGCACCCAACATAAAGTGGTACACTGGTTTAAGAACAGAAGACGCAGATGACGCAACCTGAACTTGAGGAAGGGGCCCAGCCTCTATTGCCACCCGACTTTGCCCCCCGTTCGCCACATACCGGCTGATGACGTCAAGCTCGTGGTCGGTGAACACGTTTGTCTGATTGCTGGCGTCCAAGTACTCCGAGAAGGAGTGCGTCTTGGCCTCAGAAAAACCAGCCAAGAGCCGATCAACAACATAGTACTTGGCCATCAAGTTGGATGCTGCTCTAATGTCGCTCGCCGAGTACCGGTCGTCCGTCCCGAGCACGTGCTCGGAGAAGGCACGTGCTACCTTGTGACCGTAGACGTCAGCAACCAACTGGCGGACCTGTTCACGTGAGGCAGGGGCGTGGAGCTCGCAAAACTTCGCTATGCGTGCTGACCCAAGCTCGTTAATGACCAAGTTGTTCCAGTCGTGATACAGGATCAGGCCAGAGCGCAGGGCAAGGAGCGCGTCAATACGCGCCCAATCGATGCCTTTCTCGCGACCAGAGAGCGCCTCGACTTTCGAAAGAACCAGAGAGAGCTCTTTGACGGAAAGCGAATCAGAGGTGCCCAGCCCAAGTTTCTGGAAAAAATTCCAAAGCATTTTGAACTGGGAGTTACCTTCCGAAAAAACCTCCATGAAGGACAACCAATCTTTCTTGGTTATATAGCCTTTGAGATGCTCATCAGCCAAGAGAAAAAAAAGGCCAAAACTTTGGGCTTTGGGGGAGACGCGTCCGGTTAATTCATCAAACATACGTACGAAATCATCATACGAGAGCCTGTCAGAACGCGCGTAACGCAGATAGAGCGCCTCGAGCAGCGACGGTTCGAGGGCGAGGGACATGGCATATATTAGATACTTGAACTAAGGAGGAGATGGCGTATATATATGACAAAATTTTCCTTATATGCGTGGAGTGTGGGGTAGGTGCAGGGCCGGATTAATCCGGAGAGCGAGAGGAGAGGCCCATATGGCATGTGTGCCGTCAACAAATGGCTAAAGAGACAGTTAGAATAATTAATAGAATTTTTGGTTTATCTTTGATTAATTTTTTCCCAATTTACTGCTCCCTTTTCGTTGATCTTTTACACCCTTCTATAAATATTATTGCCCCCCACATAACGGCCATGCTTACTTTTTGCCAGCTCTTTCTTTTGTTTGTTTCTGTTTTCAACTATATAAACCTGGATATAACTACATGTATAGTTAAAGTAGCGTATATTAATGACATATTCATGACAACATATGCTAACACTTTGTGATTTTGCATTTTTTTTGTGTAGATCAATCGATCCAGTAGAAGTGTCACAATTGACATAACCTACCCTACACAAACCAAAACAAAACAATGCCACCACATCGTTTCATTATCGTAGGCTCCGCGCTTGAATGGCATGAACTGGCTATAAACAAACAGCTTACACACTAGAACTAAAATATGGAAACTTCTTCTCAATGGAGCCAAATTCTACAGTCAGTTGAAAACCTTGACAGGGAACTTTCTAGAGCCAGGATAAAGGAGAAGAGGGTAAATCTTTCAGTTTCAGCAAACTGGTACTGATTATTTTGGTCTTAATGTATGATCTTCAATTCCAACGATTCACTTTCTAGTGCGCAAGACGTCCACAGATGAATCAAAATTGATCACTTTAAACATCATGCCATTTGGTTGATATTGACCTTTCTTTGGTTTAGCATCTTTGTCGTATTTTGTGTATACAAGTCAGATCGAAATCAAATTTTCGCACATGTCAAAAAAAGCTTGTTGATAAAATCTTGAGTTTGTCAAATGATCGCAACACACGTAGTATCGGTGCTGACTTTCTGAAGTTCTCTATTTCTTGCAATTTAATCACAGTGGTTAATATGAACAGTACAAGCGGTAAGTTAGTAAGTCCACTTAGACTAATTTTCAAAATCATCCACCGGCTTCGAATGTATCACTCGTATTTATATATATATGCTTGAACGATAGATATTGCTTTCCCTCATAAATCAGCAAGGATCATCGCTTCGCTAATATCCAGTGAGCGCTCTCCTTCTCGAATAGAATATTCTCACCACTAGATACCCCTACACTAATATTAAATACTCACTAAACTCGCGTTCCTCTACGACAATCCATAAATTCCATATAATACACTACAAAGTCATTGTCTCGTCGTCAGGCTTAGTCGAGCTCTTCCTTATTTCGCCCTCAGTGTGCGCCAGCCCTGCAGACTGCTCGCTTTCGCCTGCCAGGGCAGGCTCAAGATTCGGGACTGGGGCATACTCTTCAAACGGCCGAAAGTGGAAGTACTCGTCCTCTCTCTCTTCCTTGGGGAGGTTGGCTAGCTCAGCAGAGAGCCCGTTGCTTTTCAACCCTTCGAGTTTTTTCAGAAAAGAAAACTCGAAAGTGGGAGCCTGAGGAACCTGGAAAGTTTGTAGTTCCTTCTTCTCAGGCAGTAAACCCAGCACAAACAGCTCAGTATCACTATCTTTATACGTGCTCATGACGTAGTGCTTTTTCTTATTGCGTGCTCTAGGAGGAACCTTGAACTTGGGCTTTGCAGGAGCCATATTATACTCTACAGAGCCTAGTTCGAACAGCAGATGCACGTGCTTCTTAGGGCTAAACAAGGCAGCCAACGAGCTCAGTGCCTGTCTTTTGAGCGTAATTGTTTGGTTTTCTATAACCTTGGTCTTGGTGTTCACAGAAGTTGAGACCGTCACATTGCTAACCAGCACCAGGGAGGTGCATTTCAGGCTGGGAGACAGGATGAAGGGGAGTAGAGGGCTTTTTGCGTTTTTTAGAGGGAGGCTCATTTGACTTTATATATTATAAGAAAATAGAGGGCGCTTGGACAAGTGAATCTAGATAGAGATGGGTGGTAGTCAAGGTGTCAACTGTGGCGATTCCAACTATAGGAGGGAATATAGGAACAATAATATAATAGTGTATTCACACAGGAAGACAATAATATGATAGTGATAATTTGAATATTTAAGATATCCTAGACAATCCTTAAACAAGATTATCTTCTAGGTGATCTTAAAACAGAGATTCAAATACTCCAATAATATTCAAGGTGCCCAAAGTATACTTAACAAACAAGATAACCAAGATACACAAGAATATGAAGAATCTTCAATATACTTGAATCAATATAATATCAAAGTGTACAAGTCTGATACGCAGTATCAACAAGTGAGACAATGAACAAAACACCTGATTGAGGATGAAGAGGGATGAGTTACTATGCCTATATAAGGGTGTGTGGCTCTTCCCTAATTTCTTCGTCCTGAAGAAAAAAAAAGAGTAGGAAATCTGTGCGTTATAAAAAACGCCAGCCGGCCAGAACGGGCGCTAAAATTGCTTTATTCCGTCAAAAAAATCGTGTCACCGCAGATCAATCGATACCCAACAAATGGGCACTGTGTTACATTTTTACGACACTGATTTGGATTTTCGATTTATTATATATATATAAACACATTTGCTATAGTTATTATATAGCTATTGTATAGTGTATATAAATCAATATTAGCAAATGCGGCTAATTATATTAAACTCATTTTATGCACGTCTTGGGACATGTCTCAAATCTGGGTTTTCCTGCTACAATCAATTAAGTAGCAATCAAGATTAGTGTATGTGCTATAAAGCAGTTTAGTGTATTCTTTGTATAGTATTCTATAGTATATAAAGTATTTTATAGGGGATCAGTTCTGACTGTTAGAGTTGTGTAGATCCTGATCAGCACTGAGTCGCAATGCGATCTCTTCCACCATTAATATGGTAGATCAAGGCTGGAATGCAATCCACGGGCTGGCCAGCTACCCAGTACCAGTGGATTGTTTGAGAGATATCAATGAACATCATAGTTCTAAGATCATGCCAATATAACGTATAGTATATCAGTATACTATAGAACACGTCGCTGTTGTATTGGTTCTTCAGATATGTTGAAGATCTCGGTAAAACACAAAACTTCGCATAACTTCAAGTAAACTGTGTAGTTCTATATTATGGGTTTTAGTGTAACTGAGAACTTCTTATAACCACCCCATTCTGCACCTCCACCCCCATCTCGGGCAAAGCCGTTGTTGGCTTCAAAAGAATAAAAGCTCGCAAAACAAGCACCGCAGTGGAAAGGGGCATAAACTCAAGGATACAATCTGTAATTTCTAATATATGGGATCCTCCATTAGATATATACACGGATAAACTCATCCCGCTGCCCAGTTACTAAGGAATCCGTGGCCCAGTATGCACGGGCTCGCAATGCGATGATTAAGCGAATCGGGCAAGCACATAACCCCACCATGCCATTACTACTGGGATTGTGGTCTCGAAGCTCGGAGAGTCAGCCGAACGATGACGCAGAGCTTGTGAGAACTCAAGCTCAATTGGAATTCCAAAGAGAGTTTGTGCGTTCTTTTCGATACCATTCTGCACGCATACAAAATCAACAGAATGCCACCCACGATCCAACTCCAAACAGAGATGAAACCCCCGAAGAGCCTTCCGTGCTTGTTACTTCGTTATCCCAGTTCTTTGATTTTTTGGCAGTGTTCATCTTTGTATTTCTGATGCTTCGTATGATCAAGAAACTTGTCAACGTCATAACCTTTTCATCTGATATATACGCAGATATATACAACTATGCCAACATACCCAATGAGGTGCTTTTATCTAACAAAATTAACTACTTGGATGGGTATTCTGCCTTGAGCAAAGACTCATCTCTGGCTATAACTGCATATTTCAAAAAGGTGTTATCCAAGTTCTTCACCTACTTTGATCAAAAACAAGCCTATTTTGCCTTTTCTAATCTGAAGAGAGTGGTTACCGTGGAATATGAAGATGGTCAGTACAACATTTTGAATAGTCTTTTAGTGAAGTTTTCAAATAACCTTTTGGAAGCATATCCTGGTTTTTTTGCAAACCATCCAACGGTGTTAAAGCTGGTTACTATTACTCTTTACTGGACGTATAACTTAACTCTACTGGAGTATTTTATCATGGCGTTTTTCTTTTTTACGGTGCAACTGTTGTTGTTGTTTGGGAATAAGTTGTATAATTTGGAGAAGTTTTTCATGAGGGTTTTCGAGCTGAGCAGTGGGGTTTTTTGAGTGAATACGAGCAACTACTAGCTAATACTAATAAGCGCTCATACTAAAAAACAGATACTCCCTGAGCGCTACACATTTGTTCGATCTCTTTTTGATGCCCATCTAAGAATCCCACTTTTGAAATGTTGAACTCATTTGGTGGAACACTCACCACTTGGCTTTACTTGGCTTAGTCTCACTAGCATGAGCTTCTATAGCTTAAGACTACTCCTATCATACTGATCATTTGATCAACAATACACATTAGTCTTTAAGACTTGCTTTACGATAATATATATGTTTGTTTTGGGCTGTAGCTGGAATTGTAAATTTGTTAATAGATGTTTGAGATGATAATACTCTCCAGCCCGGCAGATCTTACATTAAGGAATGCTCGGCCTCCTTGGAGTTTCGATAATTTGAACAGTGCAAATTCGATACAGCTCAACATTGACCGAGTAGGAATATAAGCTGACATCCTTATCATAATCTTAGGACCCCTACTCTATGATACCTGGTTTTCCAGTTCGTATGCCATGAATTTTTCAATGGTGCTTCAGAAGCCTTTTGTCGGGATTTCGAAGATAAAGTGCAATAATCTACAAAACCTTTGTCTGTCCCCTCGGGTTTTCACTACTTTGACTTAGTACGAAAATATCCAGGTCCTGAATCAAAGCCCACTGACGCTTTCGCTAGTCCTGAAGGGGTAGAAACTTAAGCTACGCATTTTTGGTGATATACACACTTTGTCATCTTATAACAGTTTTCCAAATCACTTGATTATTTTGGAATTCTCCTAGGATCAACTTTTGTGCGTGGCTGTCGGTCATCTGGGGTGGGGGAACCTGAAACTGGGCTGCAGCCGCAAGCCCCAGGAAGAAAAAGCATTGACTAGGAGTTTTATGCGGTCGCTGGTCTATAGGTATAGTGTATGTACTTAATTTGGTAACGCATGGATCTGCTTCGAAAGAGCCTGACAAACCAGCGTACATTGATGCATTCCGCCGTGTCAAGATAGAATCTAGGAGCGCAAATGATAAAGAGTTCGAAGGGTGAAGCGCATATTAGGCTATAAAGGGGTCATGGGTTGTTTATATTTGTTTTCTGTGCTTTGATGTTTCGTGCTTTAACAGTTTGTTGAAAAGACAACTACACACACAGAACATATCCGATGACATGAATTATTTAAACTTATGTGGAAAACCTCATACATACTTTTAATCGAAAATGCGATCCACACGGATGTACGTACTATCCTATATCCTACAATAATGTAATGATTATACTTGTACACTGTTTGTATTTATTGGAATACAGCAAACGTTAGCTGTTATCATTCAGCTTGTCTATTTATATCTAACGTTATCGTCATCAATCAAACTTCTCGCTTCGCTCATTTCTTGTCTTTTATTTGAATTATCAAGAATCACTAATTCTACTCACTGCATCGTTCAGAACTTTCTCTTCATTCTACTTAATGAATGTTTCCTAGAAACGAAACATCGATATAACATCTCGCTTCGCTCAATGTCGCTCGATATTTGATCGATATCTTCTAACCTGATGAACGTCCTTCTTATCGGTGGCTCCGGTTTTCTCGGCCTTCATCTCATTGGAGAATTTTCCAAACACTCACCTACCCCCTCGATCTCCGTCTTCGATGTGCGCCCCCTCCTCTTCATCCCGTCCTACTTCTCCTTCGCGACTTCCTACATCCCCTTCTTCCAAGGCGACATAACCTCGGAAAAGTAAATCTCGCAGCCATCGCGCTTCGGCAGGTGGCCAAGTTAGGACAGAGCAAGTTCCAGATAGGGGGAAATAACAACTTGTTTGACTGGACATATGCGGGGAATGTTGCGTATGGATATGTGCTTGCAGCTCAAGCTTTGTTGGATGAGTCAAAACATGATAAATCTGACGTTGCCGGCCAAGTGTTCTTCATAACAAACGTCGCACCAACTTACTTTTGGACTCTCTCCGCACAGTGTGGAAAGCTGATGGCCATGTGGACAAGTTCAACATTGTTCTCAGTAGACCTGTGGCTATAGCTATGGGTAACATAAGCGAATTTGTACTGCTTTTCACTGGGAAGGAGGCTGGGTTGACAACTTTCAGAGTGAAGGTTGTCTGTGCTACCAGATATCATAATGTTGCGAAGGCAAAGCGGGTGTTGGGGTACATTCCGAGGGTTGGAATGGAGGAGGGGATAAAGTTGACTTTGTATTGGATGGATGAGGTGAACTGATCTCCGAATCCCTTAACCCTCCAACCTCATTGAGCATTCCTCGATCAAAGCAAGGGAGGTTTAGGAGGCTGAAAGGAGATTTGTTGACGACCTATTTAAGCACGATCGATAAAATCTCCCAAAAAACTTCTCTCTCTTAGCTCGGAAAGATTTGTATGGATATTTCATGCACACAAGGTTGTGTTCAAAGTGAGATTTCATCAGCTGTTGTGTTGACTCTCTAAATTGTCTTAACTGATTCATGTACTATGCATTGTCCTACTACAATCAAAAATAGCCATGTTTTTTTCTATCGATTTTAATCCTGAGATAAGCCTGCTCCAGCCTGTCCTGTGCACGAGCGTAGTTCACTTCACACTATTGGATGTTACCTTTTTCATGTAAATCAATAAATATCATTCAACTTTAGACAGTCAGTGGTCAATAGAGATGGCGTTCACCTATATAGGCATGTATCATTAAATCTTGCTTTAGTGAATAGGTGCCAACATATTGGTACCCTAAATTAATCAGTCAATTGGTCGGTAGTAGGACTCAAGAAAGCTCCAAAGACTCGTTCTGAGCCCCAGGAATTTGGGGCTTGTCCGCGTCAACAGCGCCCGCCAAAGAATCGGGACCAGCAAACGTATCTAGTTGCTTGATTTTCCTCTGACTGGTCTCTTGGCAGGCGTTCTCGACATTATGAATCAGTACGCTACTGGTGGGTTTCCTTTGTCGGTCTTACTAGTGCTAGTGAGATTATGGATGACCGAAATTACGCCTATGCTTCGTCTGAGCTTTCAGGAAAGCAGTTAAAAAACTAATTTTAAGCCTATGAAAAGCAGATCCTGATAAGTGTATAGCCGAGGTAATTTTGGTGACCCTGCAACGCTTCACCTTAAAGATAAGATCCCTGGGGCTAAATGAAGGATTTTCAAAAGCCTACAAAGACGCAAATTTTGGCGACCGACCCATTTGCGCGTCATTTTCAAGAGTTACAAGTATTCGATAAAGTATTTTGGAGACCCATTGGACGATTTTCCTGCGAGAAGCATGTTTTTAGGAAGTTTGCAAACTTTGTAAACTCTCCAAGGCCTTGTCTCCAGAGGGCTGTTTTCTGTAGAAAGTGCAGAAGGGCAAAGAATCGATTGAAGATGAGAAATAGGAAGATGAGAGGAAGAGTAACTAAATGTCACTCATTGACCTCCTTTTATAGATAACGTTCTATAAATGGAAAGTCATCGTCTCCTTATACCTTTTGTCTGTATTTCTTAACGAGTTTATCATTTGAGATGTGCTAGGTCTCCTGCTTCTTGATAAAAATCTCTTAATATGCTACAAGTGAGCAAAATCATAAGCATTAACCATTTAGCATATAGCATCAATCATATAGCATCAGCATCTAATCATACCCCAACTCATGCAAAGTTTCTTCGTGAAGCTTCCTTACAATCTTCATCTCCTTTTCACAGGCCTTTTCATCAGCGTCCATGACTGAAATACCAAAATCAATCAATTTAATTCCCTTATCTGTCAATAGGATGTTGCCTAGTTTGACATCATTATGAACAATACCAAGTCTGTGTAGTTCTTCAAAGGCTCTGAAGATTTCTTCGAAGTAAGTCTCCACTTCGTCTAGAGTAAGTTTACTCCACTTTTTAGCCTTCATCTTCTCGAGAACAAGGAACCCCCCAACACGACGCAAAATGATAGTCTGATCCAACAAAATCCCAGCACCGTACAAAGTAACGATATAGGGATAGCCGGCTTCGATAAGGGCCATATAAGTCTTGAACTCCTCATACATTTCCTCGAAAGCTTGTCTTTTTAAAATCTTCCTAAGCTTTCTGTACCGCTCATAGTCTCTGTAATCTACATGGATAAGTGAGTCACGAAATGCAGCAGAGTTTTCGACATCCATGATTTTGATGACCAACTCTGTTTGAGGTTCTGGGTAGCGCAATACGTTTCCTGGAGGTAGGGCTTTCACAAATCCCGGATCCAAGTTGAATACCACACTTCTTCCTTCGGCGAATATGCCTTTGTTGAAGTTTCTTAGCTTGAGAAGAACGTGTTTTTTGTAATTCTCTTCTAATATTGTTTTAGTTGATGCATTTTTTGCGAGCCTGTTAGACTGCCTGTGACTTGACATTTCGCTCTGGCAAGTTTTCATACCGTCGCTCGATATTTTTCTCCTTTTGGGATTCCCACTCTCGTCATCATTTTCATCATCATCATCTTCTTCTTCCTCTTTCGAGTTCTCCTCGAGTCGCTCAACTGGAGTCTCAGGTATGATCCCCTTAGCATACCTCATGAACTCCTTCTTCTCCTTAACAAAATCATCATTCACACGAGCAAATTCAATCAACTTCAACCTGATTCCTGGTTTGTTACAGAGAAAATGCTCTATCTCACAAACAGGAGCACAAAAATTGACCTGTACTTGCTCATGTTCTGCTACAAACTTCTTGTCCTTTGTGAATAATTTATAGATCTTCCCGCCAGCTTCGAATGTGAATCTGGAAAAGTTAACAATGACCAACCCTTCTTTGGCATTCCACTGGAAATTTAGCTCCTCTTTTGACACTTTCTGTACTTTTTCATCCATCAAGTGGCACTTCTTTGTTTTCCAATTCAACTTCAAAATCAACTCGTAAATTTTCAGAGCCTTCAAAAAGTAAAAATTGAAGTAATCTGTATATATGCCTCTGCTAGTTCCACAATAAATCATCTGAAGGATTATCTTATCGAGCCCTAACAGAGCACCGGCGTCAAGGTTCAAAGTGGAGTGGATAGTTTCTCTATCAGTTTTTACCTTTTTTGGTATAGTGCCATCTGCCAAGGCTTCAGGCTCGTCATCTTGACTGAGAGATCTTGGAGCTTTATATTCAATCAAAATCAAATTTAATGGAATCACCAAGTTTTGAGAAAATTCCGGAGATTTCAAATTTAACGAAATTGAGGAGTCAAATCTCATATGAAGCCCAATGGACTTTAAACTTGACTCAGCTTGGAAATCCGCAGTTTGATCTTTTCCACCTATCTCTAAATTTTGTAGTCCAGTGAAAGCCTCGAAATCCTTGATTAGGTCTTGTATTTTTAACTTGATAGAATTTTTCGCCAGGCTCAACATTATCTTTGAGGCACATTCGTCAACTAAACTTCGCACTATTTGTTCGGTCTCTATCCTCCCAGTGAGAAGCAGTTCTGCGCTGAGCCCAGCATGGTAGTATTTGAGCCTTTTTTCAAGAGACGCTTCGGACTTATCCCAGTTTGCTAGAGCTCGTAGAGCTAACCTCAGACGATCAGGAACAATTGCTACATCGGCACATACAGCCAAGTGTGCAGAATTATTGAAAAAAATTATCTGTTTATCTTCACCGTCTTTAACCGCCTTTGAACTGTTTACTCCGAATTTGGATGTAGCCTTTCCTTGGTTATGATTTTCAAAAATTGGTAAACCATGGTATAGAAAAGATGGCAATCCTAATTCATCGGCCCCATCCAAAATTTCGTAAGCCTTTCTGTCTCTCTCTAACTCACTCAAAGTGCTTCGATCTCTATAATTCTTATACTGAGAATAAAGAGTCATTTCCAGTGGAAGAGAAAGTTATTTGTGAGGCAAAGTATTTTACATGGGAATCCTTAAATATTAACTAGGGGTCGGGAAATAATATAGCACGAATCCAGTGTAATTCTAGCTAATGAGAAACAGCCTGCTTTAGCCAGTACATGAGAAAAGTTCACTTCACCTAACTGAACGTTACCATAAATCAATAAAGTTCGTACAGTATCGGACAATCAGTGTATTAGGCGATCACTCATATGCTCATATATATTATTGAGCCTCTCTTTAGTAAACAGGTGAAAATATATTAGTATTAGTACTTTGAATCAGTCAGCGAATTGATCCTTATTACAACCCATTCTACGATATCTAAACCTGTGTAAAATTTCAATAAAGAGCAACAGCAAAAGACTAGACTAAAGGATCAAACTAGAAGATTAGACTGAAAGACCATACTCCCTTCTTCTCATCCCCCACACCGGCTAACACGAAATCAATAACTTTTTGTTCCGCTCAGATTGAGTTTTTGAATGTTCTTCTGACAATCATGAAAATGTGACTTAGCGGATGGGCGCTTAAATAGACACACCCTTTGCTTCGGTCATAGTGTATGACCTACAACAAAACTGCAACTCCAACAAGCAACCCCAACCCCCACCAAATTCTTACCCTCTCACCGCCATTAGAATACTTCAATTTCCCTTTCATCTTGTCTCTCATTCTCTCCCCCTTACTCCGACTAAACTCCTCCTCAGGCTCTATTAAATTCATAGAGTTTGTCTCTGTGTGACTGAGGGTCGAGTTAGTGGTGTTATCCGGGGCAGTCGCATTGCTGGCGCCTCCAAAAGTTGACTTCATGACAATATCTGGGTTTTTCAATCCCTTAACTTTCTCGCTCTTTGCTGGTTTTTGAAGAAGATGGCCGTCATTTTTCTTGAAAGGAAGACCGCACGCGTTCACGTCGTTGAATGCCTCGCAGCCATCGTACAAGACACTTAAGAAGCATCCTGTTGCGTAAGAGCGAAACTCATCCGATCACTATAACACCACACACTAATGTCATCAAATGAGCATTTGCCGCCTCTCTCCCCCCTCTCGCACCCCCTGTCCCCCTTTCACCCCCAAATACACAAATACAACCACCTTCGAGCTTTACCTCAAAACAGCCTCGTTCCAAACCCTTTCTTTCCTGAAGCCTCTATATCCTTTGATTAACTCCAACATGAAACCAGACACCCCTTCTCCTAGCCCCCCTCCCTATCTCACTCTTCCCGAACAGCCTCCAGCCGCGGCCTCTGGTTTCTGGAGCCGACTTGACTTTCTCAAAAGTGAGCCAGTGCAAGAGCACGGACTTTCTATGATGAGCGTGACCGACCGAGAGCGCGTGAGAGCGCATCAGCGCGCAAGAACCAACGCGATGCTTGGCTTCATCATATCGGTCCTCGGTTTGCTTCTTGGTCCCTTCCTCCTTCTTGTTGTGGCACCTCGATTGAAATATCCGCCTCACCCTGTGTTGTCTGTGTTCTGTGCACACTTCCTTGCGTTTACTGTGTACTACTGGAACACTGATGATGCCCCGGCACTCAACTTGTATCTTATTGCGCTCTGCTTCTGTATTCTTGCTGCTCTATGATGTTGGGTTTGGGATTAATTTGTGTGTGTGTTGTTGGTTTGTGTGTAGAGTTTATGCTGAAATGTGTGCTTGGTTTTACCAATTTAGGAGTTCGTTCTACCATAAATTCATCCCGCTTATCTCATTGAAATACTAGATCCGACACTGATTTTACCTTCGGGTTGTTTTCTTGTGATTCTAGATCGTGATGCTGAATCAGATTTGTTCGTGGAACTAAACCTATCAGTGAGCCTTAATGATGATAATGTTTTTGTTGAATTAAAAAGTCACTATAAAGCCGTATCAAGAGAAAAGTCTGTCAGAGTAAACATTCTACCTTTTCGGATTTTAAGAACTGTTTGTGATTTTTTATATATAAATCAATTTTTCGTACTTTTGAAGATTCTATCTTAAACAAGCTCTACGAATACACTTGAAGAAAACATAAATAAAAAACCGTCGTATCTATCTGACAGTTATGAATGTCGCTTTACGTGTCAAATCTGCTCTCAACTGAGCAACGACCACAGAAAAGAGTGAAAATTTGAGCAGCCAATAGAGACATTCTGACCGGTATGATCTGTCCGTTCAAATCATTCCACATACTTAGAATGGCCATCTATGACTGTTTTAGTAGTTTATCTACAGAAAAACACACATGTTTCATTATACTTGGTTGGATTGTACTACAAAATAGTAAATTTAGGTTGCTTCGCTCACTAACAGATAAACTGCGCTTGCGCTCGTGAACTAGAAAATGAATTCAATGTTCACATCAATCGGATGCGAACTGCACAATTGCGGTTTCTGCGAATACTTTCCCGCCAACACAGACCGCGTATTCTGCAATAAACTCAAAAAGGTCTGGCGCTTCCCAGTCCCCATCACCTTGATAAACGCATACGACATTGCCCCCGTGGCCTGTCCTCCCTCCAGAGCGTCCGCACTCGTTTGGTCATCCTTACACCCCAGAAGCATGATCACGTCCGCAGGACTGGTCTTTGTACGTTTCGTCTGCTGAATGGCGCTGTTGTTGTCGCCCTCTATGAACGTCCCCACAGCTTCGAACGCCTTGCTGACTGCACTGAGAGTGTCTCCCTTCATATATGACGTCACGGCGCTCAATAACCCTTGACCAGCCTCTGCAGCTACATTTGGCTCCTTCTCTACACCTTTTGTCAGGTAGGTGTATGGAAGGTCCAACGCAGATCCCGAGTGACAGCAGTCAAAAAGAGCAGTCAATCTGCACCCTGCAGGAAGCAGACGTACCATCACCTCGTGCATTACATCATCGATAATCTCCCCCGCTGTCTCAAAATCCATTGGATAGATACATTCATCGTACCCATCATATTCATCGCCATCCAAATCTTTGACTTGACCTCCATGACCAGAATAGTGAAAGAAAAGCGAGTCGTTAGGCTGTGCACCCTTGACGAGCCAGCCCATGGCGTCGAGAATGTTTTGTTTTTTTGGGAGCGCACGAGCGTTGGTCTGATCATCAGTGAGGATGACGATATCCAGCTTATCATACCCGTGCTGCTGCAAGAAATTCAGAACGTTGTGAACATCGTTGACGCACCCTCTAAGTTGGTTCTTGGTCCCAATGTAGTTAATGCCCACAAGAAGAGCTTTTCTACGACCGTTACACTGCGAGTACTGGAAGTTATAACCTTGGACCTGGGATGAAAATTGCTGGGGGGCATACAGAGTCCCGTGAACATTCTGAGCCTCCTGGATGTACACATCGTGGTCGTTCTCCTGGAAGACCGATACAGAGTTGGCTTGTTGCTGCACCTGCTCCTGGGTCCAACCAGGAGGGGGACCAGCAGGACGCTGGTACAGGTCGCTCTGGCTCAGGCTGTATGAGCCAAATTGCAGGTAGGAGGGGGTAGAACTAGAGTGCGAGAATCCAGGTGGGGGAGCCGATGGTCGGGAGTAGGTGTCATGTCTAGACTCAGAATACTCTGGTCTAGAGTATGAATCATAACTAGATTGAGGGGGTGGCGCCGAGGGTCTCGAGTAAATAGGGGCACTACTGTGGCTGTTCAGATACGGGTCCAGACCAGGGCGTCCGCCATACGTAGCATGAGACAGGCCAGGGTACCCAGACTCCCGGTGTTCTCTGTGTTCTCTGTGCTCTCTGCGCTCTCCGTGCTCTCTTCCTGGAGGTGGTCCTTGAGGGCGATTCCACATTTCGATTGGCTAGATAGTTTTGTAAACTTGTTTGGGTAGAAGCTCAGTCAGTCACTGGTGTACTGAAGGTGTAGATTCCTTCGCTTATTTGAACGACTTACCTGAAACGGCACGTGACTTGGCTTAGCTGGGGCTGTATGTATGCTAGATACGATACTTGTATTTTATATAGATGTGAAGTGTACTTCGTCATTGAATTTTTCATATAGCAGATTTGGAAGGCTTGTAGGTGTCAATAGGGTGGACGTGAGGTTAGATATTGATGAATTAGAAAGACATTAGTTGGGTGTGTTCAGTGGAATTGGTGTGTTGAAGAGAGTAAATAGGAGTGTGGCTCTGTTCATTCGTGATGATACTCTTTATGGCTCGATTTTGTGAGTTAGCGGCATTTTATATTATGCGCTGGGTCTGCCATGGTGTGAGTGCTGGTGTATGCACCTATAAGTCGACCTTCAAGAAAGAATAGGGCAGTGCTACGGGTGTTTTCCCTTTTGTCAGTAAAAAGATTTGCGATTGATTTTGTGTCGTCTCTCATCGATAGTTTGGTAAAACTCTGTACTTTTTTCGAGCATGATGTGAAAGTTAACTAATTTGTAGGGACGATGGGGGGGCTCCTTGAACCAATATTACTACTTCGATTGTATGCACTTGGTGACCCATCAATCATCACTTGTCTGCAGCTACCACGTCTACCTGTAACTAGAATCACCAACTCAGACACCCAAAAACACAAAAGGTTCTTTAACAGACTTGATTGAACTATCATAGCATCAAAACATATAAGCCAACTCTTTCAACTGCTAGCATCAAACTAATCAGCGATGAAATTTCCTTTTTGACCTGCAAGTGAAGTAGATCTTTGTTGATACAATCACTCAAAAAACCAGTATTAGATAATCAGTTTGTTTGAGAGTACAGATTTTGGAAACTAGATGATTCCTTAGCTGTCTTTTTCTGTGCCGCCAACAACACTAGCAAAAAGCTAGCCGGCCAATTCCTCAGAAAAGAATTTCCTGAATACACCTTTGAAAACCGTACTTCTCACTGTGCATGCTTACTAGCTCATAAAGTTTCAAGATCTGGTAGTGATAGATTAGAAATCCTGCATCATCTCTCTAAAGACTTTGCGAGCAATCAATGAACGCAAGTAAACTCACAGGTAGACCTTTTTCTCTTCATTAAACGTCAAACTCACAATTTCTGTCAAGCATAGTATGTACGCCATTGATAGAAACGCTTGGCACTATAATGTATCGTAAAAAGCGATTCTCCAGGCACATCTCCGCACACAGCCCTAAAGGAACGGTCTAACGTACCAGCGAGTCTCTAGATTGGGTGGGAAATTGCTGCCGTTTGTCGAATGACTTGTACTTATCGTATTCTGGTGTGTCAATACGAATTTATGAACATAAATATTGTACTCAAAACTGTCTACGTAGTTATACTCAACTAAGCACAAGAACACTGTACAAAATCACGACCATCAGAAAAGCTCTGAATTCATCAAACAGTCGTCTCCAAACTCGCTCCACTCCCGCTTCACCACCCCCCGCTTTCTAGATAATCCCTCCCGCTCTAGAAAACTCCATCACGTGAAAAATAAAACATGCAAAAAATAAAAATAAAATAAAAACTCCAATTTTCAAATTAGTGAAAACTGAAATGCACACAATACTCCCCAAACTCACACGCACGCTCCCTCGTTCAAGACTTGCACTCAGACTGGGCCCCTCCCCCCTCAGAGTCCCCCTCCGGAGTCTCCACTCAACTCCTCCCCTCCAGAAAGTCCTGGACCCATACAAAACCCTTGGTGTGTCCAAGTCTGCGCTGGCCAGCGAGATCAAGAAAGCTTACTATAAGCTTGCCAAGAAGTACCATCCCGACGTGAACAAAGAAGAAGGTGCCGACGCCAAGTTCCACGATGTTCAGGACGCTTATGAGATTTTGAGCGATTCTGAGAAAAAAGCCCAGTTTGATCAGTTTGGAAGTTCTGCTTTCGAACAAGGATTCGGTCAGGGCAACCCTTACGGGGGTAATCCGTTCGGGGGTCAAAACCCCTTCGGCGGCTTCAAATCAGGAGGAAGCCCCTTTGGAGACATAAATTTTGAAGACCTTTTTGGAGCTGCATTTAGTGGAGCCAGAGGAAGATCCAGCAGGGTAGCAGAATACGTGGGCAATAACATAGAGCTCGTAGAGCGGATATCGCTCAAGGATGCTGTTTTTGGTAAAAGAGTAAAAGTGCAGTACTCTGCTCTCGACACGTGCGGCACGTGCTCCGGCAGCGGCCTCAAGCCAGGCCGAGAAAAACTGACGTGTGGCGTATGTCACGGAACTGGCCAGAGAGTTCAGTATATGCAAGGAGGGTTCCAGATGGCCTCCACTTGTAACAAGTGTGGTGGAGAAGGCACCGTAGTAAGCAAAGACTCTGCCTGTGGCACATGCCACGGGGAGGGGGTCAAACAAACGAACAAAACCACAGAAATTGAATTGCCCAGTGGAATTGCTGATGGGTCCAGGGTCATGGTCAGTGGCCAGGGAGACGCTCCTGCAGTGGCCCAGAGCGAGCACGTTAAGGTCCACAAAGGGGACTTGCTCATCCGTGTAAGAGTGGCTCCAGATCCTAACTTTACTGTAAAGGGAAAGGATTTGGTACACCATGTCAAGATTCTATTTAGCACAGGTATTCTTGGGGGCACCATAGAGGTTCCTACTATTGACGGCCCTTCTTTGAGATTGAAAGTGCCGGCTGGGACCGGCTCAGGTAGGGTAATCACGGTCCCTGATAGGGGGATTCCTGTCAGAAATGGTCTGAGTAAGAGAGGAAATATGTTGGTGGAGTTTGAGGTGATCATTCCGAAGGCCCAGAACGATACACAGGTAGCGGTTTTGGAGGCGTTGGCTGATTCTTTCGGTGACAAGACGGCTGTGAGGGTTCATGGGTCTAAGGGAGGGGATGCGGTGAAGAAGGGGGTGCAGGAAGATGCAGGGGAGGATAAGGGGGATGAGGGGAAGCACGGGGGGTTGTTTGAGAAGATACGAGGATTTTTGGGGAAATAATTTAATATTCGAACAAAGCGAGTTTATAGTATTATTTAGTAATTGTGGTATACATCATATACTAAGAATACTTGACATGAAAGAATGATTGAAAAAATTATTTGAAAAGGTTGTTTTTTACTTTCAATATTTTGAATGTATTTTCTATAATTTTTTTTTCGAAAATATTGAAAACACTGAACCTCAAAAAATTATTTTTTTCATCAACTAACTTGATTGCTAGGAGTGTATTCCTTCTCTCAAAATTTCCCTTTCTTGAATATTTGACAACTATCCTAGTCAGTTTAAATGATTGGTTGATTGGTGACCCGATAATTTTAAGGGTTTCAAATCTACAAATTCCGATCTGAGTGCTCAAAGTACTCAATCGAAATCTAACTCAACTAAAGTCCAAATGAATATCTGCCCACGAAGATCAGTTATACACCTTATGAAAACGAGGAGACAATATCAGCCAATTGGCAACAACACCGGGGCTTTCCGGCGCTTGTATATATAAACTATATTTCTTGTATAATTCAAAATGTTGCATTGCATTGTAGATATTCCTCATAAAATTTTATGTGAAAGAAGTATGTGGTATAAAAGATTGAAAGGATTCTATTGCACCAGTTGACGCTCCCACTTTTTTCCTACTCATGGATTGTGTTTTCAGGTTTTGGCCCCTATTGCAGTTGACATAAGAGCGGAGTGCATTGAAGAGGTTCTCTTTGATTTCAGGTCAAACAACCTGAGATCATCAGATTTTTTGGAATAGAGTTACCGTGTCTGCTCTCAACACGAGGATGAAATACTTGCTAACAGCTTTCGGTGAGTCTTCCCTCAGAGTTGTGCAGATACTTTGAGGTGAAGCGGAAGAGAATCACAACATCACTCTGATTTACACATGCCATGACTTTGACTTTGGCTGGTTCTTCTATTAGAGAATTATGAGCATAGAGTGGATCAATCTCATCTAAGAAAATACATGATTATAGGTAGTACGAGATCATATTACGATTGTAGCAGTGTATCAAGTTCAACTTCAATATAATAAAACTAAAAGCTATGTTCCATAAACTATATATATTCATATATGCTTTATGTGACATTATTAACAAATGGTGGGAGGTGGTGCTTTATCACAAATAAGTATTTTAGTGAATAAGCTATGTTTGCTTCACTTATATGGTTCTTGCTAGTGGACTATGAGCTATGTTTTCTCCCATAATACCCCACAAACCCTCTCACCCCCCTTTTCACCCCCCTGAAATTCCCTCCCCCTACCGCCCCGCCCACCTCACCCATCACCTTCTCCCGCTCCTTCTCACTCACACTCCCCTCCGGCAAATCGTCCAACAAAAATCCCATCCACCCTGCTAGGAGCCCCCCCTCCCGCCCTGAAACCTCGTACACCAACTTGAAGAGCTTCCCCATCAAGTCGTACGCTTCGTATTCGCACTCCTTCGGAAAGCTGAAAATCAAGCCCTTGAAAAGAGTGTTGATCACAGAGAGCGCATTGGTGTCGCCCAAGTCAGACTCGAGACTACTCAGCAGAAGAAGATACTTGCACACCGCCTCTCTCACTTCTACAGGATTCTCACGGAACATCGAGGTAGGGGGCTTTTCGTTCCCCCACGCCTGAAGGTCCATGATGAATCTCATAGCATATATGACTGTGTCTTTTCTATCTAAGCTCAAGGCAAGTATACCTATTTGAAAAGCTCTATGAGCAAACGAGCTTCCACCGTATAAATCAGCAATAAATTTGAAAGGATGTTGAGCCACCAAATCCGTAAGCATTCTGAAGAAATCCTCTAGCTTATCGCCTATAGGCACCAAAGCATGCTTGAGTTTGCTTCTTTCTTTCTCTACATATTCTTTCCCATGCGGCCTTTTGTTTGAAATAAGTGCCCCCACATCCACTCCCTCCAAATGCGCCCCTACCCAAGCCAAAAACAGCTCTCCCTGTATTTTTCCAAAATCAAACACCCCTTGTTTGATTTGCTCAGAAACGTAATCGTCGTTGAAATCGGTCAAAATAATTCCCGTAAGCCACAAATAACATCCATACCGTGTTTCTGAGTATCCCTGTTGCACCAATTGCATGATCCCCGGCAAAAGATCAACCAAAAACGTTGTGTGGTTACTGATCTGGATCTTGAGATAGGCCACTATTCGCTCGGATATCTCCTGGCTCTCCTTATACATAGAGAAAACACCTTCAATAGTTGGGAAAGCCTCTGCCACCAACACCACAAAAAGATCGTCTTTCATCGGATCTGCTGGGTACAAACACAGCGTGAGCACTTCAAGGATGTGTATGGAATCAGCCACAGCTTGTATATTTGAGTTACTTTGTTGTAATTCTTCGAGTACCGGGACCATAAAGTCCCGTGCAGCAGCACAGGCCTCACTTTCACGCATGGCCGAAAGAATATGACTCACTCCGTCGGCTATTTCAAGTTTCAGAGCGCTCAGAACAGAGTTGCTCGCACGGACAGCTTCCATAAGACCTTTGAAATCTGAGATCGAGTCTACAAGATGCGGGCCACAATCACGGCAAAAATACATAATGGCGTTGGACAGAGCTACAAGGAGGTCTTTTTCTGAAGGCAGCCCAGTGCTTGTGGAAGCACATTGCGTGAAGTTTGAAAGCACATACTGAAATTGTGCAGCCAAAAGATTTTGCAGATTTGCTGCGTAGTGTGTATAGCGGCCAAAAAGAAGGGTGATGGCGTACGCCACACGAGGCACTTGCCCCAATGAGCTATTCATTTTATTTAGTATAATGTCAAATATCTCGTCCAATGCTGGCTGCAGCCTGCTCATGTCAATCTCACGCGCCATGGCCCTCACAGCAAATAACGCGCTCTCCACTTGCTGCCACAGCGCGTTGACATCCTTCATACGCTCTAGAGGGACAGAGAGAGCGCTCTCCACTCCACATACTGCGCAACAGTCCTTGAGCACGTCGCCCAATTCGTAGCGGAAATCTGCAAATTTATCAGCCTCTTCACGATCCTCGTCAAAAAGTTGTACAGTGGTGCTGTCACCCGGCCCTTCGGGATATCTCATCTGGTCCATGACCACATGGAGAAGCCGCATGTAGACCGGCCCTAGCTCGCCGGAGTCCGAACCTGGAGCTGTGATTAGTTGCCGCAGCATATACCAAAAACGAAAGGTTGTGCGGGCAACATCGAGGTCGTGCTGCGCACAACATTTGAGAAGCACTTCATAAACAGAGCTGTAGTGTTGCGGACTCTTCACAATGCTTGCATTCCATGCCTCGCCAACTTCTGCAAAAAGCCTAGCAAGACCTGCAGCAACGTCGGCGTCGTCCAAATAAGACGCCAAAGGCTCTAATTGTGCTATTTCAGAGTAAAGCTTTTCAATGAGCTCCGCATTCTCGATGTCGCGTGTCTCAGTGACGATTTTCGTGAGGGTTTCTATGGCTGCATCAAAGGATGATTTTTCAGCAATAGAGCGGAGAATGAGTGTGTGAAGCTCAGATGCTGCTAGAACAGCCGTGATTGGCACCTCAGAGACCCAAGAACCCAAGCACGCGAGCACAGCGGGCGTGGCGGTGTTATTCTGCGCAAGCTGCAGAAGAAGCGACATGACGGTGCCCAGATTTTTGGTCACGAGAATCGAGACTCTGGAGCTGTATTCTGAATCTGTGAGGGGAGTTTTGTTGGCATCTGAGGACTCCTCGGGGAGAACTTGGAGAAATTCCAAGAGACCAGAGAGATACCTATCTGCGTTATTTTGGTCCTCCAGGGCTCGAGATTCGAATATTTGGATAATGTCAGCAACCGGATTCGACCAGGAAAGGTGCTGGAGCGCAAGCAGCGCTAGGGCAAGCGTTAGCTGTGTTCTTATGACTTTTGTGTTGGACTCTGTATACGCCAACAAAAGAGTAATTAGCGACTCTTTGAAACTGTCAAGAGAGTCTTGCGGGATTTGGGAAAGATTGTAGTTTGTCTTTCTACGAAGAGTCTGGGCAGCAAAGAGTTTCGCTTCGAGAGAAGGAGGCTCAGAAGAAAGAATGGTGTGAGTTAGCTCCCAGGATGAGGGGTCTGATTGGAACTGCTGAAGAAATTGGTTTGCCTCCGCTTTGGCCGCAGGAGGGGCGTTCAGGTACATTGTCTGGAGGGCCTGAAGAAGAGCTTCCATGATGTCGGGGGGTTTACTGGTGTTGTGTGGAGATCGAAGGTGTGAAATTTTTTTGCTAGGGGCACCACGCTGTACCAAACCACACGGGCGGAGCGACGGTGCTGTGTTCAGTATATAGTCTACTTGTAGGTATCTGGATTTCTCCTTTTATTCGTATTTTTTTCGATATGATGACTGTCGCTTGTCACCAAAATATTCATGTATGTTTGTCTGGTTGACTTCCTTATAGATGTGTTGATTCATGTAGATCAATGTAGATGTGTATGTCAATATTTGAAGACGGGCTTTGATGAGAGCATCTACTTTTTGTAAGCACAACTGCTAGTCTTGATAATATGACGCTTTTAGATATTTTTACAGGCAGAGCATTTGCGCATGACTACTGATCGCTTCACTCGAAGCACCGTATCTTCTCGGTTCCTTAAGAGTACGCCGTTCCCAGGCTTCTTTAACTGCAGTAAACTGCCTCAAAGTTTAGGCTGTTCCCTCGCATTTGCATTGCAATCCTAGCCAGTTCGCATGTTGAAATGTGGTTGAGTTGAAATTCATCTACATTAAAGTTAGCGAGCGGAGCGTTATCTCCTTCGATTGCTATCTTTAGGACAGAAGGCAGAAGTTGATGCTCAACAAACCACCGACTTGTATGTTCGCTCCAGCAGCTCAGTGTATGCGACTTTTTAAGCGGGCAGTGAAGGTCCCATGATTGGATTGTATCTGTTGAGGAAGAGAGCGCTTGAATTTTGCTCTTGAATACTTTCTTGTACTTACCGGACTTTCTTCCTGCTCTAAATGACAGAGAGCGAATTAAAGAAGCTCTCTTTTTGAAGTTCTGTAAACGATTAAAATCTCCAACAACTGGCCTACCAGTTAGAGATGAAACTTGACTTATACAGGGACAGAAGACAAAATTTTAGAATTAGAAATAGTCCATAGAAGCACCTCGGACTCTTTGACTGAATCAAAATTGAATTTGTGGTAATTGTTCGTTCGATCGCTCAACTCAACACACCTCCTGGCGATGCTAATAACTTATCACTAATAGCTACAACTCATTTACTCAACTTGTTTATTGATAAATATGGATACACCTCTCTAACGTCCACCTCACTCACTCCTTTCATTCGATATCAGCATTACTACTCCTTCATCCAGCTCGCTGGATGTTAGACTATGAATACACTTGATTCGGTCGTTCGAACATTACTATGAGAACTTCAGTTTCTCTGCTTGTTGTATCGTATAAAGACCCACCTGACTCTCTTCACTTGAATAATATTGATCACAACTTACTCGCTCTGCTAGTCCATGGGTCCGTTGGAGTCACACTGATCAACTCACTCGCTTCACTCGCTCGTTGATTGATTAGTACAACTCCTCATCCAATCTCGCAGCAGGATTCGTCTCAATGAAATCCAAACTCACCTTATGTCCCAACAACTCCCGAATATTGCTCACCCCATATTTGATCATCGTTGGTCTCTCCAAAGACAACCCCCATCCCAAAACACGCATGTCCTTCGGCAACCCCATCGCCTCTAACATCTCTGGCCGGAACATTCCCAGGTTCCCGATCTCCACCCACTTCCCCAACCCTCCGTGCCACGAAAAAATCTCCAATGATGGCTCCGTGTATGGGTTGTAAGCTGGCTTGAACCGGAGCTCGTGGACCCCCATCTGGTCGAAGAAGTCCTGCATGAACCCAATCAAGTCGCCCAATCGGATGTTGTAATCCGCAATAACCCCTTCAACCTGGTGGAACTCCGCCAAGTGCGTGGCATCGACAGCCTCGTTACGGAACACCCTGTCAATCAGGAAAAGTCTTGCTGGTCTAGGATTCTTGGCCAAATCATACAACATCCGCGAGGAAATGGCGGTGGTGTGGGTTCTCAAGACCATCCGAAGAGATTCTTCAGCTTTCCAAGGGTATCTGTATCCCAAGGACCCAAAGGCACCTTCCTGGTGTACTTTCTTCACGTTATCCCAGTAGGTCTTATCTTCCGGTTCTCCTCCCTTGGCCGGCGACTTGAGATAGAAGGTATCCTGGAGATCTCTCGCAGGATGCTGCTGAGGAACAAACAACGTGTCAAAGTTCCAGAACCCAGTATCAACATACTGGTTGGAAGGCATTTCTGTGAATCCCATGGAGAAGAAAATTTGACGGAACTCTTCTCTCACTTTGTTAAGAGGGTGAAGTGCCCCTGACTCTGGGAGAATCCCTTGAGAATTGAAGTTGTACTTTTTGAATTTCGCGTCTTTCCATGCTCCCGAGTTGACCATTTCACTGGTGAGTTCGGTTTCGAGTTTCTTGACTTCAAGGGCAAATTCAGGGCCTTTCTCGATAGAAAAGGTGAAGCTTTTAGAAGAGGTTACAAGCTTTCTCTTTTTCAAATCATTGACAATTTTCTTGTCAGGAACAAAACCTGATTGGATCTTCTTAAGCAAAATGGCAGTTTCGTCCTCTGGCATTTGCTTCTTGACATCTTCCAGAGGCTTTAAAAGGGTTCCCGATTTGACGATCCACCGATTTTTGAAAGCTTTGCCTTGGCCCACGGCGCCTGACTTTCCAAGTTTCTTGGAAACTTCCAGAATTTCGAGTCCTTCGAGGGATTTGACCACTTCTTGAAGGAGGCGGAACTCATGGGAACCATTGGCGGCGATGTTTTGGCCTTCGGGGGTGAGGGAGAGGGTCTCTTTTTCGTGGGGGGTGAAGGTGAGGAGGGAGGAGGAGGAAAGAGAAGAGAGGAGGGCTGGTTAGTAAATCGCCAATGCAGCGTGCGAAGCAAGTTGGGCGCGGGATTGGTTGAATCCACATCCATAACCAGATAACATCAACTTGAAAATCATCAGGCAAATCCGACAGACAACTCAAATTCTATGACCCATCGTAGGGGATGGGGCGGTTTTTCGTTGAATGGATTGTTCTTTGAGAGAGTAGTAATCACCGATAAGCATTGCTCAACCATAGTGTATTTAATTAGCCAAGAGACCTTCTCTATGTATGGCCAATTAATTCAGTCAATCAGATTCAATAGTCAAGTATACAGCTGAGCATTAAAGTCTGAAGACACCTCACAGACAATTCCGACTCTCAATATACACCCATCTAGATAACCTGCATACTCAAAGAAGATAAACCATAGAAATCATAAAAATCAAAAATAACCAAATTTCCTCAAGAACGAAATTGCCAACCAATGAGAGACCGGAATAAAACCAAGTTTATCAATAACAAAAGTGAATAATATTGCCAAACACCGCACTTTTCACCCTCCTTAAATACCGATGTGTCATAAAAAATCTATGCCAAAGATCACTAAGATTTGATAAAAATCTATCAAAAGACAGAACGGAAAAGAACCAAAAAAGCAGGAAAAAACCGAATCCGGAATAAATCATTTCGTTAACTTTTCAATCAGGAAAATCACCATCCTCATCAATTTTTCACTCAATAACGTTATTCTGCTAAACGGATAACCTCAAAACACCAGAAAAAGGCACTCACCTTGAACGGTCGCAGATGGGACGCCTGGGAAGGCCTCAGCAGAGTTGGCAATCTCGCCAGCTTTGTCAAGGGTTTTGAGAAGGGTCTCTGGTGTAAGTGACATTGTGTGGTGGTGGTAGTGAATTGAAATTTTATACATGGGCACGTGATACTCTTCACGATGCTCTACGAGCGAAGCGGGTGAAGAGTCGAAAAGATTACGTAACTGGATATGATGAACGGCAAGCTTTTCTGATTCGAGAGATAGTTATATGCTTATTTTCTTCCCGTCTCTCGAATGCATTTTGGTATTTGAAAATTATCACTGCTAGATATCTCAATCTAGCTTGTATTAAACATGTTTTATTCATTCTCTTCACGAGCCAAACAAGAAGACGTAAAGTCCATGTGTTTGGTTTCTTAGTAAGACCCCGCGTTTGTTTACAAACGATACTTGCGTATAAGACCCTTCATTGCCTTTCCAGTATGCATTTATCATCCAGAAAAGTTGAAGTTCACAAGATCCATCAGCCTACAACTTCCGTTCAACATCAAGTGGCTGCTAACGGGGGATTGGAAGTACAAGAATCCACTCAGGAGCTCTAGAAAACTGATCACACCAGCAAGCGCAATGTTCAAAAGTACTTTATCACACTTTGTGATGAAATGTGAAGAAATCATCGGTTTTGCTTTGACTTTATGTGTGTGCTTCATTCATGTTTGTAACTAGTTTAATTAGTGGACTATAGTGGTATCGTCAAACCGATACTTTCCGCAAGTAATCAGATAGTTGACAAGAACCCCAAGAAATCAAAGAAATCAAATTGAAAAAAGTACACTGAAAATTCTAAAAGCAATGACTCGTCGCATATAGTTTGTTTGGGATTCCTTTGGATAATCTGCTTTTCCCCTGTTGACACAATTATATATTAAGCAAACAGCCTCACTCCGAACTTGAGCGACAAATCTCTCCAAGGGAAAGACACCTTGATCATCAAACATTGATTGCGCTTCCAAACCCATAACTACTTCGTTCCTTGCTTGTTTACTCATATCAGCCAGGTCAACCTCTCTAAACACATAAAAATCTTTGTCTGTTCGATTTCCTCGATTAGTCAAACTCTCACTCGCTCTGGTCGTTCACATGTTAACTAAAACCAAACTCACTCGCTATACCCGTTTGGTTGTTCAGTCGGTGAATCTACAAAAAAACATCATTAGACATAAATAACTTACTCATCATCCTCCTCATCCTCCTCCTCGTCATCCTCCTCGGCATTGTAAAACTGCAACTTGTAAGAGTTCTGCTTCACAGAAACAAATCTGATCCAGTCTCTGATCTGGTTCTTCTTCAAGTAACGCTTAGTAAGGTACTTCAAGTACTTCCCGGAGAAGGTTCCGTCAAGTGCACTAACCACAATCTTGGAGCCATCCTCAGAAACAGAGATATCGTTCCCAAGGTTACCGAGACGTCCCTCAACCTTGATGTGCTCAATCAAGTATTTGGCATAAGAAGCTGGGTCGAAAACCTCGTTTTCTGTTGGTGCAGAAACATCAACAGTAAACTTCTTGACCTTCTTGGATTTCTTAACTGCAATTGGAGCCATTTTCGAAACTATCAGAGTTATTTACTTTAACCTGAAATATTTGGTCTTTTAGTGTAGTGAAAAATTATTTTATGGGGGGAATCTTTTAGCCCTGCACGTGTTTTTCATAGGGGCGCATTTTCGAGGAAGTGCCATTCAGTACCGACAACGACCGATAACGACCAACAATAACATGGTCGGCTAGTATAACAAAAAAGATCCTACTTTGCTCTTTGATCATCTGCCTTAGTCTTTCGTAGAGCAGTTTACATGTATTCACCAGCTGTACACTACTTATAATGCATAGCCAACCATGAACACTGGTCATTTATGAAGATTGGCTCAACCTATCCCTGAAAGTTTAAATAGTGATGACTTCTTATTCCTATACCTTATGTGTGACGGGTTATTCACATCTTTATGTTTCGTACGTAGGGTGGACATATATGTACACTAACATCTGGCCCCCTTCCACCTGTAAAGCTCTAAATATCGTGAAAAGTCTAAATTTTGCTTGGAAATTCTCTAGTGTTACTTAGGAAAAACACATCTGTGCCATCAGCTTTCTTGAAAGATATTAAACCTTGATTTGGAAAAGAGCGTCTGAAATCAAACTGTCTTCCCTAAAGGAGGCATATATATGTACATCTATGTGTACATATCTAAGCCCAGGACGAGAGTAATAGGTCTACTCAGTTCTGGTTTGAATTTTGTCTATTTGGTATGCTCACTAAGCACAAAAGTTACCTCGAAATATCAGGTATGACGATTCCAAGTGCAGGTTTTTAACTTCAGCTGGTAAATACATACAAGGTTTTTCCTTCTTCTTTGGATCCCTTATGACTCTTTCCAGAAAGGCACTTTTTGAACTATTTCCGGTTTTAAATATGATTTTGCTACTTGAAAAATGAGTTATACAAGAACAATCTTACTCTTCAGCTTGAACATTTGAAGGGGTTTGTGTAAATGGTTCAACTTTGATTTTTGAAATAAATTTAGAATGAGTTCAACTTCTCAAAGGAGGATTTGAAGAGGAGGCAAGTTTCATCAGGTTCTTCATGTTTCAACGGTAATGAAGAGATATAGTTTCCGAAAATTATAAATATTTGATTTTGAATATAGCAAGATCTCTACAAGCGTATATCTATAGAATTGGGCAGAAGAAGAATGGATTGCTTGATCGTATCTCTAAAGAAAATCCTTGACAGAGTGCTACACAAATAGAATGCAACGAGCGAGAGGAATTACACTTTGAATCATCAAATTAATCCCCGGAACCTATGGATGGTAAGTAAGATTTTTTTGCTGATACTTGGGCTACAACACAATCTTTAGTTCTATCTATAGGTTAATTGAGATATAAGTTTAAGCTACAATTATATATGTGATAGTTATACAACTTATAGAGTATCTTGGATACTGTCTCTACCAACAGATGCGCGAAGCGAGTTTGTGAAAGAGATCAACCGGAAAATAGATTCACTCATATGTTGCTCCGCTCGCATGTCAGCTTAATTTAACATAATTTCCAGGAAAAACCCCTTGTATTCCCCCCAAAACCCCCGACCACCATCCATTCTCATCTTCAGTCCGAGAAATAATCTGAATGACATCCCCTGCTTTGAAACTCAAATCACCCTCTGCTTGAGCTGCATAATCATACAATGCAACACAAGTTCCAGCACCACCAACTGCAGGAGCTGTGCTCGGTGCAGATGAGTAAGTTGGGGCAGGAGAGATAGTCGATGCATATGCACTACCTGCAGACGCGCCTGGAGTTGCATATGCCCCTGCCGTTGGTGAGACATAACTTCCAGCGGTGTATGCAGGAGGAGCTTGCTGCCCCAAGGTAGCTCCTTCTGCAGCTTCATCCGCTTTCCCGTACTTCTTGCGAGTAAGTTCCAACTTTGTTTTTGCAAAGTTGGTCTTGAAGTGTGTTACCCGGATGGCATCGGCCAATTCCTCGACATTACCTCTTTTCTCGATGAACCTTTGAACAACGTCCAGGGTTAAATCGAAGTAAGGAATCTTCAACTCCTCCATGCGTGTATATAAAGTATAAAATATATTCAACTGCATGTAATAGAAGGATACAAATAAGGGCTTAATAAATTCCGCCTCCAAGAAGAAAAGCTGAGGAAGTTCAGCTTTGCAAATATCATTGAAGTAATCGTACTCTTGTTGAGCAACTTCAGCATTAGCTTGAGCTTTATACAACTTTTCTTCATCTTTGGGAGTCTGCTCCTTCTTATTCTCAATTTTAGCCACGGAATCGGTACATCTATCCAAATCAATCTTTTTACGGTTACGTTTAGTGAGCATTTTTCTGACCGTTTGGATGACGTTTGTGAGTTCTTTGGCAGGCCCGATGATGCGCTCTTCTATGAGAGCAAGGTCCGGAGCCAAAGTGCTTTTCATTTCTGTGACCAAAGCTCTATAAGCTTCACAAGCATCCAAACCTTCAGGAGAATCTTCTGGGATTTGTCTGTTAGGATCCGATACTTTACCGGAAATTGGCTTATATATTTCCTCAATCCCTTTGGAAAACTCGATTTGATGCTCTAATAAACCGTTCACGGCTTTGAAGTATTTATGAGACTCCTCGGTAAGCCGTTTTGTTTCCACTTCGAACTCTTTGAAACGCCGTTCTGCGTCGACGAACACGGGGTCTTCTTCGGCCTGAACTCCCATGTTGAACTTTTGTTTCATGAGGGTGGGCGCGCGCACCACGCCTTTGGTGAAGCCTTTGAAACTCATCTCACGAGTGAAGCGGCTGAGTCAAACTGATAAGTCACGAAAAGGCCACTAGCTGGTAAACTGGTAAACTGGTAGGGCTGGCTGAATTCCAGTGAGGGCACTTCCGAGTGTGAGACCGGTCAGACTGATTAAAATGCTAGACTAGTAAAACAACCAGCAAATTGATTAATATACGTTTTCCTCGAAAATCAAAACGATGATCCGAAAGGACTCCGAAAACCAAATGAGGAAAACAAGGCAAGTTTGAGTTGATAGGAGTTGGTGGATAGGAATTCCAATGTTTGCTGAATTAATTTAGGGGCATGCTGCAGGGCTCGTGAGCTCAGCCAGCCGAGTGGCGCGTGTGTGTACTCTACGTATTTCATTTGTATTTCTTTACATTTATCGAGGAAATTTGTGAGTGGCTTGTGCAGTAGGTTTTAGTGAGGTTGATCGATAGTATTACTTAAACGGTATGGTATGGTGAAATGTTGGATAATTTGTTATCTGCTGCAGTATACATGAAATATCCATAAAATCTTAGCAAGTGTATTCATTATCTTGATTAAAAGTAATATCAAGATTGGTGCACATGTTACATTGAAATCATGATTGTCATTCCGTAAAGTGAATCCGTTCAACAGAAATTGTACCTCGATTATTTACGCAAGTCCGAGCACTTCCTGCAGCTGGTGAAGTGAGCTTTCGTAGTATCTGGTTGGGCAGTTCGTTTCGATACTTGTATGTAAATATGACAGTACATGAATCAGTATGTGAATGATGGCCAACTATCATACTTATTTTTAGATCACTCCAAATGACGCATGTGACGAACTTGTGTACCTCAAAGTACGGACGCTCAACCATCTGAAAGTGCTTCGGTGTTTGCGTGTGAAAAAAAGAGCTTCGGATTGACAATTGGAGCATAGCGTTTGTGATTTATATACATTAGATTGATGTGTTATTTTTTAGCTAAATCAGTGGATAGTTGACATTTCTCCCCCGAAGGGGGCTGTGAGCAAAGGAAAACGCAAGTAACGGGGCATCAAAAGCCAGTCTTTATTGGCCGACTTGATGAGAGAGACAGTGAATGAAATGCAGATAAGATAAGCTGGTCATGGAGTGGCGGAGCGAGGGAGGGGGCGGGGGGCAACGAAACCAAGGGGTTGATGCATTGGAGGGAAAGGGCTATAGCGAGTGGGCGGTGCTCTCACTGATATCCGAGCTGGCAGAGAACGATTTCAAAGATAGAGGTGTATGTGGATGTACTACTATCTATTTTTCATTAATCGCAATTTTCAATCATTTTACAAGTGGACATGAGAATCTGTTACTGGGCCGCCAGGAACGACCAACAACAGCTATCAGGTGTACTGCTTGCTCAGTGAATAGTGTAGCTCTACATTCCGAAAGCACGAAAAAAACATCAAGAGGGTGTTCAAGAACAAGAAGCTAATTAACGTTCATTTTGTCTGCACCACTGATATAGTGGTAATGCTATAGAATGATAACATTGAAGATTTAATTCTTAATGGGGAACTTTTTTGGGGATTTTAATATGGATTCCGGTTTTCATGAAAATTCATGAGATTATTATTTATGATCATATCTCCTAAGTGAATTTCACAAAAGCTTTCGAAAAAGCATACTATACATATAGTGGCGCATTTTGTACCTACCAATAACTTTAGTATTTCTACCTCTTCTGCCAGCACTGAACTCATTGAAAGTTTCAACTGGTTGCATATTGCACTATGAGGGCAAGACGAGACCAGAGAAAACTCGCAAAAAGGACTAAGATGAGTATTAGGGTGTTGAATTACACTCATTGATGCCTGCTATTCTTTTTCAAATTGCTCTGTTGACAGAAAACAGGAGCACTGAAGTTCTGTGCACTTAATTGCCAGTGAAACCTTTATATAGGAAGCTCGAAGATACAATTGAGATATGCTTAAGATATGGTTTCCATTTCCATAAGCGGTCTTCGGTAGGTGTCAATTGGTTTTAATAGTATGGAGCATTTTAGAGAACAAAACGCAGCATTCACTATGAGACAAGGCAGGTGAAAAGCAACTACGCTGGATTATTGGTGAAAACTAGCTACCCTGACAAAATACGATTAAAAAGCATAGACAAGAAAATTGATGAACGGTAAACCATCTTGCGTAAGTAATATAGAGAAACAATTTCTGAAAGCCTTCAGGGCTTAAAAAAAGACCCCAAGTTATTCTGTATGTCATCAGTGAAAGACATTTATATCAAGCAGTCAAAAGTGTTAGACTCTTTTGGAACCAGAAACGCGCAAAAATACATTCGTTTTAAGCTACAGGTGAGATATTCAAAACTCTGAAACAGAGCCACAATCTCTCAGTAGCATTCCGCAAGATGTAAAAAATATGTACGCTTATGAAAGCTCGTAAAGTATTTATTATCCATTCAAAGATTTTCAAGGAATTTTGAACCGCAAAAAAAAAAAAAAAAAGAGCGACCTCGGTGAGGATTGAACTCACGATCTTGCGATTAACAGTCGCACGCCTTAACCAACTTGGCCACGAAGTCGAAGTCATGTTAGTCTTTTCTTTGAAGAAACTATTACCGTTGAAAATACATCACTATGAACTTTCCCGAATGTGATCGAAAGTTGATGTTAATGGAGTAGAAGCAACGCACGAGAAGCGAAGAAATCTTAGAAATGCCTTGATTCGAAATTTGTGCTCTTATCTCCGAGAGATACCAAACTGTCAAAATGCTTGGTAAAACTCACAAGAGAGCCCAGAAAAGCTGATAGACGTCGACTATGGGGGGACAAAATTTTTTATAGACTCTATTAGTAACATTAATGAAAAGATAAAACCACAAATGAGTTGAGTACTCATCTGGCGTAGGTGCCGGGTGACAGGTGATACTCAGGTGACCCTTGCATTTCAAGTAGGAAGCCGGTTTTATGCTCCGATTGTCCGAAATGGAGAAATGCTAACTCCACTACAGAACAAATTTTGGTTACTGGAATACGAGAATATTCTAGTGTGAATTGTATGATAGACATCAAGTATTCAGTAGCATTAATCCTTTGATTCATGGGATTTGAACTTATCTTTCTAATCAGTAAAACGGTTAAATGTCTAAGGTATGCCAATATCTATAAATATAGCGGGTTATTCCGTTTCACGTTTTTCCGTAGAGAGATTTCCAAACTCCATTATACATATCACGAACGGCTGTTCTAGCCGAGGGAATGGTAGGATGAGCGGATAACAATGGGTCATGATTTTCTTATGAGTTAACTTAAAACGAGGCTGTGATATATAGGTCAATAATTATCATAATATTGTGTTAATTAAACATCCAAATTTATAGTTCAACGTTGATCAACTGAACCTGCCATGCGTCTGCCAGTTTCTGCAGACGTGCTGCACGAGCTACTTTGTGCATATACTCCACATCTCGCCTTACATGATTACGAAACAACGCGTTATGATTGGTGGGGGCTATGATTCAGGCTTTAAAGGTTGCATAGACATATAATCGCTCAGAATTGTCTTAACCATCGTCAGATCGTAGAAAAGAAGAATTCATAAGTTTATTAAAATCCCCGTTTCTCCGTGAGTATACCATTGCTTATGATCCGTACATCCCCTCCACTTTCAAACATCGGAGGCCTAATTTTACAGATGCCCGGAACCCTCAGCCGGTGAGGGAAAATATGTAGAGGAATTTATTTATGTGGGATGTGATAAAATATACCAATATCATTCAACTACGGTTATACTACATGCCATATATTTATCATGACTATAGAGTTTTCTACCAAGTTCGTAAATTATTGGATAGCCAATCACACTAGAGTACACCCATTTGCAATCCGGCTTGTGTGAGTGGATGGAGTCCGACGTTTCCGCGCGATATCCGATTCGGCCTTGGGACAGGGCTACGTAACCTGAGGTTGCAGTTTTGACAGCAAGCGAGCACCCTTATATATATTGAGTTAGGATGCAGGCTTGGCTAGTACATTTAAGCGATTAGTTTGACAAATAGTTTTGATTGTTTATGTCGATCTGATACTATCAAAAGCGAAGTGATTAATCTGACGAACTGAGCAACCTGTCTGTTATTGTCTTTGTTTTTCTTTCAGTTGACTGATCATTTGAACAACTTTTCGACTGTTACTTTGAACTTTTGAACTTGAACTTGGAAACTTGAACTGTTGGACTTTCAAGCTGTTTAACAATTAACGCTATCCTCTATACTCTTCCACACACAAAATGATTCCCCTCCTACCGAAAGCTCCCAAACGGTCAGACGCGGATACCGAGTCTCTTCTCAACAAATTTCTTGTCAAAAACGATCTAAAGTTTCTTGAAAATTATCTTTCTCTTCAAGACGGGAAAGCAAAAGAGTCTCCAACTACTCCCCCCCTCCCCCCCTCTCCAAAGTACACCCCCAAGTCCCCTCGTGTAAAATCGAGCACCCACACAGTCCCCATTCCTCCCAACCCTCTGCCTCTTGAGATTGTGGAAGGGGTACAATCTGGCCTCAGATATCAGAGTCTAGAGGCTGTGGCCGATGACGACCAAGACTCAGATGATGACCTCAGCGTCGAGACATATGTCAAAAGAACAAGCGATCTTGTTTTGTATTATAAGATTTTTCAGTATTGGGAGCGTCTGATAGGGTTAGCTACAAATATATCCATAAATAACCCTGGCCATCCAGTGTCAAAGCTCATGAAATCTCAGGGTGGGTTATTTCAACAAGCCGTTGACTTCCTGAACGAAGTTATGGGCCCTGTGGTTGAGGACGAGACCCCTCAAACTGATTCATTTGACTATACACTGTTGGAAAACAATGAGCGTCATAAGGCACTCAAAGCACGTCTTCAAGTTGACATTGATTCGTCGATATCCAACACTTTTTTACTCACTCACTGGATCTTTAGAAATTATGAATCTCTCAGTTATCGCAATATAAACTACTTGCTTTATCTAACTGACAGCTATACACTGTGGCCCAAAAGTCAACAGAAGAGCGAGCTAAAAAAATTAAAATCGTGCAGCAGATGCAGACGCAATAAAATCAAGTGCGATCTGATGACCAAGTTTCCATACTCTTGTCTGAATTGTTTCAAGAAAAATGCCAATCTCATCAAAATGGCGGTCAGGAGAATGGAGGAAGACAAATCAGAGTCAACAAATTATTTTGAAGCTGTTCAAATGGATCGTACACTCTCTAGTAGTACCAGTTCTACCGTGACCACCAATGCTACTCTGCCTCCGTCGCTGGTCGGATCGTGTGATTGCGGCAAGCACATGAGCTTGCCAGAGTCTGTAGATTCTAGACTTGGCATATTTCTTCAACTATTTGGAGTAAGCATCAAGAGTGTATATGAAGAGATGGAATTCTCTGCAGATACATTAGAGGGGGAATGGGGGAGTGCGCTCAGCTGTAAAATCCAACTTATTCCTTCTGACTTGATACTCAAGAAGAAGTCGCTCAAAAAGATGGGCTTGATCAGGGGGCTCAAAGAGGATATCGAAGGGCTCAAAAAGGAAATCGATGAGTTGGTTGTTAAGGAACAGGAGATGCTTCATAAGCTTTTTGCGGATGGGGGGTTGGAGTATACGGGGGAGGCGCAGCGGGTGGTCGAGGTGAAGAGAGGATTTAAGAGACCTGCCGTTTTGACAACTAACGATTTGTTGGTGATGAATGGGATGAACGCGGTGGGGAGAAAGCGGAAGAGGGAGAGGGAGTATTATGATGGGGTGAGGGGACTGATGGGGGGGAGATTGAGGGGGCCTGCTTAGCAAGCCTTTACTCGAACCCCTAAGCGAGTAAAGTGCATGTGAAATCCAACGAGCTCAAATGTTTCCCACTAAGTCACTTCGTTCCTTAGTTGATTAACTCATCCTTCTCTCAATGCACCCAATCAGCAACAAACCAACCCATTTGCGTCATTCAGTCAACGAACAAGTCAACCAACTCAAACCTCAATCGCATCAGTCTCTCTTCCCTCTTACTAAGTGGTCGGGTGTATGAACCAGCCAGCTGATATGCCTATACACCAACACATACACAGTGTATTTCAGTTCTGGGAAACGCTGAAGAAAGTCAAATTCTCGGCTTTTTTCCAATTAAGTCATTCGTACAAGCTCGCTGTATAGTAGGATCTATACACAGTTGGAATGCCAGCACCTGATATTGTCAGAGCGCAAGTATACTCACACCTCCTCATACTCGTGAGATAAGCATAGATAACTATACCTAGAGTTAGCATATCTGCTAACTGTAGTTAGTTGATAGATCGCATGGTTGACATTTGAGCAAAAAAGTCGGTAATCCCTTTGTTCATTGAGCGAGGCAATATGGTCTCCTTTCGCTCGATGATATTGTATGTTCTCTTCTTATCAGCTGTGCTGATACTTGGCGATTCACAGGCTGCTTGAATTGCCAAAATATGTACTATAGGATTTTCGCATATTATAAATACATTTTGGAGTTAAAAACGTAGGACGATCGTTATTATCGCAATTCCATATATGGGGTTTGATTTGTTTAGACCCATTCTATGTGTAAAGTCTGGGCAATGATTGTATGTACACTATAGCGTCTTATCCTTAGAAGCATGAACAAAATGATATCAATTTTGTATAACGTATTGAACCATGAAAACCCACTTCAACGATTATACAATGCATCTCGCGTATGCATGTGTGTTATCTAAAAGATCTATTGGGACAGGGGATCCGAAGAAAATCGCGCCAAATTTGCGGATCTGGCAGCGCCCAGCTCCGAACAATAGCTCGGAGTTGCTTGTTCATTGGGCTCATATAACTCTTTGCTATATATGCGTCTCCGTATAGCTCTATATAGTTCTATATACTTATACATAGTTCCATATTTATACATAGGAATGCTTTCAATTTTTAGCGAGTGGTTTAGGTTCATCCGAGACTGAAATACGATTAGGGTGAGAATTGTGTCTGATATTGGTTTTCGAAGCGAGCGAAGTGGTTGTGTATAGATACAGTGTGTTTACTAAGGTGAATGCCTTCAAACGCATTTACGTATTTATGTATTTATACACACATAACAGTAACACATCCTGGGTTTTTTAAGATAAAAGACGCCTAGACCGTATAAAAATTTTCACAATGGTCACGCTTACGTCAACTCAACCTAATGAGATGGCTCTTATAGGCTGCCGGAGTTTGTGTCACTAAGCTTATCGTATTGATCTAGTTGAGTGGGTGGTTCACTCGTCGAAAGACATGGGAGTGTAGTATGGACTGTAATATGTATACACATATACGTATCTACGAGAGAGAGACACACACAGTCGTATACTGTACTGAGCTGTTGTTGGAGATAGAGCTGATGCTTGTGCATTAGCGGGCGTATTCACCAACGGTGAGCTTTGAGGTTAATTACTGCAAAATATATGGGCCGTCTAACAGCTGCGATATTAAGCAGTTAAAAGAAAGAATAATATCCGCCATCAAGTGATAACATCGTAACATTCTTGTTAATAGTCTTTTCCGATGTGAAGTGTTGCATGAATAGCTCGATAAATCCAAAGCAATGTGTACCGGTATGGAACCACATCTGGGAGTGCACTAGTACAGCAAAAAATAAAGGAAAAAGTAAGAGAAAAAAGGGTAACCGAAAATCTCGTTTATTTTTGTATTGAATCACAGGATTAATCGCTTGTACAATTTTGGAAAGCGCAACAGCAAACGTCGAAGGACTGTAGGCGAAAAAGGGATATGAGGACATAAGATCGTAAGTTGTGAATATATACTGGAAATTCCGTCTTCCATTTAGAAAGTCACAATTAGCTGTTGTGTCAAAATATGACGGAGAGTACAATATTTGAGCATAACCGAACTTTTCATATTGGTGCAGACCTTTGAAGAACAAAATGAACAGATGTGGTCTTCTTGCCTCAAAAACATAGTATCGTTCGATTAAACTACCAATAAGAAAGGAGCAGAGCCCTCTATTTGTGGTCAAGTGCCGTAAAAAGTGTAGTAATAGTTATATGCATTCAGACAACTAGTTATTTACTAGTCACTAGACTTAGAAACTTCTAGTCCCTAAGTCACCTTGAATCACAATAGAAGCACAAATCAAGTCGGAAACCCTCTTTTAGTGTGGCACCACTTTTTACTTATCCCTCTACTTAGCTCATGTCATTGTCAAATGTAGGTGCGGCACGCAACACTCCAGCGATAATTCTCTTTGACTGAGCCACCCCACTTCTTATTCAAGTAGTTTTATACACTTAGGTCTCCTGATTTGACCCCCTCTCCGTACAATCAAGAGACACATAAGAATACACAAAAATCGCAACAGAATGGCCATCCTTTCACTTCACTAAAACTACACTAGAGTGTGATAGATAAAATCAAAAACTCTCATTTGTTAAGGAATATGATATATAATACAAAAAACGTGCTAGATTCTCCCCATAGTTCTTCCCCCTCATCCTATCTGTGTGCATAATTAAGGCTTCCGAGAACCCTCCTTAATATTCAAATCCTTCCAAACTCACCGTGTTTTCTTCAAGTTTATCTTCCCATAAGTCTTACTTTGACTTACTCAATTTTCGAGTTATCTCATATTTATTCAACTTACCCCCTACCTACTTTTTGATCTACCCCCCTCCTTACTCTAATCTACTGTCATCTTCTCCAATTTCCCAAAATGCCTCTCATGAGAATCATCATAGAGAGCTCCGACACGTGGATTGCTCTCTTTGAAGGAATTCTTCGAACTCTCTTTATCCCTCTCACTCTCTTTATTCTCTTTTATCAGTGGTTTCTTGAAGACATAGAGCACACGCTTCAAGTCGCTGCCGCGATCGCAACTGAAATAATGCACATCGTTCCCTGTGTCTTTGGCCAGATTGGTCTCATCACCTATGCTCCTGTTGAACCAATCAGAGCAGCGCGCATCGCGGCGCTAGAGAAAGAGAAAAACCCTATAATTCGCACTTATAAACGTGTTCTAATGAAATATTCCACTGGCCTTAAGATCCTTGGATCGCATTCCCGTAGCTGTGTAAACGAAATTTCGTCTAGTTTTAGTTTGTGGAGACAGAGAGCGTATCAGGTTCTTAGAGTGTGGTTTACCGCTAAGGCTACAGAGGACTGGGTAATGCACTACCCTAGATGCTATTTGAAGCACGTGTATCGATTCTTTGTTCCCTCAGCTAGGAAACATCCCAAAAAATCTAATGTCGAGCTCTCATCTCCTGTTCTCGACTCTGAAGTTCACTTGAGACCGTACAATTTGGGTCTGAGGGGAAAGAGCGGAAGCGAAAAGGAGACCAGTCAGCGGGTTTCGAGTAAAAGGATTTTAGGCATTAGTTCTGCTAGTGTGAGAGGTTTCAGTGGGGAGGTGGGTGATAAAGTCGTAGGAGAAATAGTCTTAGATAGAGATGATGTAGGCGATGTCGATGCAAATGATACAAATACCACTGATGATTCATTAAGCAGCGTTTCTGATTTGGCTGATGGCTCTGTGTCCCCTTTCGATTCATCTCATGTAAATGAGAATGAAGAACCGCTTGATCATCCAAATGAAGACCCAGCCAAGTTATCTGAAAAGCCAGATGAGGGAAAAGAAGTTCCAGTGAGTATTAGTACCCCTCTCAGATCCCCTTTATCTCCCTCAGCAAACCTAAATACTTCAAGGTCATCCAAAGGAGGTAAAAATCAAGAGAGTAACACTCTAAAAGGCTCCAAAAGCAGCAGTGTTCTTCCTTCTCCAAAAAAATCCTCGTCCAGAAAAAAAAGAATCTCAAAGAGATTATTTGAGGGCAGAAAAAGTGGAAGGGAAAGGGTAAAGAGTGCTTCGAGCACTATCAGCCATCTGACTGGGTATACCGAAACCCCTCTTGCCCCCTCCAAGTCAGTTGAAAAAGAAATTGAAGGCGAGGAATCTCTCGCAGTCATAAAAGGAGAAACCGCTAAAGTCAGTGATGCCAATCTTCCTCAAAACGTGATTCAAAAAGAAGGAATCCAAACAAGTCTGAAGAAATCTGATTTCAGTCAGGATGATTCGAATCTGAAAATTACGTCTAATCCGTCATCTGATGCTTTCAACCCCCTTCCTATCCCTTCACCCCCCTTCGTCTCGCCTACGAATCCTACGAACCCCCCTACCAATCCCAATCCAACCACCTCTGACTTCGCCGCCTTGAAAAATTCCATCCTCTCGATAATCCCTCAAAACTCGCACGACGACGGCCTGATCGCCCCCCTCCTTGTGCGACTCTCCTGGCACTGCTGCGCGACCTACGATAAAGCCACAAACACCGGAGGCTCCGACGGAGGAACCATTCGCCTTCCCCCTGAGACAACTGACCCAGGTAATACAGGCCTCCACACTGGGATGTCGGTTCTTGAATCCGTGAAAGCCCAACACCCGTGGGTTCTGTATGCGGACTTGTACACATATGCTGGAGTTGTTGCCATCGAAGCCATGGGAGGACCGGTAGTCAGATGGCGGTCAGGACGAAGGGACGTGACAGACCTCTCGTTGGTTCCACCTAATGGGAGACTACCGATTGGAAGCCGCCATGCTGACCATATACGGGAAGTATTCAACCGGATGGGTTTCAATGATCAGGAGATTGTGGCTTTGATGGGGGGGCACACACTTGGCCGGACACACAAGGAGGCTTCTGGGTGGGACGGTAAGTGGACGGACGATCCTATAAAGTTCGATAACTCTTTCTATAAGGAGTTGTTGGCGGGGGGGTGGAAGAGGGGGGTTGTCAAGGAGACCGGGAGGAAACAGTGGGTGAAGGGGGAGGGCAGGGGGGAGTTGATGATGTTGGAGACAGATATGGAGATGGTGAGACAAAAAGAGTTTTTGGAGTGGGCAGAGGTTTACGGAGAGGATGAAGAGAGATGGAAGAGGGATTTTAAGGAGGCATTCGAGAGGTTGTTGGAGTTAGGTAGACCACCAGAGAAAAGTGAGGGTGTGTGGATCGGCTGAAATCTGTCCTCCATTATTGAGATGATTACTTATTATTGGGCCAATCAAGGGATGTTCTGGCGATGATCAGCATTGTGAAGGGGAGAGAGGTCCAGAAGTTAACTCAGATTGTAGCGTTTATGTACTTGGCTAAACAATCATGAAAGAGTAGCTGATTGTAGGACACTCTCTTGATTTCGTTGGTTACAACTATTCTGATTACTTGGAGCTGCTTAACTGTAAAGGCTTAGCTGGTGGCTTGCTCATTTTGCTGACGTGACACTGTAGCTGTAGTTACAAAATTGAAAATGTCTCTAGCTCTATCAATACACATTTGCTGAACTGTTATTTGTAAGCTGGTAATGTTTATTGAAGGTGAATGATGGTTTGATTCTCTCTCTAATTCTCGACCAGTACTGAAAAATAGACAATGTAAATCTATGTGTTTCTTAGAACTCTGTCAAATGCTTTTGAAAAAGCAGAGGTGCTCAGCTCTAACTTGATAAATTGGTTGAGGACTATGTGAGTGGTAAAAATAAGTTAACAGCTCCCTTAGATGTAGAGGATGATTATGGGCGATGGCTTGATATAGATTAGTCCTTGAAGTAGCTTACAGCGTGCTCAAGAGTCAATTGCCTTCTAATTTCTATTTTTTGATTCTGAAGTTTTCCAATAGGTACATATGTCCAGCCCTTCATTACAGTCAGCCAAACCAACCAAAAATGTGGATTTCATCAGATCAAAATCATTTCGCTGACGCGAAATAAGCGAAACAAAAATAAAAATAAACGCGAAAAACCGCCATGGACGAAATCTCCCCCAACGATCTAAAAGCCCTTTTTATAGTGTGGCTCGAGGAGTTTGAGTTGGAAGCCGCAAATAAACAAAGCCGAACGCATTTTGTTTTTCGGCGTGCTAAAGACAGTCTTCGAAAGTGCACGGATGACATTGCATCCCCCAAAAGTCTCCTCAAACTCTCATATTTTGGTGAGAACACGGTGAAAAAACTTACCCAAAAATTGAAACTATACTGTGAAAATGAAGGTGTAGGCTTACCTGAAGCCTTCAGTACTCCCAAGCCAAAAACACCCACTACTGCCAAAAATGCGAAATCACCGTTAGCAAAGAAAACAAAAAAGACAAGGACAAATAGAAAGTACGTGCCTGCTTACAGATCTGGTGGATATGCCATTCTATTGGTTCTATACAAACACGATCGTAAAAGAAGAGGTTTAACCAAAGAAGAGATCATAGAAGAAGCAGTAAACTATTGTGACAAGTCATTCAAAAACAACGTAAGTACTGGTCAGTACCATTCTGCCTGGACGTCCCACAAAACACTTTTAAACCATGGCTTAATCAAGGTCACGGGAACTCACCCCAAAGTGCACTACATGACCGATGAAGGCCTAGAACTTGCCAGGGTGCTTGCTAAGAGTGCAAACATTGAAAATAGCGCTTCTCTGACGCCCGTAGCCCAGGAAAATTCTGGCCAGTCTAAATACTTTGCCCCGGGAACTACCAGGAAAAGCTTTTGGAAAAGTGGTGAGTTCGAAGTTCACATTCTCATAGATAACCGCGAAATCCGGTCCCATAGTGACCGGGACTTTTTCGCCAATAAGCTCAGGACTCTGAATGTGAATGTACGCACAGAGGCACTTGCAGTTGGAGATGCTTTATGGATAGCTCGACACAAGCAGACGAGAAAAGAAGTTGTATTAGACTTTATTCTTGAAAGAAAACGATTGGATGACTTGGTTTCGCTGATTATGGATGGTCGTTTTGCAGAGCAAAAAGCACGACTCAAGAGAACGGGAATAAAAAACATACACTATCTTATAGAAGAACAAACTGGCTTTGATGTTTCTAGATCGCAGGAAGCGATGAAAACCGCAATTTCTACGGCGATTGTAGGTAGTCAATTCCATATTATTAGATGTAAAGATCTGGATCACACTGCTCGATTTCTCGCCACTTTGACCGACCGAATTTCGAGCTACTACGCCGATAAGCTGCTTTTGTATATAGAAAGCCCGGGCCTTAAGACTCAGGCCGATTACGGGAAAACTGTAGAACATTATAGACAGAAATATCCAGAATACGAGGCGTGTCTTCTGTTCAGCGCGTTTCAGGGCGTCATGAACAAGACGGGGATGATGACGGTGAAGGAGATGTATGTGAAAATGTTGATGACCGTGAAGGGCGTAGGCTTGGAGAAGGCTATGGTTATTCAAAAGTATTTTCCCACGCCGAGGGCTTTGGTGGAGGCCTATGAGAAAGCAGAGGAGGGGGAAAAGGAGGGGTTGTTGAGGAGGGTGACGGTGGGGGAGGTGGGGGCGAAGAGTTTTGGGTTGGCGGTTTCAAGGCTGGTTTATGAAAGTTGGGGAAAATGATTATCACGAGCGAAGCGAGAAATAGCTGTTTTTATCTTCAACGGGATATCTCGATTTTCTCTGAAGTTCATATTTTTGGATCTTAGTGTTTATATGCAAGAACTCTTACTTTAAAATGTCCCGACCCTCAAACATTCAAACCGGTTATTGCCCTGAATATCTTATGAGTAACGCATAACGCGCACTTTATTTTTGCTATTAGACTGTAGTTTGAATTGTGCTTTTCTCTAGGCAACCAAATAAAAGAGTACAAGCTTGAGGGTATTGAGCGAGGAGCACTAAACTGTGAAAGCACTTAATACCGCATTGAACATTTCATTGTGTTGTATAAGGATGACAAGTAAAAGTAGACTTTTAACAGAAAACGCTGTTATCGATACTGAATCATAGTGGAGACTAGTTCTTGTGAACACTCTGTCGACCGACGCTATCAACAGCATTTTTTAGTTTATATCTAGTATCATTCATTGAAACCTTTCTGTCTGGAAAGAACGGAGGATAATAACGCTAAATCACTTCAAAAATGGTACTCATCAGAGCTTTGTGATCTCCTCTTCGACTAATGAACATTTTCTTCAAAGTTTTGTGATCGTTAGTACACACACATCGCAATTTATGAGTGCTATGAACACGCTGAAATCAGAGTAGGAGAGGATTCACTGTAACTATATACCGAACTTCTGGATATTAAGGATTTAATATATAAAATGTAACTCGCACGTGACCTCCCCGCAATTCGAGGTGGCAGCAGATGGACCCCTGAAAAGCATATAAGCTGCATCACGCATTTGGTATACCGAATGAGTAGCCCAGAAAAGAGTACAGGGTGGTAATTAACTAAAAAGGAAATGATGTAATAAAGATCTGTTTTGTGAATGGATAAGCCAGAAAACACTTAACTGCGTCATCCACAAAAACGTCTCATTCAAATAAGTCCATACTTCTGGCTAGAATCAAAAAGCCAGTGTGAAGAGGCGTCATACGCAAAAGAATCTTTTCACAAACGCTGAAAGAACAGCATTCATCTCTTGTTTTATATAGATTTATTTTCTTGCCGAGTAGTACAGTTGAAAGCTGCATCTACATTTGATCAGCAGGTATATATATACAGTGTGCGTTCTTGGTATTAAAGGCGAGGATTGCCAATGTTTTTATCAAGTTGATTTTCACTCAAAAAAACGGACCTATACCATAACAGGGACAAGCTAATGAAACTTCTAGTTCTTTCATTTCTTTCATTTTGCTCTGCTGATATTGTTTCTGATGCTATAGAATACTACTCCTATCTTTTGTCCCCTTACGAGTCAAGTGCTGCTCAGCTGGAACTTTCTACTTTGAGAGACTTTTTGGAACTGGCTACCAGCGTGTATGGCACAGACTGGTACACGTTAAGTTCTGTATTAGAGCAGCTGATGGGAACTTACATTTCCAGTTTACAGCACAGTTTTCTGACCTCTTTCAGAGCCGAGATCGACACCATTCGGGCAAGTCATTTGGGGACCGCCAATCCTACTAATGATTTTATGGAAAACAGTGGTGATTATAGAAGCTATAGTAGTTACAGTGAAGATGAGGAGCTTGATTTTTCTCAATACTTTACGGATTCTATATTCTTTGAGAATTCAGAAACAGAGGCCACTTCTAGTTCGTATGAAAACCCTTACACCGGAAGCTCTTTTACTCTTCCTTATAAGACTACTACTAGTACTGGAAGTAGTAGAACAGGAAGTACGAAGTCTAGCTCAGATGATGTAACCGATAGTGGCGTTACTTATAGCAACAGCGTTAGTGCTAGCGATTCGTCTAGTGGCGATTTTTCAACTTCCACTGATTCCTCATCTGCCGGTGTTGGAACATTGAAAATCGCTGGACTTTCGGCCTTTTTTATAGGTGGGATTGTGGCTGTTTTGTGATGCTCTTCTTGCTTGAGATATTCTACTACTGGTAGTTCCAGAACGCTCTGATTTTCCATATAATGCGTATTGTTGGTCGCTCTAGTTCTATCTTAGAATAAGAAAGTAAAAGTCACAATAAGTTTTTTTAAGAAGAGCTGGTACGAATCACTCTATACTGGTGACCTTAATGACTCAATACTTTACGAGATATTGTAGTGGGTTGTGTCTCTATAGAAACTCTTCTAAGACATAATATACACTAACAGTAGGCAAGCTTTTGAGCTGCTATTCATAGTACACTGCAATTAACCAGTTTACCAGCCAGCCAATTAGTGCAAATAGCCCCCAGATAATCAAGTAACTTACTCTACGAATCTTTTCCTAGTTTACACGTGTATTGTCCACACCCAACTCTAGTTCTAGCCATTGAGAATTTATCACCGAAATATCATTTTTGAAAGCTAGTAATCGTCGAAACAAAGCAGAAGCTTTCTGGATTTAACTAAACTATCCTATTGAGCATACCAAAAAAAGCAACACGAAAGCTCACCTCGTTGGCATGATCTGAGAGAGTGTTCTTAAATGGCATGAAGGCTTGTTTGCTCGCTCGATCTATATGAACGTTTCAAAACAAAACAAAACAAATAGCTTGCCTCACTCGCTTAATATAGTGAATATCTAATCACATTGCCCCCAAGTAATCCTCCTTAATACTGCCGATTGCAAAAATCTCATTCACATCCGTACGTATACCCACGATCTTCAATCTGATCCGACACCCTTTCTCAATAACCTGTTCCTCCGACTCATACGAAGGCGGGTTCGAGTTTGGGTTATAGTTCATATCGTTCGGCACAGAGTGCTTCAGTATGAAAACGGACAAAGGTCCAGCATCAGCAAACACCCCCATCTTGGTTACGTTGCTTACAATCGCATCCATAACCTCTCCCTTGAACGGCTTCCAAACAACAGCACGATACTTCACCTCAAACTCTGCAGTACCACTCTGAGGAAGAACACGGCCCTTGCCAACGTCCACTTTTGCCAGGTCTAGAACACACACTATATAGCCAAATTGGCCGGTACAGGTACCCTCGACGTCGGTCAAAAGCTTGCTTCGGAGAAACTGATCCATCTGAGGACCAAAGTAGGAGGGGTGAAGCAGGAGATTGAGCAGGAGGTCTTTTATGAAAAACATTAGGTTTGCTTAGGTCTTCTTATTTGTCGAGGTTTCTTGGTTGTTTCCTGGATTTGTTTTAAGGGTAAGTTATAGGTTATTCTTTTGTTCCTTGTTATAGATTATGTGTGCTGGTAAATTATTTTTCAGGTGTGTGGGTGTAAAAAATTATTGACTGACAAGTCTAACTATAATAACCATTTAACATGTCCCAGAAAATAGGAAGAGTGAGTATTTTTGTTAGCTTGATCTTTTGCGTGTTCTTTTCGAAGTGTTGTGATTCTAATTTATTTCTGCTCTGTGTTTGGCTGCATGTGGGTTTTTTGATATGGAGGTATTTTATACAGAGCGAAAGTGTAACCACCAAGTCCAATAAACTGAGTATTTTTGTCTATTAACGTATAATCTAGTATTTGCTCTGCTAATGAACCAAGAGGACAAGCGAACGTTGATAAGCTACCAGCTCATGCGATAAATTCTCGCCTCGCTCGAGTGTATCCTTACTAACCCGACCGGCATCGCGTTCTCCCGCCTCTGGCACCACGTTGACGTTGCCAAAGACCCCCGCACCCTTGGTCGCCTAGCATCCGCCATAGCAACCACTCTCATGGGCAAACACAAACCAGTGTATCACCCAACCCAGGACTGTGGCGACTATGTGGTCGTGACCAACTGTGCCCAGCTCAAAGTAACAGGAGACAAGCTCAAGCAGAAGAACTATTGGCTGCATAGCAATAAACCAGGCCAGTTAAAATTGACGCCAATGGAGACGATGGCTCAGAATAAGGGGTTCCATGAGCTTCTTAGAAAGGCTGTTAGTGGGATGTTGCCGAAGAATAGACTCAGAAAGATCAGATTGGATAGATTGAAGGCTTTTGATGACGGAGAGCATCCATACAAGCAGAATTTTGTGGGGCGGTGGGAGGATCAAGAAAAGATAAAGAAGTTAAATTAATTTTCCCTTTGCTCGGGCTACTTTGATTTCTCCAGAAACTAGATATCGAGCAAGGCGGGCTTCAGTTTTGCTTCCATCGGCTCCATTTTTCAGGTAGTTCGCAGCTCTTACAAAATGAGTGCATTAGCCAAATCCTCAATAACACAATGTACATAATTTATCATCACTTATTTGTAAAATCATGCTAAACCAAATTCAAATTATTAGATTAGGTTGCTCAAAGAGAATCATATTTGAGGGGCACAAGTTAACTGGCTCAAAGAGACTCTGCTTACATCCAAACAAATCGTTGACCTGAATGAGGGTGCGGACTAAAAAGACGAACTGGATTGGGGACTCATGTTAACGCTCATAGGCAGAAAGCTTAGTTATTATATTGCCTGAGTTGTGGTTGCATTTCTGATGAACTCAGTACACTACACATAACTTATCATTATAGATGATCAGTAGATAAGTTGAGATATAACATCCTGAATATATGCACATTTTACACTTAAGATTTGTAGAGGGTCATTTTCACTTCTCACATTTGAGCGAATCGGTCTATGTTTTGGTAGGTTTCTAGATCATAAGAGTCAGCGCTAGCACCCCTTCCACAACACAAACCAAACATATCTCTATAAGCAGCTCAATTTGCTTCTCATGCTCCAGAATTCAAGGCTCAAGGCTCAATTCCTTTCGTCTAAAAAAACATATGAGCGGAATGTTGTGTGTGTTGCTTGAGCTTACCCTGTAGTTAGTATATACTCGAGGTCTTTATACTCCAATTGATGTACCCGAGTGAAGCGCATATCGGTTGGTGTTAAACTATCTACGCATAGACAGAGCATAAACCAATCATGTGGCCAGTTGGTTACATATTCTACAAAATCGTATTATACATATACTAATTTATAAGTAAATTTTTACCACTTCCCTGAAATCTTTCCCTTATCACATCAAGTCTTACCCCGTCTAAAACTTGAAACTTTTGATACAACCTCGATAATGTTCTAGCACTCCACTCCTTTGATTTAGCTTAACTGGTATTCGCTTTCACCAATCGACCATACAATCTAAATCGATTTACTGAATCGACCCCACAAAACCAACCAGACGAGCGAAGTGCGCAAAAAAATCAAATACTTCGCTTGGTTTGACTGGCCCAAACAGCTCGTCAGTCTGGCGAGCTGTCAAGACACCAAGGTCCTACGCTCACTTGGCTTGATCGACACTCAAGAAAGCCGAGAAGCAAAGTACGAAAACAACCTACCTCTCTTCGCTAGTTTGGTTGACTTTTTCGCTCACCAGTTCATACTGTGCGATCAGTATACATTCTCGGCGTGATATTCATCGCCATCAACTCTTGGAACAACAATTTTGCAGCATATGGCACTTCCACCTGGAAAATGTTCGTCTTATTCTTGCACGCTCTGCACTCAAACTGGTTCTTTTTCAAATTCGCAATCACACTCATCAATCCGCAAATACCACAAACATGAACTCTAAAAGCATCCGAAGCCTCCATTAAACGCTCCCTCAAAAACGCAGAGGTCCCGTGAGCTATCATACAGTCTCTCTCCATTTCCCCAAATCTCAAGCCACCGTCTCTCAGTCTTCCCTCCACCGGCTGTCTAGTAAGCACCTGCAACGGCCCCCTCGCTCTGGCGTGAATCTTATCATCCACCATATGACGCAACCGCTGGTAATACGTAGGGCCAAAGAAACACTGCGCCATTAACTTCTTCCCAGTGTGTCCGTGGTACAACAACTCAAATCCACGGGAATGGTAACCCCGTCTTCTGAGAAGATCAGAGATGGCCTCGACTGTGACGTCAGTAAAAGGCAGAGCATCTCCCTCCAAACCATCCAAGGAAGACACCTTCAGAAGAAGACACTCAATCAAGTGGGCCACCGTCATTCGCGAAGGAATGGCATGTGGATTGATCACCAAATCAGGAACCACCCCCTCTGCAGTAAACGGCATGTCCTCGTGTCTGTAGGTGATCCCAATTGTCCCCTTTTGTCCGTGACGAGAAGCGAACTTATCGCCGATTTGAGGAACCTTTGTTGTTCTCACACGCACCTTCGAGAAACGGAGCCCCTCCTGGTTGGTTGTCAAGAGCACTTGATCCACAATCCCGTTCTCCGTCAATTTCAAAGGTGTGGAAGCGTCCCTCTTTGTGTGGAACTGGGTACGTTGTCCCAACTCCTCGTTATTGGCTGGAATAGGAGCAGTCTTACCAATGATAATGTCACCACCAGAAACACGTGCTCCGGGAGCAATGAGACCGTCTTCGTCCAATTTTTCATACGTCCCTTGCTTCAAACGAAGTGTGTTGCTACGTAAAGGCTTCTCAAAGTTCTCCACCATGTTCATGCCTTCTCTGCGCTCCTGGTCCATGTACAGTCTGAAATATAACGATCTGAAGAGCCCACGATCAATGGAACTCTGGTTCATGATCACAGAGTCCTCCTGGTTGTACCCAGAGTAGCACAAGATCGCCACAATCGCATTCTGGCCAGCAGGCAACTCACGGAACTTTAAGTACTCCATAGAGCGCGTGGTCGCCAACGGCTTTTGTGGGTAGTACAAAATGTTGGCCATTGTGTCCATCCGCACACTGTAATTAGTAAGATACACTCCCATAGCCTGTTTTCCCATAGCAGACTGGTAAGTATTACGAGGCGATTGGTTGTGGTCCGGGAATGGAATGATGGACGCGGCCACCCCCAAGATCATCAGAGGGTGGATTTCGCAGTGCGTCCAGGTTTGGCCCAGCAGAGCGCCTCTGATGCGGATTCTCGCAGCCGGATCAAGCGTGTCCGCCTGCTCACCAGGCTCCAAGTCTTCCGGAGTCATTGCGATCATCGTGGTCTCCTCCTCCTCGGCATCTATATACTCTACTATGCCCTCCAGAACCAACAGCGACCATGTAAAATCCTCGCCTTCATCTTCAGGTTCCAAGCCGTCCATGCGCGCCTGCGTAAGCGCCAACGCATTCACATGCTCCTTCTCAAGAAGAAGCTTACCCTCTTCAACCACAAAAAGCGGTCTATACACTCTTCCGGCGTCGGTAAAGATTTTGAACTCTTTTTCTCTGATATTCCGCACAATCAGCACCTCCGGGTTGATGTCCCCTTTTCTACGGAGTCCTCTGAGTGCACTGTCCACAATGGACGCGTCCTTCTGTACACCAACCCATACACCGTTCACAAAGATACGGGTGGAAGTGGTGTCTTCATGAGGAACATAGTCTTCGAGTGGGTCCATACCCCACTCTTCCAAGTACTCCACGATGGCGTCAGACGGCGTACCCACAGAAATGCACGTCATGAGAGAAAGATTCTTCACAAGACCACAGGCCTGGCCTTCGGGGGTCTCGGCTGGACACACCAAGCCCCAGTGAGAGTTGTGTAGTTGTCTAGGCTTGGCGATCTTGCCGTCTCTGCCAATAGGAGTGTTGGTTCTCCGAAGATGGGAGAGAGTAGACGAGTAAGTGAACCGGTTGAGCACCTGGGATACCCCGGCTTTAGCCAGCATCGCTTTTTTCTGCTCACCCCAATTACCCGTCGCAAGAGAGTATCTGAGACCATCGGTGATGGTTGCAGGACGAATAGCAAGTCTCAAGTTGAAATCTTTGTTGGTCTCCACACATCTCTGCATATACCGGAAGATGTCCTGTGAAAGTTTTTTGTACAACATTCTGAAGAGCTTGGCCAAGAGAGGACCGGCAAGGTCCAACCGCTTCTTCCCAAAGTGGTCTCTGTCGTCAGGGGCCTTTCTTTCCAACGCACAAAGAAGAAGTTTGTTGACCATGTACCCAAGGAAGAATGCCTTTCTAGACTCGAAACCCTCTTCTCTTGTGATATGTGGAAGGAGCTCCTTCTGGAGGATGTCTCTAGCGTATTGGATACGTTTGTCTCTGCGGATACCAATGGCATTCCCTCTCTTCCCGATAAAGTCGAGGCACACTTCCCTTTCCTGAAATACAAAAGCTTCCTCAATAGAAGGTTTAAGCATCTCCAACATCTGCCAATCGTTTTTGTCGTAGCAAATGTGTTCGATGATGTCACCGTCAGGGACCACCCCGAGAGCTCTGAAAGCAAGAAGAAGAGGCACGTCACCTTTTATGAGTGGAAGCGCAACTTTGATGGTGTTGTTGCGCATCAACTTGATCTCGAGGTTCGAGATAAGTCTCAGACCATTATCCACTGCCAGACGCACTTCCAGCACATATTTAACCGCCAGCAGAGCAGATTTTTTGAATACTTGGACAATGTTGGCAGCAGAACGTTCTTGAGCAATAAGCACTTTCTCGGACCCATTGATGATGAAATAACCTCCCATATCATAGGGACACTCTTTAAGGTCGTATAATTCTGCCTCAGAGCGGTCTTTCAAAACACACATTTTGGAACGCAACATGATGGGGACTTTACCAATAGGAGTAAGATTGTCTGTCCCTACATTTTGCTCTTCCTCTTCTACACGCCATTCTACGTCAGCAGCAGCAACAATGTTGTTTGGGTCGTCTACAGACACCGACACTCTTTTGCTGAGTTTTACTTGAAGATACGACGAGTAGGTGAGATTACGAAGGCGAGCTTCCTGGGGGAAAAGCTGGCGAACGTCTCCATCAGGCTCAGTGATTGTGGGACGAGAAATGAAGATTTTGCCGAACGTGATTTCGTAACGCTTGTTCATGTTGTCCTGGGGGGTCATGTGCTGGGCTGGCTGGTCGAGGATAAGCAGGGGGTCTTCCCAGACGATTTCTTGGATTGTTGTGCACACGAATTCATCAAAAGAGTCAATTTGCTGAGACACGAGACCTTTTTCTTGGAAAAAGGCCAGGATGACTGCCCAACAGTCTTCGGGCTGGATGTGGGGGGAGTCGTAGGAGTAGGGGTCGTAGTATTCTAGTTAGTATGAGCAATCAACTGAGCAACGTGTGCTACATTGAAATCAATCAAACGGAATGAGGATGGTTTGAGAAAAAAAGTAAGAAATCAATCAGAAATCCGGCTTAAGGAAAATTGGTATGTAGGGTAGTAGAAGACCAATCGAATGAGGGGGGCAATATTCATTGTGAAGAAAGGACAAAGTGGATTGACCAACATGATAGCTTTGCAACCAATCGAGGGTAGCATAACTCGCTATGTGAGTTAAACGCAGTACACCGCTTCTTTATTGAAAAACAACAGTCAAACTAATCTGACAAAAATCGAATAAGCACATGATCCTTATCAACCAGGTAAGTAAAATTTTAAAGCGAGGGAAGAGGGGAGATCAAGAGTGTCTTTTATGAGCATTATCATTCAAAAAAATTTTGAACGACTATTTGGTTCAATGATCCTTGGTGCTGAAGCAAAACATAAATAGTAGCCAAGCAAAGATTCATGAAGAGAAGATGTGTGCAAAGGGAAAAACAATGCGCTTGATCAGTTTCCAACTCATCAAATTCACTAATGAAACTCGATCTCATAATTCAGGCTTGCAATTCACCATGCTCATTGATCTCTAATTCCAGCAAAGAAAGAGCCCTATTCAAAAAGTTTTTCAGACAGATCATAATCGACGAGTTTATGAAGATGGGATAAAAATAACAAAAATCAGCTTAGAAACCAAAACCATACACTAAAGCAACTAGAAACGATGCTCAAGCATAACCAAACCAGTTCGTCTTGTATATGTTCTAGCTCATCTTGTTCTTCCATTCAACATCAAATGATTATAGCACACCTCTCTCCACTTAATCAGCCAATCAACCACGAAATGAGCAACCCCCAATAATTTATGTTCTTAATAGAAAAAAGCCAGTTTTTGCTTAGTTTTTCGTAGAACGTCTAACTGGTTTTGCTCGTAAAAACGTTCAACTCGCTTTGGCCGTTGGTTTAAAATCTCGAAACAACACTATAAAGCCATGATGAAAACAAGAAGCATTTGCTCAAAATTTCCAAATGTTGAGTCTGTTTCTCATGTGGTTTGTACTTACCCTCCGTCATCCTGGTGGGTTGGCGTTGGATTTGATTGATAGGTGGTGGGTTATTTTTCAGTGGCGGTTACCCGGCAGAACTAAAGAGCGCAGGTAGAAACTTCAAAGAGCGAAGCAAGTGCTCAACTTACGTCGATTGAACAAGATTTTGCTTCTCTTCATCTCGTGATAAAATGTATTTGTTTGTTTCTATCGGCCCACTTTCTAGGATTCTTGGAGGTTCCATTTTAGTTACGTAAATTTCCACACATGTATTTTACCATAATAATAACATATAATGTATTAATACATCTAAATATGTACACTATAATGCGTGCAAGAGTTGATCAGGCCATTCAAACTAACCACTAACCGTTTATTGCTAAATCCCACTCAAAGAGACATATAATATACACGTTCGTAACATTTCTCATTCGTAAAATTTTGCTACATCACACTCCTCCACCGTTCGCTTGTATTATCTAGAACTACCTTAATACACGTACGGCTTTCTCGCGAATAGATGGTTCATTGTATCACAATATACTAGTTTATAAACCCATCCGCAGAATATTTACCTTTAGCACCAGATAATCTTCTTGGATATTCTCACTGATACGAACTCATATTTTCAATGAGAAAATTTGAATTTATTCTCAATAAACAAATCACTGTAAGCTAATCTCAGTGAGCGAAGCGGATTGTGATAGTCACAGAATATACTTACCTCAAGCGAAGCGAATGGTGGTGAGTATACTCATGAAAAAAAAAAAATTCAAAATTCACCAACCATGCCTCCGAAACCACCCACGCGCGCCCCTCTCCTGGCGCTTCGCTCACTTGCTACAGTAACGCCCACACCCTCCGCTGGCACCGCAACTGCTCCGCCAAAAGCCACCCCTACCTCCTACTCAGAACGTCTTTTTGAGCGCACTCGTGCGAACATTGCAGCTGACAAGCCGCATTTTCACGTTGGAGGAAAACAGAGATACTTCCCACGTGAGCTTGTGTATATAATTCCGCCAACAGCAAACCTCACGCCGTACCAGGCGCGGTTCCGCGTGCCTTTGCACTTCAACAAGCTCGATTTGAGAGACTACTTGTACCACGTGTATGGGCTCCGGGTTCTCCGAGTGACCGTGCTGCTTCTGCCAGGTAAGGTAGTCCAGGCGGGTAAGTACACCCGCAGAGCCGCCCAGGAGAAGACCATGGTTGTGGACATGACAGAGCCATTTCTCTATCCTAATGAAAAGAAGGCTCTGGAGCAAGTAAATGAGGAAATACAAGAATATTTGAAAGAGGTGCTGAAACAGCAGAGATCTGATAAGCGTCGGCCAACAGGGTTGCTTGGAGGGGCTTTTGACTTGAATCCTGCGTTTACCAAGCATTTGGTGGAGCCTTTTGTTCCAAAGAAGTTGGTGAGACGGTTGGAGAAGAAGGCGGCGGAGGATGAAGAGGGGGGAGAGATGGTTGAGAGGGTTATTGAGGAAATAAGCAAGCAAAAGTCACTGTAAGCAAATCACTTTGAGTGAAGTGATTTCTCATTGTGGTAGTGTTTATGAGCAATAAGACTTGAATGAATAGTGCAGTGATTTGTTGATCAATTCAATTACTCTGAATGAACTTTCTTATCTAATTTCCTCTAATGCTTTGAGCTGAGTTCATGTGTGCACGAAGCTCAGCACAAGTGAATTTAGATGTATCTATTCATCTGCATATGTATACGAAGATGAGGCATATTCTTAAAATGTTCAGTTAGAGAGATACTGCCGAGTGCCCCTGTGTAACTGGACAGGATCCAGTTGGTCGTGAAGACACTCAGATTGGTGTCCAACTATATGCAATTCTAGATCTGTTGTGTATGAATTCACACTTTATATATATATATACGTCAAATCTAGAATGTTCACAGGAATCTTTTTCCGTCGGTGATCCAGTGATTATGCATTGTGAAAAAGTCTTGAAGAACTAGGTGAGTATAGAACTGCTAAATGAGCATGTTAATGTCATTGATCTAATTTTGATCTGGTGTAAATAGGCGCATCATAACTTGGTGTAATTCATGAAATATATACTTGTAGGAAGCAACTTAATCATCACTCACTACGAACACAAATAAACCATTGGTGTATACAATTCACTAAAAACCGCTCAATCTACCTCAACCACAGAACCACTAGAGAAAGCCCGTCAGCATAAAAAACAAACACCTTTAAAAGAAAAGGAATCGCCCCAATTTGCGCCAGGCACTCCGTCATAGTAACTTCCTACTCACGTCATCTGCTGGACGATACTTAGAAAACAAAAAAATATCACTATAAAAAACCCCCACCCCCTTACTCTACCTTCTCCTTATTCACCTTCACCCATCCAAAACTTGAAAGCAATCCTTCCGAGCCTGAAAACAACGCTGCATCATCTGTGTTCACAAAATCAAATATATCCTCTTCCTTTTCCTCCTTCTTTGGGCTAGCCGTAACCAGAGTTCTTGTTTTTGGACTTGGAACAGGCGTCTTCACCTTGGTTGTGACTGCCTCCTTTGTGGTCGTAGGCTGCGGGTCTGACTTCCCCTCAAAATCCCCTCTTAATGCAAGTCCTCCTTTTGGAATCGTCGATAAGAGACTCCGGAAAAAGGAAACAGCTCCAGCGTCAGGCTCCCGGAACTGATCTAATAAGGACTCTACATATGACCGAGATAACGCCTCTTCATGCTCGAACACCAGTCTTTTAGGTTCTGGTGTTTTACCAAAGAGACGCTCTCTCACCACATCAACTACGTACGCCTGATAGTGTACCAAGTAGGCCCAAGCATCTTTATGGGCGTTATCTACAAAATTATCAATCTCCTGTTCATGAGATCTGAAAAATGGCTCTACATGACGTGTGTATACAAATGTAGCACCTCTTGTCTGAGGGAGTACAAGCCAAACCTGAAGATAAAGGCGCGCTATAGGATAAAATGGTACTACAGAAAGTACAAGCCCAAAGGCGCTTTCAATGGCGCTAAAACACGCAAAAATGACCCAATATTCGAGCCATGGCTTCAAAAGAGCCTTATCGGGGGATTTGAGCGCTTTGAAGGAGAAATAGAGGGGGAAGAGGATGGAAATAGAGAAGCAGGTTAGTTAGGATTCAAGAGTGGAATGAGAGGGTGTGGAAGGAGAGACAGACTCGGGTAGATGTGAGTAGAGTATATCATAAATGACACGCTTACAGATTCTATGCGATTAGAGTGATGAGAAGTAGAAGCACAATTACCGCACACCAACTCAAAAGATCAGGTTCACCAGACATGCTAAAAACACCAAATGGCTTGAGCAGATGAAACCAGATTAAGCATGATGTTCCTACCTCTTTAGCATACAATGAGCATAAGATAAAATGTCTGATCTCTCCTCATGCATTGACTTGATCAGCTATATCACATCATCACAATACACAGAATCGACAGTACGCCAACAGAAGAAGAAAAATGGAATGCACGCATCTCAGGAATGTCAAAGAATAATATAAAACAATCAAATCGAATCATACGAATAGTCAAATCACTCGGTGTTTAACTAGTTGTATCACCAATTGCATGGCACAAACACATGGATATAGGGTACTCACCTCAATAGATTGAAGAGAAGCCCAAACATGAATGCTTCTGTCTCAAATGAGAACTGTTTTGTCTTGAGAAGCAATGGGCTTGTTTGGTGTAATTCGTAAGGAATCGCAAGTGGCAAAGATAGATTTATGTATTAAAAGAAAGGGGAGTGGCATGCATGATGTGATGACTTGCTACGCGCACACAGACAATCAGATAAGCAGGATGAATAGGTTATTGAATTGTTTGTTGGATTGACTGATTGTATTGTTTGATTGTTTGTGGTTTATTCAGTTAATTTCTTTATCCTCCTCCAGTTCTCTGAATTGATAAGATTGATGTATTCATGATTGACATGATTGATGGAGATTGGCACGTGATCGGTACAGGGACAATAGAGTGGATCACTACGGAGTGACTCTAAGTATTTTGGATCATTATTGGATCATCATGTTCTCGAGCGGATAATTTGATTCGTCCATGAAAGCTCACTATGCATTTATACGTGCAATATCACTGATCCAAGTGAGGTGGTATAGTAAGCTCAAGAGACTTGTCATAAGTGACCAATCGATAGTGCTTTTAGTGTATACGGTACAGTTAAATTAGACGATCTTCGGCTGATTCCAAATCTGTGGACTGGCCCAGGTTCAGATTCACATGTGAAGATTAGAAGAATGTCATGACTGCATGGATTATGTATTTCTACACAAACGCCAAGGCTCAAAGATCATACATATTATGATGGTTGATTTATGAACTACACCTTACTAGCTATCTCTGATTGGCATTTATTTGCTAAACGCACGTTAGACCTTGGAGACCTATCTTTCAATACTACGTTCGTAGTTCACTTATATGCGTCAGAGTGTGTATAGAAGCTAATTCGCTTTGTAGGGTATCTATTTAGACTGTCGTGTGTGACTCATCTGAGCTCGTGCAAGTGCCTCTGGTGATCATAATACATGCTTGAGTAAGAATAATATAATGATAGTTATTGAGTCATGATGACGAGAACATACCTTGCTGAAAGCTTACTCATACCTTCTTTGAATAACTTATAGTAAACCCGGATGATCTAATGTACTTGAAATGTCAGCCAATACAGAGCGTCTTCTATCAGGTCGTCTACCACCCAATATACTCCAAACTGGTATAAATACAAACAGTATTCCGCAGTCCGAATGTCATCATATTGCTTTTTCTTACAAGTTCAGCTTCAAAGCAGAATCTTTACAAATAGAGAGAGTTGTTCATGACACTTAACTCACAAAACTACCACTCAAACAGGAAAGAATAGTTCTAACGATTTTAAACTAGAACAAGATTAATACACAATACGTATCGTAGTACTAAGCCAACCGGATCCCTATTATACATTTGTAACCTAATTTCCATCAGCAAACTTTCTATTCAAACAAGCAAAGGCTACGCTGGTTCTTGCGCTCTTCTCGAGAGTTGCCGCCGAGCGATCTTCTGCACATTACTCCAGTGCCTTGGCTGTTCTTTAGGACGCAATTTTGCTCGGGGGTTTTGAGGGGTGTAGCTTATGAAGTGAAAACTAGACAGGCTCTAGAGGCGAAGGCGCGCTAGGGCATTGAAAAGAATATTCCTGATTCCACTACTAGTAGCTGAGCAGGCTGACAATGTGAGAGGCTTCCTTAAGTATATGCAAAAGAAGTAGCCTCAAAGACCGGCAAGTCGGCGTTTGAGAAACTGAAAGGAGTTGAGCCCGTGTATGCCCTCAGCGTGCAGGCCACCCATTTCATGAACATTGTTAGGCCTGAACTGGCCGGGTTTTCTAAGTATGTCGCCAGAAACAAGAGAGGGAACATCAGTACAGGTGCCAGGTACAGAGTCAAAGGAGGCGAGTTTTTTGCTGCAAAAAACTGTAAAACAGGATTGCTGTAGATTATGTGGGGTGTCCAGGAGGTGCACCAGTGTGTGAGAGAGGCGGACCTGTTTTTGCTTGGGGACAAGCGATTGCCTGGAAGTGGAAGTGCGAAACACAGAGACTGCAAGCTTTCGAACAAGTTGGCCCATGAGGCTAGTTGGGTGTTGGTTTATTATATAGACTATTTACGCTGTCATATACTGAGCGAGATTTTACATTTGTATTTTTCGTGGTTTAATGGTTTTATATGACGTGGCGATGGAGTGTTAACGGTCTAGCGACTCTCAGGGATGAACGAGTTTACTATTAACTCTTTAGAGATTTGATTACACCACCTCAGAGGTTACATAGTGTTTCATAAACAGTAGATGGTAAAACTGATTGTTATACTAGTAGTATAGGCAGTTAGTCAGTAAACAAGTTCAAAGAGTGGCTTCAATAGATCGACAAGATGAAGCAAAATTGTAAAAGCAAAAGCTTGCCGGGAAACCGCCAAAAACAAAGCCAGTGAAATTCAAAACCTGAATAAATTGAGCTTCGCTAAATATCGTATAAGAGGTATGTATGGACACGTTGCAGCTATAAGCCTCAAAGAGGGCAAAGACATCCTATTCGGGCTTGAATGAAATTCTGCATGCCTTGTTGCTAGTAGTTGAAAGTGCCATAAACGGAATCCAGCTGTACTACTATGATTCAGTAAAATCTTTCAATGACCAAACTATGATTGATACAAAGTATTTGTACAAAAAATTGAAAAGCCGATACCCCAGTAAAAGAAAACGATGCCGATCGCATGCAGAATATTTTGGTGATCTCATACTCGTCCTTTAGCTGACAGGTTTAAAGGTTGTGGGGTAAATGCATCCCGAAATGAATTTAAACAGAAAAGAACAATAGTGATACACTTCTCAGCAGCCCGCTATGCAAACTTCCGTTTACTATTTGTGTACCTGAAGCTCAGGCACGAAATTGCGGCTACTTACGAATTCAAGGGTCTTGGCATAAAAGTAGCCTAGCCCTGCATAGTGAAGAATTGCCATAAATTTACACAAAAAGGACGTTTAAATACCGGATCAATACGAAATAAATTTGAGCATCAACGTCCCTTATTTTTCTCGAAAGATTCCTTTCTATCCTACAACAGGAGGAGAAAGAAGCGATTGCCGGGTACAGCCGTGCACACTGTGTTAGGCCTGCATCATCCAGAATAACGTACAGTCATCCAGAATCCTGTACCATTTCAGGGTATAAATAATCGCAAAATCCTCGCTAGATTTCATCACTGGTCTTTATATCAAAATGGCGCTCGAAAAGATTCCTCTCACTGCTAAGAAAAACATCAAGGACGCAACTCCAGCTTTGAATGCGCTGGTGGAGACCACCAAAAAGAACTTAGGCTTGACATCTCTCGAGCTTGAGTTTGACAGTCTTTCTCTTGCTAACGGATTGATTGACAGTGGCAGAGAAGACGCGGTCCCAAGCCTTGGCGACGTTATCCAGAACTACGTTGAAGCCATTGCCAGAAACTCTCTGTCGGTGGCCAAGGATGAGATTTACCAGGAGGGCATCGTTGAGGAGGTTGGTGCTGATGCCAAGTTGGTCCTCGAGTACACCAGCGGCTCGTTTTACTCGAAGCCTAAATTGGAGAAGGGTAAGGTCATTATCCAGATTGGGAAGAACAATGTGTGGGTAAACGCCGATGAAGCTGGTAGAGGAATCGAGAACTTGTTGTAAAAACTTCTGTGATATTACTATATAAATGGAGGTCGAATTAACAAGATGGTGGATTTAGTTTTGTAACTTTGATTTACTTAGGTAAGCTAACATTGTACTCGAAAGAAGGTGAATCACACAATTATATTAACTTGGTTGAATACGGAATGCGATAGATTATGTTTGAAAAAGTACTCCTCACTGTTATTCTTCCATGTTCACTGCTACGTAACGGAGCCTTTATGCTAGATAGGTTCTTCACCACCATGAAAACATTCCCCACCAACTACTCAGATTCAGAGAAGGAACATATGAAACAGCTTTATGCAGCCAACCAAGAGTCATCATACACTTTGGTACTGGGAACTCCAATGATACCAACTACAGACGAAAATCTAAGTGCGTACGTGTTATAAGGATCTGTACTCACGGTCACTCCTGGAATATGTCCGTTCTCTAAAGGCCATTGGATGGAGTCTGTGTAGTTGTAAGGAATAGATCCACCAAGAATTATATCCCCGTATCCATCTTGCGAAGGATATATACTGATCTGCCTTTTGGGTATAGCACCTAAAGACACTAAATGGGAAAGAAGATCAGAGCTCCCACCATCACCAAAGCCCAATTAACCATAGGACAGATTTTTTGTTCGTTTTTTTGAAAAGTTTACTTCCTGGTTTGCGATAGTTGTACAAGAGTTTAAGAATCGCTCAGGAACCGCGAGTTCTGTATAGTTCAATGAAATTTGCGATAAAAGTCTTTCTCCGTTTGAAAATGTAATGTTTGTGTATAGCGGTCCTCCTTCAAGAGCAACATAATGTGGTTTAGCATACCTTTCTGGCTCGTTGTCCTGCTCATAACGAATGATCTGTGGAGTGCTCAATTTTAATGAATTTTCGTGCTCACCATATGAGGGAAGGTCTGTGAGGGACGAAGAATATTCTGAAGCCAGCTCCGCATACTGGGGAGGGTCAACCGGGATTGTCTCCGTTAATGGATATGATAAGGAGAAAGCAAATAGAAGCAAAACGAGTATCATGTAGAATACCAGAGGTGTTTGTGATGATTGAGTATTTGGCAGTTGGGGGAAATCGCAGAATTTATTCATCTTTAGCGGAATGCTCCTTTTCTTAGCTGATACAGATGAGAGCGAAAATAACGAAATGACTTTACGATTTATCCACTGAGTTGCCATTAGTTTGAGTGTTTTCTGTAACAGTAATCTTAAAAATCAGACTACGTGTGTGCGCCAGCTTTTGTGGTAAACTTTAAGCTTTCGGTTAAGGTTTTTTGCATTCCTGTCACCTGCAGCTTGGCTGGAGCCGTTACAACGAGGTTGCACCTTCATTTCTGATCACTGAGGAACGGTATAGCGTGACTGTGGCTATGACCTCTTACTTTGCGTATGTAAAGTTTTCTTGTCAACATAACTTAGCTGTTTGCAGTGTAAGCACGGTATGCTTGCTTGTCAATTAATCCTCTCAAAATTATTGAGCCAACCACTTCGAGTATAACAATGCGAAAACAGAACAAAAAGGGCTGAGACTGTTGAATTGTTGCTCTCCATTTAGTATGATGATACTTGACTATGTACACAGGTTATTGTATGAGTACTCACACTGCATTGTGTACTGCCTCAACTCGAGGCGGACGACACATGCTACACAATTGCTCTTACACTCCTGGTATGGTAATTCCATTAATGAGCCATGATGAGCTGTCAAATATGGAACTCTCCAAAAATAGTTTTGTGTCTGTTTCAAGCGTGTGCTTCCACGTTTTAAATTGCTAAATGCGGTAGCAGGATCTCACCATTTGTGGGGTGAACTGGGTGAAGAAGTATGCTCATTTCTCGTACAACATCTGCCTAAAGACGTTAAAAAAAAAATATGACTATGCAATCGGAAAAGCTCTTCATATAGTCTTGTTGATATCATAGATCGGTAAGATTTCTTCTTGAACACGGCTTCGGACACATGAAACACGTCAAGTTTATACCCAAGCGAGGATCCAGGATCCGCAAAATAGAATCCATCGCCAAGGCTGCATACATCCACTATTCTACCGCGCTTTTTGATGGGTATACCAGAAAATGTATGGTGATTATATGGATTGCCTCAGGCCAAACTTGTATATAAGGCAGACGAATCCTGTCCATCGATCTATCTCATAAAGGACAAATACATAAATAAAATGGACACACGCTCAGATTCAGACTACTACTCGTGCTGCAGTGACTACGAGGATGCGAACCTGGAGTTCTCGTTGGACAGAGTTCGTCTTCTGAGAAGCAACTCTGTTAGCTCGATTGACTCTGAGATTCTGGAGGGTGTCAAACCACATGTGATTATCGAGACTGCCCCTCGGTCTCCAATTGATATTACTCTTGCGTCGAAGAGAATCGGCCACAGACGTCTGCAGACAGTCTGCGCTTCAAAATATGAAACTAAAAACCTTTCTCCAGCCCAGATTGCGATCGCATCCATTGAGACAAACTTTGGAAAGCTGGTTATGGGGCAGTTGAATCACCCCGTGGCTCCAATTATGACAGCAAATGACCCATTTTTCGAGATCAACAAGCGTTACAATTACCACACATATGCACGGGACCAGCAGAACAGAGCAGCTAAGCTTCAGATGAACCCAGTTGCCCTGCGTTTCTTTCCATTTTCTACAAGAGAAACCACTTTATCGGTTGAGAAGAGTGGTTTGAAGGAGAAGTCCCCCTTTAAGGCCCATCACAGAGGCTTGTCGATGTTCTAATTTCTGTTGTTCGTTAGATTTTTGGATAGATTATAGATTATAGATTATAGATTTGGTTTTGTAGAATATCATTGACTTAGCTTACAGTATAGAAACAAACATAAATGGACCCACGTAAACTTAAGATGAATAAAACATTACGCAAAACGATAAAACTCAAGCTCATACAGCTCAGGCAATCCAAAATCAGTAGCGCCCCGTATGTCATTCTTAGCAACCCATAGTTTTACCGCTGGCGAGCCCAAACTGGCCAAAGGCAGCAAATCGGTGAGCTGATTCTCACCCAAGTGAAGATCCACCAACAGCGGAAACCCTTTGAAAGAGTCACTAATCTCCAGTATCCTATTGTCCTCAAGACTAATGACCCTCACTCCGCTCAAATCATGAATTCCCCCTATATCTTCGATCATGCCTGAGGGAAGAACGAGCTCTACAAGCTTTGGCATGTAGGACACATTGCGCACTCTTTCCAAGCATGGGGACGAGACGTTCAAGTACTTCAAATCAGGAAACAGGCTTTTGATCTCATCACCGTCGAACTCTTTCAACTTACAGCCGAAAATGTATAACGATTGTAGAGCCTCCACTTTTGGAATATTTTTGAACTCTTGAAGACCCAACATGCCGAGAAAGAGTTCCTCTAAGGTAGGAGGTAGCTCTTGGATACTTTTGATTTGTGTATTCATACATCTGAGCGACATTAAGCTCATCTTACCCAAACCAGCTGTGCAGCTAATTGGACAATCTATGACTTCCAACGCGTTCAAGCTGGAAATTGGAGAAAACGCATTGAACAGAGTAATTTGACATTGGAGAAATGTAGCCTTTTCTAGCTTTGGCAAATTTGAAAACAGAATAGTTTGAGAGCTATCGCCTTTTGAGACTCTGATCTCTTCTAATTTGGGCAAATCGCTCAATCGTAAGTCAGTAACATCACGTAAAAAAACTGACTTCAAGCTAGGTATATCCTCTAAATGCACACTAAGACCACCTCTATTACCCTCCAAATCAATGAACTCAATGTGTCGAAGATGTTGGAATGGTTCCAAGCATCCAGAAAAGTTACAGTGGCGACCAGAAAAAGTAACTAAAGATGGACATAGTCTCACAAAATCTAAGTTTAGTAACTGACTGAAAGAAACGTCCAAAGCCTCAAGTTTTGGAAGTTTAACATTGCAGAACTCTTGAAGCGGGTTGTTTGTGAGTTTGAGATCCACAAGGTTTGGAAACAGAAGGTTCTTAAACAGCGGGATACGATCGTTAGTCAAGTCCAACTCTTTCAAGTGCTCAAAACTAGTGAACGAAGTAATATTGCTTCCTCGGATGATTACACTTTCCAAAAGTGAGCAGTTACTGAAAGCTGATAGGTCATCAACCGGAAGGCTCAGGATCAACAAGTGCTTCAACTTGGGGCATCTTAAATGAGAGATGCTCGCGCCAAGGGCCCTGTGCCATCCACTAGATGCCTGCGCCCTGGGGAGATTAAGCACAAATTGAGAAGAAAGAACCTCTAGCTTCTGGAGATTGGGAAAAAGACTCAATTGAGATATATCCAGAAATGAGGTGTCAAAACTAAGCAACCTAATTGATGGAAATGGTCCCAAATCCTTAGTCAATGAGATAGTTTGTGTAGTTCCGCCGACATATAGGCTTTCAACATGCCCCAAATTCTTTATGTCCTTGAAATTAATGTAGCTATTGACCAAAACAAGATTTTGCAAGAAGGGTGCTTCTTCAGAGGATGTAAAGCGGATAGACTCAAGATTGAGCTCTTCCAAAATAGGGAACTTCTTATATGAATACTGGAAGCTTTGTGCCGCACTAGTGAAGTTCGCCCCTAATTTGAGAAATCTGAGCTCAGTAGTTGATCCGATGCATCCAGTCGAATACTTGTCTAAATATAATGTACTCAATGATACACTGACAGAGACGTTTACGTTTGTTGCCAAAGAAGCCAATCGAGGAAGCAGATTGAGAAACAAATCCATACTCGGCTTTATCTTCTCATAAAGAGGCTCATTGAACACGCAAATCTGTAAAGTCGAAATGTAGTTTTTGCATAGCTGAAGCAGTGCAAACGCCAGGAGTGTGTCTACGGAAAAAATGATGCTCCTGGGATCCACATTGCGCAACCCCTTTGGAAAGCTAAGGCTTGCAGATGGAGACACACATCCAATATACCCTTGGTTTTGGTATAAACAAAAGGGTCCAATCTTTTCATTCTTGTGTTCGAGCGTATACTTGTATGAGTCTGGAAGCTTTTTTCCAACAAAGAAACACACAGATCTGAAAAGATTAGGGTAGGAGAACTTCAGAGGAATTGGGGCTGTACAGAGGGTTTCAAAGTCCAAGAGACGCACAATCTCCATCACAATCTCATCTGGAAGATTACTAATGCGATCGAGGCCAAGGTCACTCTTCATTTTTGAGAAGCTGATTTGGAGGCAAATCAGATCTGGGCCAGAAGCGAATCTGATCTTATTTTAATGCGTAGTAGTATAGGCCACATGACCCCACATACGTCACGTCACATGTGCATCGGATAATCAAAATATACAAGTAACAAGCCAGTTAAGGTACTTGTTTTACGTCATACTCATCAGAGTTGGGAAGCCTGTATATATAGGTTAGCACCCCGAGACCCAGATGTGGCATCATGATTCGAGGCTAGAACAGAAGTGCGTGCGTTTATAAATATGTCAAACATAGTTTTTTAATTCAATCATCCTTGAACTTCTGAGGAATTGCAATAATGAAGTAGTAATACTTGACCTAGACAATAATTTTGAACTAAGGTTATGCTTGCTGATATCAGAGATCATAAACGGAGTATATGTTTTGATGCGGTGATCGGCAAAATGACGAACTGACTCGGTTCGGCTGAGTAAATGGACCGGCTGCTGATAATCAAACTTACCTGAGGAACGGTAGATCTTTCCTTCCAAAAGAAGCTATTACCGATTTCCTTGTGATTGCGTAAATCCACACTTGCGTATTCAAGTCAATGATAGCAAGGGCTTGCATGATCAGCAGAGCTTATCATCTTGAGTGCTCGCGTATCCAGTATTCAATGAACTAATCCATAAAACCACCTCTTACGTAAAACATAACTCATTATTTATCTATAATACAAACTTAGCAGTGCTAATGCTTCACATGACTAGCTGTTTAGCGAGTCGTGTGGGCGGGAGATGAAGTATAATCTGTAGATGGCATCTAGAATGATACTATCTGACTAGCTTCAAACTCCATAGCAATATATCAACGACCTTTCTCCGGTATCCAGAGTATAGTATAACGTCTTCAAACAACCTCCACCGCCCCTGGCCGAGCCAGAAGAGCTTCCAAAATCACATCTTCATACGCAGGCAACTCTTCTCTTTTTCTAGCCAAATCCATGACATCTTCAACCGTGTAGCTCAAATTCTCTCTCACCAAGCTCTCCTCGATGATACTCGACACTCCACTCAAAATTTTCACTGGAAACTCAATATTTCCATATTCTATGCTTCCAGAAGTTTTCCAACGGACATTTAAAAGATAACGTCTTCTGACATTGCAGCACCGGAACAGAGGAACCACATGTTCTGGGATTCTGCACAGAACAGGCACCTCAAATTCATACTCCTCACCTCTCTTAACGAAGCCAGTATCCTTTGGAGCTTTCCAATTTTCATGTTCCTTGGCCTTTTTCAGCTCAATCACGGTTTTCTCACGGTGAAATATCGGAAGTCTTCTGCTGTGTGATTCACAGATAGCAGACTCCTGAACCACACGCGACCGATTCATAAGCTTGGTGGAATCTATGAGGTCCACCAGAAGATCTTCCAAAGAGATCGCATCATTGTAGTTTTCCGGATCTTCCTTCAGCACCACAAAAAGCTTAAGATTAGGGCACTGGCCTGGAGCCAAAATGTCCGAGTCATAGAGTCGAACCTCAAGATAAAAAGGAGGAACATCCACATCTTTAGGTTTTGCTCTTGTGAACTTAGCCAACTCTTCAGATCTGTGGCTGATGATGTGCAGACACCGCTTTTCTCTCAAACAGAGGTCTGTCGAGAATTCGCGTGGTCTGAAGATGATCTGTTTACATTGAACAACGTTCTTAGACTTTTCAACGACAGAAGCTTTGAGCATGTACACTACTTTATATGCCATACCAAAGGCAGGCTCACTGGTGATAGAAGGTGGAAGAGAATACTTCATCACTTTCTGACCCCCATACAAGGTACAGACGTGGTCAATTGCGGCTTTTCTTTTCCCAAGGGCGTCAACGCGAAACGCGTTACCATGCTCTGCCTCTATGCAGCATTTGGCCTCCGCAGGTATCATCAATTTGAAGGGGTATTCAAGCGTAGTTTTACCCGAGAGAGTGGTTTTGGTCAGAAACACGTTTGTAGATTCCTCAACAAGAACATGGGTTTCCGTGTTCAAGTTATCGAGAATGTTTGGGGGAGTTTCCAAGAGGGGATTCTCCAAGAGGGGGCCTTTGGGGCCACCATAAAGAGTTCTTGCTAGACTGTGTGTGTGCTTCTCGGCAGGAAGTGTGGATTGAGAGTAGCCTTCGAAAGTCACATCAATGCTTGATATTTGTGTGTCTTTCTTGGGAGTGATCTCTACCCACCCACTAAGAGTGTCAAAATTAGTGTAGTAGGGTCTTGGAGGGGGGTTCACGTGGATAGTGATCTCACAACTCTTCATGCTGGACTACCGAAATATCAGAAAACGCGGTGTTTATATAGAAATCTGAACCTGTCTGAATTCTGGAGAATAAATAGCATCACTTAATTGATCATGCATGTGCAATGAGCTGCTTAACTTGTAATGGGGCGTGTCAGACAGCGTAGATCAGCAGGAGATGGCGAGAACAATTTGCGAAAGATAAATGGTAATATATTTACATCTTGGTTCAAATTACAATTGTTTAATAGCGGAAATGATTTTTCAATTGCATCCGAGAAGCTGCGCCCAACCGCAAATTGGCTAACAGGGTTCAATTTAGATTACTGAATGCGGAAAACAATAACGCGGAAAATTATAGAACAGATCAAGTTTTCGCGATTAAGGATGATATTTATAGATTCAGTAAATATTAGAACACGTACAATCTCATTTAAGAGCGTGGTTATAGATTTTATACCTTTCTCTCTGATGTCATAGAGAGCTTGGCCAGGCTAAAATGCTGGAATCCTTGTCATTGCTACAGCATGCTGTCATGAAATGCGTTGCGAAGAGCCGGCTGTCGGTTAATTAGCGATGCCTGATATGTTCTAACTGTAAGTGTATCACTTGAGTTACCAATAATATTAAACATTACTGATAACTAGCCTACTTGTTTTTCAGAATTTGTGTGTTGGAGTGTGTGACAACCTTTGACACTTCGCAAAACAATAAACCTTCTGCTCGCGCTTTGGCCCACTCGAACAGGGTATATTTAGATGTGCTATATAGAGGCTTATGGTGCCATGTCGGGCTGGATCACTCCTATTGAGTATTCACGACAAATTAGGCGGACGCATTATACCGCTTTAATATCTATCACCAATTTAATACCTTAAGGCACACATGGGTATCCCATGCATGCTACTAAAACTTTTAGGTAACCGCTCAGATTCAGTTGATCTGACTTGGTTCACTTTTATGTATCACGTGAAGAGAGGTTAGTCATCCGAGACTTCCAGAAGTTCCGTTATATGACCTGATAATGGCTGTTCGCAAGTATCTACTTACTCGGGCTTAGGATCACCAAAACAATAGTCAATCGGTTTTGAGGCAGATTAGAGGCAATGCGAAATGTCTTGCTATGCTGCAATTAATGATTTATTGAGCCATTTTGCTTCATACTCGAGTAGTGTTAGAGGTTTATTAGGTGGGGCAAGCGTATGATATTTGAACTAGTCCAAAATAGGTCAACTACTTAGCAGTGTTTTATGATGCTATATCTCACACGCTTTTGTGAAGATTTTAGGAAACTGGAGGATGCTCCCACTAAACCTGCCAAACCTGTCGAAAAGGATTTTTCATGGTACATTCAAACTCTGGATATAAAACAATCCAAGATATTTGTATCCTCGAAACAACAAAGTGCTATACACTTTAAACTTGTAGGCATTCATTGAAAATATCACTAGTATCTTCCCAGTGATCCACCATCAATCACCATGGAATAGCTACAAAATCTAGGAAAACACTTAGAACCTAATATACACTATATTACACTATAACTCCTCACATGCCTCACTTAAAAGCACCAACAAGCATCTCTTGAAAACTCCACTCAATTTTTCAATCTCAGGATACACATTTTTCTCTCCAATCTTCTCCTCCTCCGTCTCCTCCTCCACATCCTCATCACCCTCCAATTCAGCCAAATCCTCACTAAACTCCTTATAGTCGTCTTTCCCGAAAATACCTAGATCCTGGGGATCGAACAACTGCATCTTCTCCAAGATCTCCCAATTCTTATCCACCAAATTATCCTTCAAACTACTACTTTGAACCTGGGTCTTCACCACAGTCTCCAGCTTGCTCTTTATGATCTCATCCAATTCTTTCGTGAGCTCCTCCCTATTCACACCCCCCTCCTTCACTATAGCCTCCATGTCCAAGTGCTTCCCATTTTTGAAGTACTTCATGACTTTAAGAATGCCCCCCACCCAGTCTGCCAAGTTGTCAAAGAAGTGCTCTGTGTCATTGGCGTAACTTTCGTGCAAAAACTCTAAAATAAAGTCCTGGTACTTGCTTATCATGAGATAGAGGCTGAGGATGATCTCGTTAGCAGAAAGCAAGTACACGTAGTCAAACAAGTACTCAACCAACAGAAGCGTGTCCGAGACAAAACTCTGCATCACCTTGACACATCTCTTGAACAGCGAATTACGTGAAAAGATTGTTATCAATGGCTCGAAAAAAATCACGAGAAAGTCTTTGATGAAGTTATTCAAATAAGATTCATTCCACAATTCTCCAACAATCTCTTTATCGTTCTTTCTGATGAGAAGCTTAAATAACTCCAGCAAAATAGTATATAACCCCCCAGGCTCACCCTTCAGACTCTTAATGTTTTCTCTGCTTTGTTTAGGTACCGAAGAGTCGAGGCACGCTAAAACAGGGTCTCTCCCTAAAGCGATTTTTCTTTCTTCTTCCGGAAGCTGAATGATGCGTTCCATATTCATAACCAAGTTTTCAGCTCCTGGAAAAATCAACTTCGCCTTCGCAAGCGCAATCTTGTTATTGAGCTCTGTGATATCGGCAGAGATCACAGAGTGCAAAAGAACCTGAATGAGCGATCTGTGGGGCGTTCCTTCAGAGCCCCACATCTTGGTGATGGTAGGGGGTTGGTACAAGAAAAATTCCAAGAGTCTCTTGGCCATAGCAAGAGGATTGGTTATTTTCAAGATTTGCTGAAGAATGGTGTAAGGAAAAAGAAGGTGTATTCTTTTGATTTGGTTAAAAAGCTCATAAGAAACAGGCTCATTGGGCGACCCATTTGTGTTGAAGAAAAGATCGTATAAAAACGATGCGAAACGGAGCTTAAACCACTTTACAACTGTTTGGAGAATAGGTGACATGTCTGTGATTTTAGAGCTATTCTTAAACTCCCCAAGAACAAGCTTTGCTATAGACTCACTTCCCGTGATGTAAGAACCGTACTTCAAAAGAGTTTCCGGCGTGTACTTCTCTTCGAGATATTTTCTGTTATCTGCGTGCAAAATCAAGTCTTTAAAAACGTTCAACTCGTTCTTAAAGCGAAGGTTTTGAAGATAGATCTTCTTCTGGAAAATAAGCTGGTTTTTAATGTTTACACACCCTATATGTGTGCGCATCGTGATATCCTCTTTGTCTGCATCACTCAATACCAGAACTGGCTTACTTTCCCTAAACATGAACTCCTTAAAATGAATGCACTGCGAAATCTCTTCCACACTCAAAAGAGCCTTTAAGTAGTGGTTCAAGAGCACGCGAAGTTTTTCTCTAGGAAGAGACCGAGCACAAAACTCAGAGGCATCCATTTCGGGCGTTTTCTCTTGTGGGGTTGGCAGCCGAATGTTGAGTTTCCGAAGACCTTGTTTAAGTGCAGCAGGAGATTTCACTACGTTTGGCGAGAAGGTGTTGTTTTTTTTCTCGCCGTTTTTTGTGAGTATGTAGTCCAAAATGGCTTGAGAGTCTGTTTCGTCACCAAGTACTGTGTCAAAGTCCGGCGTGTCCGAAAGCACTTCGCCTGGCGTATAAAGAGTGGCATGCTTATACTTCGGAGGTAGTTTTGGGAGGGTGAGGCTCGGAAAAGACTTTTTGAGCTTAGCAGCAAGCTCTTTGAAAGAATCGTACCGCCGGAAAACAAGAAATTCCTGTATTATAGCTTCATCATTCTCACCTCCGGACTCAGCTATTTTGAATTTTACAGAGAGAATGAACTCATAAGTTTTTGTTGTAGTTGCGGCTCCTTTGGAAAACCCAAATATGCCTGCTCCTTGAGACACAGTCTCTACAGTACGAACTCCTATTATATCTACAAAATAACCATTTATGAATCCAGGCGAAAGCTGTGATCTGATCTCCTCTTCGCTGATATCCTCAATCTGTAGAATTTGTTGCTCCAATGCTGCAGATACATGGAGGTCTCTCTCTACGCCAGTAGCCATGCCTACAGAATAATACGCCTCTTCCTGGGTTGTACTGAGGCAACTCGTTACAAAAAGCTGAAGTGTCTTCAAAGTCTTCAAACTTGCTTTTCTGCGCTTTGTGAGCTCCTGTCGGTCTGCAGAGCTGCTGAGGTTTTTGCTTAGTATGTAGTTAAAGAAGGGCATAATCTTGTGTTTGAAGTAGGCGTTATTATTTGTAGAGTCAGGGGGGATATTGGGAACGTACTCTAGGCCCATTTTTGTGTCAACGTCCCGAAAATAGGGGAACGTCTTCACAAACTCAAGAAACACAAATTTGAGTATGGGGTACGCATCCTGGTTGGTTGCTAGAAGGGATTGCGCGGCAGAGAAGGGGTACCCAAGGTGATCGAGAAATTGGGTATGGTCTTGCCAGGAACTTTGAAACTCAGCTTCTAGCTGAGCAGCTAGAAGCTGATTTTTTAGATAGTGGTCCTGTTGGGGGGTGAGCATGAGCGGAATATTTAATAGTGCGTCTTAAGTGAGCACTGTGTGACAATTCAAATAAGCAATAGCCAATTATGTTCGGGAATGTTTCTAGATGGGTGTGCGTTACTTTATACTAAAATTCTATTACAAATGCCTGAGTGGGATGTCTCATACGTAGACCGAAGCGCAAGCGAGTAGAATACAGTAGTGGATTGTCGTCCTATGTAGTGTGTATATTAGAGCTTTGGAGACAGCAATTATCAAACCCATTTTTCAATACTTTACGAGGCTAATATGTGATTCTAAGAGCCTCAGAAGCTTTGAACCTTCTAAGGCGTGCTCTGTATTAACCTCTTTACTCAATAAGGAACCCGGAAGGAAGCAGAATCTCTTTGATTTACTTCTACCAAATCTAAAATATGTACAAATTCGATAATTCCGCAATTTTAGTTTCCATCTCATCTAACTGCATCTCGCCTCATGCCTTACAGCGATACAGAATCTTTTGCAGCCTCCGATGATGAGTATGACTCTGGCATCGATTTTCTTCTTGGAGACTTTGTGATGATCATGAGCATTCATTCGCGTAAGGCCTTGGTTGACATCACAAACAAGAGCAACAAGAATGGGCCTCGGCTACTGAGTACGAGAGCTGAAGGAAAGGAGAACAAGATCGGTCAGGCTAACTGACTTAAAAAGTCAGCTGAATGATAAGAAAGCTACCATTCTTACATGTGATTCATAAGCTGAAAAGGAGTTACAACTCTGTCTACAGACGTCAAATGAAGACTTTATTACTTACAAGTTTTTGGACAAACAAGTACAAACGATGGAGCCTACCACTCATGGGCTAGATACCACTTGGCTAAAAGCCTTGAAAACAGCGGAGGCTTTGAATGGAAGCTTGCGTCTTCCGTTGGAGTCTGCTCTTAACTTCTTCTTTTGAATCGATCGAATGATCGTTTCGTGTTATCGAATCCAGTCCATGAATGAGCATTTAGTATTAACAAGTGCGAGTGGTATTAAGTACAGGGAGGTATGTGACAAAAACTAAGATCTGCGACTTTTTCGAGACATGGCTTCCATGAAGCACCTCACAGTCTAGGTAAGCATTCTTTGCTTAATAACGCTAAAGCCGATCTTAAGTACTCGTGGTCTCCAACGAGACCACACTTCAATCCGAACATTTCCAATTCTTCGTCGTTGAGCTTCGAAAACTGCTCGTTCATTAAATAAAAGTCCACTAAAACCTCCGATCTGTTCCGCACCAAGTCTGTGATCATCTTTCTTGTGAAGAATCCAAATCCAAGGTCAAAGAATTTGTGCAAAAAGGTCAACTCTTGCGATGTATAATCGTACATCTTACCCTCTTTCAAGTACAGACTAACCAAGTTGCGCCCGACGCGCTTGCCGACACGTGATACCAACATATCAGCCTTTTTCTTAGCCACTTTTTCGTGCACAGAAGGTAGGACACACGTAGATGGCACAATTTTTGGGAATGCAACGAATACCAAAGGAGAGAACTCTTCCAATAATACGAGCAATAAAGTGAAAACAGGGAGCTTGCGGAGGTCTCTTTCTGTCCGTAAAACTGTTTGGTATTCGCTTCGGTTGATCGTGGGCTCTACAGGTTTTTTTTCCACAGTCTTGAGATAGAACTCATTCAATAAGTATTCTGTGAGGTCCCTTCCGTTTGTAAATCTCCCATAAAAGACATTATTATGAGATTTTTTTGACACATAGTCAATCAACTCATAATGGTATTTCTTGCTCAAAATGATGTTCTTTTCCTTTCTGTTGTACCATATATTTTTGATGCCGCTTTTATAAAACTTGACAAACTGTAGTCCGTACCCGGCCCACTGTCTCAAAAAGAGAATTCGGCTGTTTTTATGTTGCTGCTCTATCTGACTATAAACCACTTTCTTCGTGAGAAGCTTCCCAGGAAGCGTGCGCAACGCGTTGTAGGGATCCATGAAGGTTGAGGCTGAAAATTGATTTTGCAAAAATCAAATAGGGTGTTTGAGTTAGATGAGCTACGCAAAGTTTTTTGAGCAATATCAGTAACTCCTTTTTTCAGAGAATAATTGATGGCTACAGAGACATTTTTCGCAGTAAAGGACTGGTGTGGCGACTGAAGAGGCAGTACAAACAGATGATGCAGTGCACCTCATAATAGCTTGTATAAAAAAAAACACATGGGGACCCCTAGTAATGATTTCCACAATTAGATTTCAAGCGAGCTAGAAGATACACTTTGACTACTTTTAACTCAATTCTAGCTTGATTATTAACATCAAATTAGATAAACACATCAGAGGCATTTTACAGCCATCTGCTAGGCTTCTTCGAGAGTAACCTGAACTGGGAAAAAAAACGAGAGAATAGAAGTCTCCCTAGTAAATTTGTTCACTTACATTGCTTGTTCTTTCAGCCTAACCCGCGATACTTCTCCTAAGGAATGCCCACTCAAATCTTCAATTCCTCACTCAATCTCGATTCGCCTGTCTGGATTCGAAAGCGCACAAGAAACCTCAATCACACCCCTCTTTGTATCTTAGAATGCGTCAGTCGAAGCAATTCATAGTCCCGCAATATCGCCAACGGTGAACCTTCTTATAACTATAAAAGTTCTTTGCGTCACTTTTTGTTTGCGCCAAGAAGGCCTGAGGGTTGATGTCTCTCTTTATCTTAATACTCTCATTCGAGGATTTCCTCGGCCTCCCTTTCACACCTATTTCATAGAGTGATTTGGCCATTCACATCCACGAATAGTCAATTGACGCTGCAGCCTTTCTCCGTTCGCCGATCAAACACAGAGTCATTTCAAAAAAAACCAGAATGCCCACTGAACTCCATAAATCGCTGCTTCTCGAGATCCTTCAGGCGAGGAGCACCCACCTTTTTCAGGTAAAAGTGACTTTCTTGTGATGCGTTCGCAATAAGTGCGGGCCAATATCTAGAGAGCCAAAGCTCTCCAGACAAATAACGCAGTGGTGGTCCTCAACAGCCACAAATGGATGTATCCTGTTACGTATATATGATTCGTCGTCTTAACGCCTATCCAATCAAACACGTATGTATACTGAGTTATACGTAAGAAATTAAGGAGCTTACAAGTAGAGAAGATAACAATATATCGAGCCATGTAAAAGTTAAATGAACGCACAATGTCAGACGAAAATTCCAGGTCTTATTTTGCCATTTGTTGATTCAAGCTTTCTAAGTTAGCTTTTTCGTGATGTCCTTCTTGCCTGGTCCCAAAAAAAGTGGTATATGCACCTGTAAGTGAGATTTTACCAAATAAAACACAAGGTCAGTCAAAATACGTGTATATGTATTATTTTCTTGAGTTGATTACAAAATAGGCATGGCATCATTATTCACCGATTTGAAAAGAGTGTAACCGTTCTGAGAACGCATTAGTTCAGGATAAACTCTTAGTGGCTAGTTCTGTATAGCATTGCATATTGAGAAGGCGAACCTTATATGTTTTGAGTATCAGGAAAAAGTGTACTGGGTTGATTTGGCCTATCACTAGCAAACAAATCGGTACCAAAAAAGCTGGGCTAGAATTGTCAAAATGACACCCAGATATTGAATTGAAGGTTCAAATCGAATATCATACCAGTTTGTAGCTAATAGATCAGCATAGGTATTCACTTCACTTATAGTGAACGACGCAATACTCGCTCCTTTCGCGTTACCTGTTTAATCGCTCTCCAAATCCATTTCATCGCTACTTTCCTCCCCCCTCACCAACCCCCTTGCCACCTCTCCCACACCCTCGCCCCTTCTAAACTCCAACGTCGGTTTAGCTAATCCAAATATACGAGCCGTCTTTCTGAAAAACTCCCCCTCTGGACTCCCACCTCTTTTTTGCAACGGCGTGGACACCGCAAAGTCCACCCGCTTCTCTCTGAAAACACGTTTATCAGACGCATTTTGGTTGAGCGCTCGCTTGAGAAGATCATTAGCTATCGGATCGTTTGGCGATACTGCCAAAGCATTATGCAATGCCTCAATACTTTTGAAGTACTGCCCCGTTTTCAAGTAAACTAACCCAATTGCTGCATATATATTAGCATCTCTCACACTCAGCTTGAGCACCTCATGGAACCGTGCAAGGGCTTGATCATACCGCCCCATTTTACGATAAACGTGCCCCAAATTCAGGTTCACACTCACCCACAGCTTCGAGTCGCTTGTAAGGTGCGCAGACTCTGAGAAAGCCCGTAAAAAAAACCATTCAGACTTTTGGAGATCTCCACCGTGGAAGTGCACCACTCCAATTTCGTTCAATAAAAGAGGATCTTCAGGGCATACGCTGTAAGCGGCCATCATGTACTCTTCTGCCAAAAGCAAGTTGCTCATTTGCAAGTACTGCATACCCAAAAACAAGTTTGGTAAGTGAGTTCCTGGGAAAAGACGAGCAACAGTGCTGTAAGCAGTGATTGCATGTTCGTGTTCTCCCTCTGTCGCAAACGTGTGTGCAAACCCGATCCAGGCCTGCCCAAAGTTGGGGTTTGCCAATGAAGCCTTGCTGAAGAACTTACGTGCCTCAGATACCCGTCCTATGGAAAGATAGTATATTCCAATGGCCAACCACGAAGTACAGTTTTTTGGATACGCTTCCGCGAGCCTGTTGGCCGCAAGGAAAAGCTTGTTTTTCCCCCCCAACTCGTGAAGGGCGCTCAAGTAAAGAGGAAGCACCTGGAAGTTGAACTCGTCCTTCGAAAGAAGCTTTTCGCAAATGGCCAAACACTCTTGAAATCGGCACTGGATGAAGAAAAGATTGGCCTTCGAAACAAGCACGTCTGCATTGTCTTCCAAGCCGTACTCCTCCGCCAAAACAGTCTCAGCCGCAGCTATTCTGCTGAGATGTATGTACTTGTTGAGACGAGTAGTGTATAAGCTTTTGATGAGCTCTGCGTTCTCGTCGAGCTCAGAAAAGTCCAACTGCTCAAGCAACTCCCACTCTTCTCGAGGGGTCAAGAAGCTGTTTGACACAAGCTCGTTGAACGCCTCATAACACTTTACGTCCGCCAAAACAGCCTCTTTGTAGCACTCTTTAGCTCTGTCAAAGTTGTTTTGGTTTGCGTAGATCAACCCCCGGAGGTAGCACATACTAGCTTCCAATCTAATCCCACCATCCTGGTTCTTCACACCAGCTCCAGCGTCTCGAAATGGGTTCTCTTCTCCTAGAACGTCGAGTGCTTCCTCCCACCTCAGAAGCTTTGTGAGGCAGAGCGCAGCAAGGTATCTACAGCTTACAGAGTGTACGAGCGGCGCAACAAGTACGTGGGCGCGGCGGAAGTCACCGGTAGAGTAATATGCCTGTGCTAGCCAGAACGCATCGTTGGGGTCGTTAGTAAGCGCATACACCTTGTCACCCACACAACACGCTGTAGTATAATGATGCTGCATGAGCGCGTCGTGCCGCCAAAGACGGAGCCTCTCAGCCTGAGTAGGTGGCGAAATGCCCTCGCCCTGTTCTGTGGCTGGGGAAGAATGGTCATAGCGAAAGCGCTCTGGGGTATGCTGCAGAGATGTGCGTTTGGGGGCAGGAGGGGTGTGAATGGGAGGAGCGGAGGGGGTGAGCGGCAGGCGGTAGAGGGGAGATATCGCAAGGGTAGAGTTGTTTGCAGGTGAGATGTTGTTTTTCATGGTTCTATTGATTTGATGAGTATAAGCAGAGGTAGTTGAGTGGGTATGAAAATTGAACTTATAATGTATGTTATTTCAAAATGTAGGAGATGCTCAAAAGTACTCTTGTAGAGAGAGGGCTCAGATGGATCACGACGTTGAAAGTCAAAGAAGATCTCACTAGTTAGATGGAAAATATAAGTTAGATCAAGGGAATGAGTGAATCCAACGCGTTAAAAGAGCCTACCTAGAGCCGTATTCCTGGTCAGTAGAATTCAAAAGTATTTTGAGTAGCACATACTAAGCACAATCAGCACTGAGGAGTTTTTTGGCGAGTTGTGTACTGCTGCAGAGTGTTTACATTTGATTTCCCGCGTGCGCTTAGTGATGGCTTTTATTAGACCAGGGCCATGACAATTCATATAATGACAGTTCGTTGTTATTTTTTTGTTGAGAGGTTCTTTGTTTTTATTAGATTATTTGGAGCATTCATGAACTCACCTTTAAGTATACTTCAGATCGTTCCTTAAACTCCCGCGTATGGCCTATTTCCCAGAAACTTCACGCACACATTGAGTATATTCTTCAAATGAACCGACACATTACAGAAGAACGTTAAGCAAGCTTCTTATGTTTCTCACTATGTATATATTGAAGCGTAGACCTTCTCTCCCCCTTCCCAAATCGAGAAGAAACAGAGCCTTTCTAATAATGGATGGTGCTAAACGGCTGGCTTAACACTTTATTTAAGATCAATTTGCTTCTTTTGTCTCCTCAACTTGTTATCCATACATCCGTGAGTTGGAGTCGAAAAGGCTTGACTGAACCATGAACACGATGCACTACAAGCAGAACCTACAAGCAGAACCACACGTTCGAGAGCAGGTGGAAGTTAGGTTACGTATTTCACTTAAAATTGATTGTGGCTTTGAAGTGACTGCGGTGAAGTCGTTCACATTAACGCGACCTTTTTGGGCTACTGATTCACCTGCTCGAATTTGCAGGGGCCTTCGACCACTTGACAGGCGAGTCCATCGTTTAGGGTGGATGATGTGCGGGGAAATTGGTAAATTTCCCTTCTCTTATAAAGGAGTGGGGGATGCAATTTTCCGTGAGGCAAGTGGTGGAGATGTGTTAAGCAGATGTGGAAGTGTTTGCAGGAGGTGATATTTATCCAGTAGATTTGGTGAGTCGGATCCATGTGGCGGGGGGAAGTCCATTAAGCTCTCTTTGTCTCGATTGAGCAAATCATCATATGAGCTGCGATTAATGAAAGAACGTCGGAAAGATTCTTCGCAGGAGCAACGCTAAAATAGGCAATTTCCTTCTTGAAGATACTTAATGAGACTAAGCACCATGACTGTTGGTGTTTTAAATGCTAAATGAGAGCAACTTTAGACCGTTTCAATATTTTCGAGCTATTAATTACTTCATCTATTTAGTTGGCTTAATTAATGTGTATTTTTCTCAACGTCATTCAATTCAAGAGTTTACACTAATTCCCAATGAACGCAGAAGATTCCTTAGAAAAATATTTCAGTTATGTTAGAAGTTTCGAAAGAGTGGTTAACTTTTTTGAAAAACTGCACTTTATCAAAGCATCGATGCAGATCTGAAAATATCGTTAAGCCAGCTCAACGGTTCTGCGTTTCGATACCAATCATGAAAAGCTGTTATTTGCTTTACTATAGAGGCTCAAAATTGCTATGTGAGCTATATTTGTTTATTCAATCTGATTTCATATCTTAAATTCAACTTTTCTGGATAATTGGAGAAAATGGATATTTGGAGTGAGGGACAATTTATTAGACACAACACTAAGAATAGAGCTGAAATTATAGAGACCAATGAGTTTCTTCTCAGTATGGTTTTATAGTTGAATTATGCGCTAGACAATCGCAAAAAGGACCACATGCACAGGCGCATTTAGCAAACGTTTCGAGCAGCTGGATCATACTTCTCAAAAACTAATTTGAAACAGTTCTCTCAAACATTCCTCTCAAAAACGTGAACTTCTCATAAGCATTACGCGATAAAAATCATCTTACACAGCTACACAACCTGAACAATATTATAATACATAGATGCCGATGAAACGCTAAGTGCGACAAATGCTAAGCCCTAAACGGGAAAATGGTAACCAAATCGTGCTTAATTAACAAGCACATCTTCTCTTTCAATCTCAATCTCCACATTCCGTCTTCTTCTTCTCTTCTTCTTTGCACCCTCCTTTTTCTCCTCATTATTGAACTCGTCCCTAGAGTGCTTATCAAGACCCTTCATATTATCGTCATCGTCCACATCACTATCACTATCACTGTCCTCGCTTGCGCTCTCATCACTTTCGCTGCCCAACATCTCCTCCAAATCCTCCATGTCCATCATTTCGTCGTCGTCTTCTTCCACATATTCGATTTCTGCCTCTTCCTCCTCTTCTTCCTCCTCCTCTTCCTCGAACTCTTCGCCCTTGGTCTCCGCTAACACTCTCTGCCACACCTTCTCGTCAACATTCAAAGGTTTCTCAGATTCTCCGTACGCACCGCTCTTGAGTCTGCCCAAAAGCTCTTTTTCTATAGTCTTTTCTATCTTGGCTGCACTTAAAGCCTTTCTCTCTCTATTCTCTTCTCTCCGCTTGACCTTTGGGGCAATCCCCACATAGTGGCGCTCCTCTTCTCTAAGCGCCATACGTCTTTCTGTGATGGCTATCTGTGTGAACTTGGTGAGTCTCTGCTTACACTTGTGAATGGAGAACTTGTTCCAGTAAAGAAGATGCTCGTCTACCTGTGCGAGAGCCGTTTCGTAGTTTTTCAGGAGCTTGATTCTCTCCCAGAGTTTCAGTGGTGTGTGTGCTCTTTCTGCAGTCTTCATGTATAAGTAGAGTCTGCCGTCAATATTTTTGACTGTTGCATACTTTGCGTTTGCTAATGGACACAGTTGACGCAGGCAAAGACCGGTGACATTGTATTCGTTCCGGCAGAAATTCTGGTAGTCTGTCTTCATCTTGTACAGACAAAACTGCTGGTTGATTACCTGCCAGATAATTTCGTCGGACATGGCGGTATATTCAGGTTTCTATAGGTGTTTCAATTGTTAGGTCAATATTTCGAGAGCCTTGCTCAACTGGGGATCGAGTTTCCGAAGTGTTTGGTTTTTTTGAGGCCCCTTGATTTTTCAAAAATATTTTTTGATGTGGGAAAAAAATTTGCGATGAAGTTACCCGGAAAAACCGGTCGGGACTGGTCGCAAGACGTTGAGGTATTTTTAAGGTGTGGGTGGTTATCAAAAGTCTAATTGATATAGGCTCAGTTGATAGAATAGCGATTTTATTTTGAAATCGCGATTTGTGTAGACCCGCGATTGGCCAATAGGAGAGAAGAGAGTAAGCAATGATAGTTTCTCGCTTATGATTAGGATGGCTAGCCCTGCGGACAAAGAATACAAAAGACAGTAAAACATTTTTGATTCAACAGTCTGTAACAACTTTTGTAGAGGAATGATGCCTCGTTTGTACCGGTCATGGTCCCTATGATATCAATGAAAAAGTAGTATTTTCTGGCTTCTAACTTGTATTTTGAATAACTATTATACAAAATTTTATCTGAATTACCAATTGGTGAAAGTTTTTATCTTGTGATTTGATTCAGTTGCAGTTCTCAGTCTTAAAAGAGGAGCATCAACAATGCATCGGTTCGTTTCATAGAAAACGATACAGACTTGGATTATACTATTTATGTCGACCATTTAAGTGCTTAGCTTCTACTCACTCCGAAAAGTATCACGAATACCCGCGTGTGATAATCTTTGTAGCGTTGAGGGTCTATTCACTGTCCTATAAGAAATATGTAACGGAAAGGGCCCAACGTGTTGAAAAAGAAAAGAAAAGTATTCTTTTTCATTCGAGCAAAATTGTTTGCTTCATTTTCATTTATCAGGCTCATACGTTAGGTGTGACTGTAACTCGCTTACTAACCTTCACAAATCAATTACAAAACTCTTTTGGCGCGAGTCATGTTGTAAACGAAACTTATTACTTCGAAGATTGAAGACTGTCACAGTGTCTCACTGGCTCTATAATTGGAAGCGACGATCTTAATCCCTAAGCATATGGAGCTTAAATTAAGCTTTGTGATGCTACGAGGGGCTGTACTGTGCTATTGTGTGCTAATATCTGACTTGTTCACAAATGCCTAAAATGAATCAGATTAGAGTATTTGTCATATTTTCAGGTTACTCACCTTTTCAGCATAAATAAATGGATTGCCGTTGTATCAATGGTTCGAGGTGACTTTGTGAGGAGAAAGGGATACAGCAAGGAATTTGTCCGGTTTTCTGAACCAATTATTTCTTTTTTTGAAATGTGTACGACAATCTGGTATTTCGGGATCTTCATACAGAGTCTACAGATATATCTATGCTCATTTCTGACGGGCAGCAGTAAGGTCAAACTTTGAATTGAAACCAGAGAATTCAATGTTTTAAGGCTATCACGCAGATATTAATATAGAAGTATACACTGTGAAAGTTTTAGCCTTGTTAGCGCTGGATCACCACAGTATGCGCCTCTGACAGAACGTATAACTAATTTGTATGCACACTAACTATGAAAACTCAGACGCTAGTTATTATGACACTGACATGATGAAATGAACTAGCAGATATTTGTTCACTACTATGATGCGGATCTGTAGCATTGTGTGATATTCTAATATTCTTCTTATGACATTTTCGAAGTTGTTGTTCCATGCGTGGAAGCATGTAAAAGATTTAGCCTGCCAGACGACTGACACGGCCACTTTACGAACCGGCCACTGTGGACCTCACTAACCACAATAGTTTTTTGTTTTATGTCCCTAGATGAAAAAGTATTTCCTACACTCTAACAATAGACGACACAAATAATTTGTGCATGTGTTTCCTTGCATGGCCCTACATAAAAACGCTGTTACAGATGGAAAGTTATCAGGAAAAAGTTTAATAACTACAGCCTGCTGATTCCAGCTTCGATCCCAAAGATCACGCTCACTCAAGTTTGTTTGAGTTCTTCTTTTGCAAGATGTTTTGTGCAGTAGAATTTGTGAGTTCATAAATTCATCAAACAGCTCAAAACAGAAAATATGGTATTTTGTTTGAAAAAAGCCACTTATGGATGTGCGGTGTGCTCCTGTTTTGGAAAGCCCTCGCATGTCCTCAAAGGACTGTTTTAGGATGCATGTGCCCGATATGAAACAACGGAAATGGTGGTACGCAAGGGACAAGCGATATCCAGGGCAGGCTAATGCCAGAATTTAATCTAAGGTCAGGGGATGATGAAAATGTTAATGTTCTGTGGCGTTTATTATGAAACTTAATATCACATAGTTGTTCTTCTCACTACAGGCGAAAATCTCGAAGAGAGTCGTAAATATCACTTTCACTTAATGGATTACTCAGCTATCCACAATTTGGTAGTTTTTCAATTTTAGAATATCACTCGTTTCGAGGATCGACATATTCCCTGACATTATAAGCCCTTGCTGAAAGCCTGCAGCTCGGCTCAAACAACGTTGTTTCAAGTAATAAAAATACCCAATATATAAATCCAGGGATATCTGCTATCTTTACCATCTTCTCATCACCTCTAATTGTCTCATCATGTTGTCAGTTCCTCGGTCCTTCAATTATGCCCTGCCTAAAGCCCAGACTGCCCAGGCATCTCAAGACCCAACAGCGCCTAGAAAGATCTCGCTTCCCTCATTTGACCTGCTATTGAAGGCCACAACAGTACCCCCAGCTCCAGTCACTCCAGCGCCTCTGACTTACACATACAGCTATCCTAGCCCTCCTTACAGACATTACAACATTAGTCCTCTCTCACAGCCTCTTGGTCTTCCGCCTATGGGTCCTGGCCCTTTTGCCGAGACACCTGGAGCGACACCGCAGCCTAGAGTTGAGCTCAAGGCTGAGGTGCCAAAGCCAGCGGCTAAGCCTAAACAGAAGACTGTCAAACAAAAAAAGACTCTTTCATTTGATGAAATGACCTCTGTATTTGTGTCTGATCCTAATTTTGAAAGCAACATAAGAAAGTTCAAGTGCCAGACTTGCGACAAGCGGTTCAAGACGTTGGGACACCTCTCTAGACATAAGCAGATTCACTCCCTGGATAGAGTGTCTAAGGGTAAGCCTAAGAAGGCAGCTCCATTTGTGGAGCACAAAATTCAGTTCTAGTTTCATTGCATGGTTCGGTATTATAGATGTCATTGTGTTTTGAATGTGTAGTATTATATATGTTAGTGAGCACTAGATGCCACCTTCATTTCCAGAGGTCTGAAAGTTCTAAATTACCTGATGTGGTTAAATCAATTAATATGTGACTTTATTCGGCTACATGATAGACCAGACTGGCTGGATGGACTCCGATGCCGCACTCTTGACCTCTTCGCTTCAGGAATAGGTGTCTTGACTCCTATAGCAATCATAGTTTGACTTCATCTATATCATCCGTTTGAATGACAACTCCGTGTAGTTGCCTTGTTTCAATTATAGAGTTTTACTAAAACAAGTTCGCCCCATGGTTTTATTTCGCCTTTGATGCAGCCCTTTTACCTCTAACACTGAAGCAGACCTGCATGTCAAACGTTGCAAAGTGTGAGTAAGAATGACAAATGGTGACTCTGCTCATCAGAGTAATGAATATGTGTAACAATGTTTTGGACACGAGATTTCGTTTAATTGAAGTAATTTTCAATATGGGAATCGATTCCACTATTGCAACAGTATGTTACTAAATCTATCATTCTAGAGATCTAACAGTTTAGTGGCAAACAAAGTTTAATAAGTCCGCAATTTCAAAATTGAATCGACTTTGTTTGCCACTTTGACTTTTTTAGAAGAACGTTTATTCATTTAGCTTCGTCAAATTAGGACAATTAAATGTTATACTACAAGGCAGAGATTTGTACGTGCTTATTCGAGATGAAGAAGCCCTTTTTAGAACTTACGAGATATTTCAAGAGATTTTCTCAATCCGCTGTTAGGGCACACCACCTTGATTTCCTATTTTGGAGGAATGTATGCTAAGGCAAGAGCCGATCAGATGACGTGCCGACTCAAGAGTTTGCTATAGCCGAGAATACTAATGTTGTTCCAATTCTAATGGGCAAGCAAATGTAGTCTACATAGAAGACTTGGCAATAAAATTGTGAAGTGCTTGACTTTTTATGGCTATCTTCCGGTATTTAGTGTGTTTTTAACTGATTTATGAACCAGTCTAAGACGATAGCTCAACGATGGGAAGATTTAATAGAATCACTTCAAGCCAATACCTCTTCATAACACGAGAAAATCTGTCAAATGGCTGATTGAAGTCTGTAGATAATTTGCAAGACTTACAGATTAGAATATATTATAAGGATTAACTCACATAAATGCAGCCCTTCACAACATATCTGAACAACGTGGAAGCCACTTCAAAAGAGTTGAATAGTTGTGATTTTATACATCGAGTTAGTTATGTACGAATTGTGGAAAATAGTATCAAACTGAGAAAGAGAGCTCACATAAAAAACTATATAAAGTACTCCACGTCAATGCCCCTTGAAGCTAAACAGGAAGAGACTAAACACAGATAATATGAAGCCAGAAATTTTGTTTCTATGAATTTCTTGAAGGAGTACAAAATAGGGACCTATCGCCTCTGATGAGTACGCGTAGACGAAGTATCAAAAGTGTGCAAGAAGATAGCTCAAGCTCCCCCTATTAGTATCACAAAACGTGTGAACAAAACCCATTTTTCTGTTAAAATTCATTTCGGACTTTCGATTACTTCGCATACGAAGATCCTCGCAAGACTGATTAAGAAGCTTCATAGGTGCATTGCTAAGCGCCCCCACTCGCTAAATGAATAATCAAGCTTACGCATCCTATATATCGCCTGTCGTGCTAATAGCTCACTCTTTACTTCAAAATGACTTTTGTACAAAAAAAGCAGGTCATAATAATTGGTGCCGGAATTTCTGGCCTTAAAGCGGCTTCGGACCTCTACAAGGCCGGAGTAACAGACATTCTTGTTCTCGAAGCACGAGACCGGGTGGGGGGGCGACTCTTAACAATAAAAACCCCGGAAGGCAACACCTACGATCTCGGAGCAAGTTGGTTCCACGATACCCTCCTGAATCCTCTTTTCAAAAAATATGTGCTTGAACAGAACCACACACAGATATACTACGATGATGCCACCAGTGAGGTTTACACGTACCACGAGCATAAGGATGGAGGTTTTGAGATTCCAGGGGCATGGGGTTTGGATCAGGTGAGCCAAGAGATCGAGAAGTACATAGAAATGGCCAAGTTCAGCGACCTCTCGTCAGAAGACTGCACACTATACAATCTGGCAGTGGATTACGTTTACGATATGCGCAAAGTGCTTACTGCAGACCAGATCAAATACGGCCCTGAGCTCCTCCGGACAGTGGAGCTTTGGCACGGTATCAGTTGGAAGATGATGAGCAGCAAGTATGCGGTCAACGACAACGAAGGTCGTAACGCGTCAAATCTAGACGGATACCTGAAAATTCTTGCGGACATGGTCGGAACAATTCCCGTGGAAATTCTCAAAACTGGTATCCAAGTAAAGAGCGTAGAAAAGTTACAGAATGGAGGACTGGAGGTTGTCAAAGTCACAACTGCTAAAGATGAATGCGTAGAAGCTGATTATGTTATCGTGACGGCGCCACAGCTGATTTTGGCTCTTCCGCCTACAGATTCTGGAAACATCAATTTTACGCCTAGACTTCCTCAAGAAATCTCAGAACCACTCAGGAAAATGCATTTTTCTGCTCTCGGAAAGATTGTTCTTGAGTTCAAACTGGAAAATGAGATGTTCTGGAACAAGAACGTGGACAAATTTGTTGTGCTAGCAAGACCAGACCACGTGTTTTCAGAGTTTGCCAGTGAGATTGATCTGTCAAGAAAAAACCCAAACAACAAAAACAACAATGATGGGGTCAACGACATTTTGAAGCCCGATTTTAAGGACGTTGTCCTTCCTATTGACTTGCATCTGGAGTACTATGATTTCGAGAAACACCCTGAAAATGTTCCTTCAGTCTATGACCACCCAATTGTGTTTCTCAACAGTTACACAAGCAAAAAGACTCCTACACTCATTGCGTTGGTGCAGCTGCCTGTGACCAACTACATTGAACGGCTCAAGTTAGAGCAGGTCTGGGAGTTTCTCAAGCCTACGCTTTTTGTTCTTGCTAGCAAGCACAGCAAAATCAAACGCATGAGCGACCTTCCAATCCCTAAAAATATCTTCACTACTCACTGGACAACAGACCCATTTTCCAGAGGCACGTATGCAGGATGTGCGCCTGGAGACGATCCCACAGATCTCATCTTGGGACTCAGTCGAGGATGGGGCCGCGTGAGATTTGCGGGTGAGCATACCATTTTTGAGGGGGCGGGCTGTGCACATGGGGCGTGGATGAGTGGGAAGAGGGAGGCTAATTGGGTGTTGGATGATTTGGGAATTCTTAGGGAGGAAGACGTTTATGTAGAGTGATTGCTATAAATGTTTTTGCGAGAAAAAATGGTGCTATAATGATTGGATAAACAGTAGGTTTTAAGATCAGTTAATAATCAAGTTGATCAATTGTTTTGGTGATACAATTGATGTCTTCTTTAATGAACCATGCATGAGTGCGTAAACGTGTTTGTTATAGTCTTATGTTACTGTACTTCTGTGTGTTGTAGAGGAATACTGATGTTATACAGTAAATTTACTTCATCCTTTGGAAAAGGCTATGCCCTCATCTTTTTGTGTGCCTTTGCTTTTTTAGTTGATTCATTTCATATGTCAAAGTGACTAAAATTCTCAACTGAGATTTGGTCTACTGCAATCGGGCTTTGATGCTTTAAGATATTTCAATACAACCTGTGTAAAAACACTTGCTAGTATTCACTTGAATCTGTGCGTTGCAGTAAAATTATTGTCATGCTCCTCTGAGCCGCTCGCCTAATTCTCAGTGTTATGACGTCAAAATTCTCTCCGAAGCCGAAAAATGGATAAACCAGCTTCTTGGCATTCAAACGGACTCTCTTAAACTGAAATCCAAGCTAAAGCTATTTATACAATACATGTGTTAGTTTAAAGACGTTTATGTATTCATGCAAGATCGTTAGCACAAATTGCTTTGTTAATACAAAGCCACAAAGAAAAACTGAGAAAACTACATAAACATTCAAAGCAAAAGTTTATTTATTCAATCGTAAACTTTGAAATTAGTTTATTTTTTCCCACTGGCTCGGTTACGCCCACGTTTCCTTTTTTCCGGGTAACCGAGCAAGTATATTTCCAGAGTGTCAAATCCACCTCACACTAGAAGTTTAGGCGAAATGAGTGATCCCACCGAGGGGTAAGTGAATTCCTATATGATGGGCCTATTGGCCCAGAATGTATTGTGCTACTTGACTCTTTAAAATTTGCATTTTTTCCTATTTGTGCGAGATATCAGACATATTATGGCCGTCTAGGTATGAGACCCATTCTGTCTTGATGCTTGGTCTCTTGGTTATGAGCGGTGAATTGAGGCTGAATCGAGACACTCATTCGCGGAGCCTTTTTTTAGTGATTGCTGGTATTGCCTTGGTTGTGCCACTTGTGCACTTTAATCAAGAAGCACCCTCAGCAAATCGCAATTGAGATCTATCGATAACTCTAATTTTCTACAATTGACAAACGAAAATCGAGCAAGTAATTGGAGCGTCTTAGATTATATCAAATAAGAATTTGTGAACCCAACTCACCAGAAAATGCAACAAACACGGAGACATCAAACAGTTCAAACTCCATACTAACTAGAAACGCCCCCCTCCTCAAACTTAAATTTCTCGATGCTCTCAAGAGCAACGACCTCACAAAGGTGAATCGTGTTTACACCACTTCCTCTTCCACATCCCCACAGATTGTGCACCTCAAGCTGCAAATCCTCCACTTGGCAGTGCAAGTTTCTCTGACCTCCCTTTTCAAGCAGCTTCTTGGCTCTCCTACATACCACGCTTTTGTCAACAAGCAGGACGATAGTGGAAACACACCACTCCATTGTGCGTGCGCTGCCCAGCGGACGGAGATCGTAGAAGTGTTGTTGGCCGACCCCGACATCAACGATACGCTCCTCAACCTGGCAAATCAACAGCCAATGGACATGATTCGTAGTAACCCTCTGCTTTTTAACATTGTGCAGACTCTGCGTTTGCGGTACGTAGAGAAGGTTCTGATGGACCTTCGTAAAGGCTTCACTAAGCGTGATTTCAAAAAGCTTGACGCGATTTTTTCGAACCCAAGAAATGTGGAACTTTTGGACATCAATGGCCTTGATCCTGAGTCTGGTGACACTGTTCTCCACGAGTTCATTAAGAAGAGAGACGTGGAAATGGTTGCCTGGATCTTGGCTCACGGTGCAGACCCGTTTCGCAGAGACAAGAGAGGAAAACTTCCATTGGAGATTCTCTCGAAGCTCAAAGCTTCCGGGCAGGCTGAGCAGCTCAGAAAAATGCTCAAGAAAGCCTCGAAAGATCAGAGTGTTGTGGATCCTGTATCCAACACCCAAATGGTGATGATCAACCTGCGGGGTGTGATGGAACAGGCCCCTACCTATAAAGGGTATCTCAAGAAGTGGACCAATTTTGCATCTGGTTACAAGCTCCGTTGGTTCATCCTTGATTCCCAAGGTATTCTTAGTTACTACAAAAACCAGGACGACATCAACAGCAACTGCAGAGGGCTGATCAACCTCAAAAACTGTAGATTGCACTTGGACCTGAGTGAGAAGTTGAAGTTTGAGATTCTTGGGGTTCGTAACGCAAACATCAAGTGGCATTTGAAAGGTAACCACTCTGTAGAGACGAGTCGTTGGGTGTGGTCTATCTCGAACGCCATGAAGTTTGCAAGAGATCGCGAAAAGAGCTTAAATAGAATACAGGCGTCGACGGAGTCTGTAGATCAGGTTTCACGGGTGTCTACCAAGATTGACCTGGAAAACCACCTTCTGGCTCTTCACGAGGGGCACTCGAGAACGCCTCTGTCAGTGTCTGTGGCTCTGCGGATCAGTCTGATTCGTAAGCCAATGGAGCAGATTCCTGACGAGTCTGGACCTGATGACGCGTCATTGGAAGACGACCTCGAGGACAATGCATCGGAGGACGACTTGGATGTGCTCCAGTTCGACGACGAGCTTGAACTGGTGCTGGTGGAGAGCAACTCGCTTTTTGAGCATGACATCACTAATATGAAGTTCATCGGCCCTCACGGCTCCGAAATTACAAGACTCCAAAAAACTCTCTGGGTGGAGTTGAACCTGCTTCAAGAGTTTGCCCAGAGTGTGGACGGCACAGAGTCAGGAGAGGCTGTTTTGAGCACAGCTCACGAGTCCATGGAGGGAGTGTTGGATGACTATAAACAGCTCTTGCGGTTGGTTCACAAAAACAACTTTAAGATTGTAAAGAAGCTCACTAACGAGATGAACGTGAACCTGCTTTGGGAGCTGTCGATTAAGGAGTTGGAGCAAGAGAATGTAAAGAATGCTCAAAAAGTGGAGCACTTCGAGAAGGAGAGAAAGCAGCTTCGCAAAATTCTAAGAGAGAAATTGTTGCATCCTGGCAGCGATACTGCCCTGATAGACGAAGGTGAATTGGGCTTGCGTCGTATTGTGAGCGATGCTGTTCACGAGGCTGAGCAAGAGCGTGGTAAGGAGGACAATGAGCCTAAGATAAACTCATTGGCTGCTTCTGGCGCATTTGCCGGTGGATTTGCTAGCCCAAGAGGAGGGTCTACACCTAAGGCTGCTCTTTCTGGCCTTCTGACTCCTGTTTTCTCTGAGCATGGCGATATTGGTTCGCCAAGAAGAGGCAGTTTGATGACTGACCACGACCAGAAACTTATGGAGTTTGTGGAAGAAGAAGACAGCGATAGTGACGACGAGTTCTTCGACTTTGATGAAGAGGACAATGAGAATCCTTTCATCGAGGGAGACGAAACCGCCACTTTTGCCGATGGTGTAGAGCCTGCTGCTCATGTGGAGGAACCGGAAGCTCCTAAGACTGTTCTTCCTGTGAATGTTCCTTCAAAGATTACTAAAGAGATTCCTGTGGTGTCTGCACAAGAACTGGTTCCAGAGACCCCAGAAGTCGACCCAGCAAATGACCCTGTTCCAGAGTACACTCCAAGCGATGCAGTCACACTTCCTGCAAAGATCGAGCTCAACAAAGCACAGGAAGAGAAGAATGCAAAGCTTTTGGCCGACAAGTCCTACAATGGATATGAGGATCCTATTCGTACAAAACTTTCGAAAGACGAGGACGACCGGCCAAAGATTTCTCTTTGGGGTATTCTTAAGCTGATGGTGGGTAAGGATATGACCAAAATCACTTTACCAGTCTCGTTCAATGAATGCACTTCTCTTCTTCAGCGTGTGGCAGAAGGGATGGAGTACACTGAGCTTTTGGATAAGGCTGCTCTGGAAGAGCTGCTGACGCTTAGAATGTGCTATGTTGCAGCTTTTGGTGCATCTGAGTATGCACTGACCATCAACCGTGTGGCAAAGCCGTTCAACCCTCTTTTGGGTGAAACGTTTGAGTATGCTCGGCCTGACAAAAACTATCGTTTTCTTGTGGAACAGGTTAGCCACCACCCTCCTATATCGGCTGCTTTGGCAGAGTCCCCGAAGTGGGATTACTACGGTGAGAGTGCAGTGAAGAGCAAGTTCAACGGACGGTCTTTCGATATCAAGCCTTTGGGGAAGTGGTATCTACACTTACGCCCAGATGCCGGGGTGGAGGGTAAGTCTGAGGAGATTTACACGTGGAATAGAGTGACGTCTTCTGTGGTGGGTATTATAATCGGTAACCCCGTGGTGGACAACTATGGTCAGATGGAGATAACAAACCATGTGACAGGGGACTCCGTGGTTCTTGATTTCAAGGCCAGAGGTTGGAGAGCCTCGTCTGCGTACGAAGTGAAGGGAACAGTATACAACAAGGATAAGAAGGCGTGCTACTTAATTAAGGGGCACTGGAACCTGAAGATTTTCTGCAAGAAAATTGTTCTGGAGGATGAGAATTTTGATGAGAATGCAAAGGACAAGTTCCTTTTGTGGCAGGTTAACCCGCGGCCCCCTAGACCGTTCAACTTGACCTTGTTTCTGATTCTGTTGAATGCTCTTCAGCCGCGTCTCAAAGCGTGGTTGGCTCCTACAGACACGCGTTTTAGACCAGACCAGCGGGCTATGGAGGACGGACGCTACGACGATGCTGCGGAGGAGAAAAACAGAGTTGAAGAAAAACAGAGAGCGGCGAGAAAACAGCGTGAGATGAACGGCGAGTCATACGCGGCAAATTTCTTTGAGAAGAAGGAGCATAGTGTGACGGGAGAGGGGTACTGGCATTATAAGGGGGGGTACTGGAACAAGAGAGGACATTTGAATGGAGATATTTTCTGAGTGTCACCGAACAAAAGTTATGCTCGGAATGGCTTTAGTGAGCCCGGATATATGGGATTACGTAAAATTAAGACAGAGTCATTTATAAGGGTGAATGAGTAGATTTGGAAAAAGGGTAGGTGATTGAGGATGCGTTGATAAACAGATATAACAGGATTTTATGGCGCTTTAATCAATGCGTTTTAATGATTGGAGGGTTTACAAGTATACATACATATTGCCTTAAGACATGCCAATGATGGATAAGATTTTTGTAGATTTGTATGGTGTGATTTCATTTGAGTTTATAAAGGGCGTTGCAGAGTCACAAATTGACTTCTTTAAATACGGGATATAGCAACTGCCAAAAATGCGCCTTATTATTTGATGCAAAGTGAAAAATAACATTTGACGGCGAATTGAAATGAAGGTACTAAGTGATATCAGTATCACTAGATCATGAAGCATGCAATTGGATTGGTTGGCAGAAGAGAAGGACATATAGTATCAGCACCTAGTATTGCGCTAACCAATACTTACGACCGGTGCGTTCTTGAGAAACCATTGCACATATCCATACTAATTGAAGAGACTTCCAGAAATAATAAAAGGGCTATCTCTCTGACAAATGAGTGAGCTTTCGCAAATCAAAATATTGTACATTTCGAGCTGAGCTTTATTATTTGAATATTCGTAGACCGTAGGACCCGACCCGCCTAGCCGTCCCCTGAAGCCCCGAGTAATTTCCAGCTCAGAGCTTTAATCATTTTTCCCCCAAGTCGACAACTATTGACGAGTGCTCATTATTTATATATCAAAGTGAAATTGTATTCTGAAGGTCTAAGTATCGGAATCTAGAGGTGAAAGGATAATTGCATAGTTCTCAATTTTTAGGTATGACGGCGAAGATCTAAAATTAGATACATTTAGCAAGTGGCCCAGTTGAAATTGATTTACACTACAACAGCTTTGGTAAATTTAGGCTCTTTGAATTCGAAATCGGCTGGACCCAACCTGCAGCCAATACGAGAAACATCAGTCAACTAGACTTAGATGTCCTTTAACTAACAAAGCTCTACATGTCTTAATCATTATAAGTTCAATGAGTCCCCCAAATAAATAAGCAAAATTTATGTCATAGGTCTATGTTTGAGTCCTCAAGCATAATTGGCCTGGCCTCAAATTTAGGAACAGTGTATACAATCTTTCGGATCCTAATTCACATTATTCCACAACATCCGCTCTTCTCCTCCTCTCTCGTGAACTCGCAGGTGTCACAATAGAAGTGAGTGCAATTCTCTTTGGAACAAGTAATGTCTTCCTCCTTGAGGTCGTTGGATCTAACATTCGAGTGTTCACATTTGCAGCATCTCCAAGGCATTTTGACAGTTCTTTAAGCCGCGATCTGGATATGGGGCTGATATTATATTGAGAGGAACTGATGTCTGGTAAAGATTTATCGTATTGAAACAAAGCAAAGCCCAGCAAATATAACCCTAAGTATAAATATAGATATATATTCTACACATGAGCCTGGATCAGATTTGCGTAACTTTTAAGGGTGTTGAGCCTTAACAAGGAAGCACTTATCGCAGATTACTTCAACTGTTCGCACAGAATCTTCGTTCAATATTAACTACAATACTACAAAAAACATCAACAATCGTATGTTATATAATTACAGGGAGTCTGGCTGGGCACAGATAAAGTCAATTGCCTGCAGAACGCTTTTGATGCTATCAGCTTCTTCGTCACCAACACTGATAGAAAATTCCTCTTCAAGGGCCATCACAACCTCCACAATGTCCAAAGAGTCGAGCCCAAGGTCATTCGAGAAGTTGGCTGTGAGACTGAGCTTCGACTGGTCAACCTAGTTAGTAAGTTATTATGATATTAGTGGATTGATGAGTAAGCGGGTGAACTCCATGTATGTTCTCACATAGGTATTCACTAAAATAAGGTGATTTGATTGCTCTTGCTATTGAGAAAACAGCTGATAGCCTACCCCCTGAAGCAGAATTGTGTGTGAAATATAAATTAACAGAGATGGAAGCTTAAGACTTTCTTAGAAAAGGTATAGTACAGGAAATAGATAGATATAACGAAACTCAAATAAAGTCGAGAAGCACGGAAATGCGAACATTTTATGTCACACATCATGCAAACAAAATCGGAAACCGGTATACGGCCCAAAGCAACTCACCTTATCAAATCCTTCCAATAACTCAAGAACACGTTCTGTTACAATTTCTCTAGTTAATTCTGGTGCGTGCCCGTAGAATCTGACATTTGGGATGAGAGATTGAGCGAAAACTGGCTTTTGAAGTGCGGAAAAAGCAGGAGCAGCTCTCTGAAGTGGGATTCTGGCACTAGGAAGGCGCGCGACTCTAAGAATGGAGCGGAACATCGTGATTTATGGTTCTTTTATGGAGAGTTCTCTGCTTATTCTCCAGATATATGGAGATTTTTATTGGAGATTGTCGAGCGGGTAACCCATATTTTGCACTGTAAGGGGGCATGAACTCTGAGATTTCAGAGAAGCAAAAATTGTTAGTGATGGATTTCTAACGTTTAAGTGAACGTAGAAGCTTTGTAAGTGCATTTGGGTTCCCCGTGCTATCTATTTCTCACGAAACGCCTCTTAACTCAATAATAGAACGAAACGAGTGATACGAAACTACTCAGAATGATCACAAGGAGGCGTTTTTCTGCCTAGTTGCAGAGGTTTTTCGAAATTTTCGTGACAATTGATGCAAATCGAAGCTGCCCTGATTTTCAAAGAACAAGGGACCAATACCTTCTACACAAAAACTTTTACTTCAAACCACAACCCCATAAAGATCAATAAGGCATCTAGAAGTTATGTTAAATGGTTAGAGTTGTAAGTGAAAATTATCACATCTATTGACCCCACATGAACCAAGTTGATCCTCGATTTTTAAATAAATTTCACAATTTTCACCAGCATGCTTCCAATACTATCAAAGCTAAAACCACTAGGAGCGCTTTTCCGGCCAATAGCGCTATCTCCTCTTTCTCTCTTCAATCAGAAGCGGTTTGTCACTCTTAATCAGCTCAAAAGAGGTGCCGTGAAGCCAGCTAAGAAGAAGTTTGATCCCGTCCCTCATTTCGATGGTGCGCCGATCAGAAAAGGTGTAGTTGTACGTGTGATGATTATGAAACCTAAGAAACCAAACTCGGCCCAGAGAAAAGCTGCAAGAGTGCGTTTGACAAATGGAAAATTCGTTACTGCATACATTCCTGGAGAGGGTCACAACGCTCAGGAACACAGTGTTGTGCTCGTTAGAGGAGGCAGATGTCAGGATTTACCAGGGGTGAAATACCATTTGATCAGGGGAGGAATGGACCTTGCGGGGGTGGTAAATAGAGTAACACTGAGAAGTAAATACGGGGTGAAGCGGCCTTCTAAGGAATGATTGACCCAAGTTAAGGCAAGGGTCACTAAGGTGTTGATAAAATTTGGAACAACTGTGGCTGCTTATTTTAGGCCTGTAAATATACGCATCGATTAATCGTAGAAATAACAGTGTGCTGGTTCATTAAATTGGCATCTATATGAATGTATAAAATGATAGCAGTCAGTTCATCAGCTCAGAATTAACTTCATTTTCATGGAATTTGAAGTCCCCTCAGAAATATCAAGCTACATGCGATCTAGCAGCCAAATTAAAACGACATGCCCACCAACGCACCCCTACATACTATAATGTTCTTACGGAAGTCCTCCAATTTATAAGATACAAAGAAAGCCACAAAAAAAGGTACACAAATATACAATGATCTTTCAAGTGTATACGCGCTGTAGACCTTTCTCAATTGACAAAAAAATTCATCCTCAAGGCCGTAATGTCCAAACTCAGTGAAGTGCAACTTTACGGAATAAAACTATAACGTTGATAACTGATCGCTAACTGATGTCAACGGTTAATGTATTCAAATTTCACAGTAGCATTTGCTCGCTTCGCTCGCTAATACTCCTTCAACTTTTTCAATACATCTCCAATGCCATTCTCGCCACTATCAATTTCCCCAATCCATTCATCATACATCTTCCATATACCCCCCTCAGGCACTCCCCTACCATCCAACAAAAATCCCTCCTCGAAGCAGCCCCCATTAAAATAATCTCTACATAACCCCAACACTTCCTCAAAGTTGCCTTCGTCAACTCGCCCCCCATAGCATATTTCCCCAACCAAGTAAAGCACCTCTTTCCATGGAATAACGCTGATGTTCACGTTTTCCCGTTCTCCGAAAGCGCTAAAAACGCGCTCCACAACGCCGCACGCGTACTCGAAATCGGTATTATTGAAGTCATACTTCTTCCACTTCTCAACGAGGAAAGAATGTACCCAAGATAGCACGAAAAGCACGTGCATCTTTTCTCTTGGCTTACAAACTCTTTCAATTCCCCTCCAGCACTCTTCCATTGTCGATCTCATCCCCTCAGGACCCTCGAATATCACGGCACGTGACTCTCTGAGGAGGGCCCCCTTCACTCCTCCGATATTGGAAGTTGCAACAAAACGGAAGTCGCTTTTTGCGCTCAAACCGTGTAGTTGCTTCGACAAATTAGTAAGCACATTTTGGGCCATATGCACGTTCTGGGCAAGTACCCAGCTTCCCCTTTGGGCAGCTTTTTTGAGCTCTTTTTCGAGAACGGCATCAGCTTCCGAGGCGCCCATAGCAACAACAGTGAGCTCAAAATTGAGGGATTTGGCAATTGACACAACCTTAAAAGAGGGGTCAAAGCCTGGAGTCGAGAAGAGCAACACAGGTGCAGTTGTGCTGGAGTCTGTAGTAAGAGCTCTAGTGAGGTTGGCAGAATCATCTGATGGTGTGTAGTTGAAAAATCTTTCGAATAAACCAGCCAATGCGGTATTGATACTTTCAGGATCACTTATCAGAGTATACACACTCTTCAAAATTGGGGCGAGACTCTTCACCAAATTCTCATCCTTCTCGAACAATGCACCAAACTCATTCTCCAGAATGCCCACACTTCCCTGGTAGCCTAAAAATTCCTCCAAAATACTTCTCAAAAAAGAGACACTCTCAGATGTGCCCACACTGTACAAAAGCGTTTTCAAACGATCGACAACCTGCTTTCCGAACTCACCCTCTATATAAGAGAAGTACATCAATACACTAAACACAGGCTTATCCTCTCCCAAAAGAGAAGGAACAATACGGGAATACACCTCCACATACATAGCCTTTATGATCTCGGAAACCTCTCTGGTCCCTCTTTTCAATACGTCTTCCACAATTTTCACAAAATACTCAACCCCCCAGTTATACACATCCTTTTGCTCCAATCCACTCAAAACTTCATATATACCCCCACCGTGCTCTCCAACAGCCCCATACACACCCTCCACTTTGCTTACTGCATCCAAAACACCCCCCATCTCACCCACTCGCCTTTCTACCAAAAGAGCCTCTTGCTTCACCTTTTCGAGGCTCGCAACCAACTCAGCGTTCTCCAAAATCCCACCAAGAGACTCACTCAACTCGGCAAGCAAGCTGTCTTCAAGCTGTCCTAACCTCTCCCTAAGCAGATCACCCTCTTTGGCGAGCTGCTCGCGCTTGGCTTCTATGTCTGGCTCTAAGGCCAGAAGCACCCGTCCCAAAACAGCGTTTTCAAGCGAGCTCCGAGTAGCCGCAAAGCTCACACGCGTCGTACGACCACTCACGTGGTCTGGAACCACTCCCACAGTCTTAGAGTGTAAATAAAGTGTAAACCCGTCCACACAGTCCACATCTTTTCCATCCAACTTGAGGAGCGTGCGTCCACCCAAATGAACAAACTCTTTTCGGAGAATGACTCCGATTTTGGCACTGTAGTGTTCTGCATCTTCGATGAGAATAGGGGTGCCGAACCGGAGAGCATGCTCCACGCGTCGGAGCCAATTTCCATCCAAAAAGCTTGTCACAACCATCTTCTTGTTATGCAAGCAACTTAACACAGAAACAACTTCTCCTGAGGGATCCTCTATGTATGGGTACAGATCACATGACTCAAGAATAGCCATGTTCTCTACCTCAAAAGAGCCTCTGCTCAAACCGGCTTCTCTCCAACGCATCTCATCCTCAGACTTACACAAGAGCAGTTTGAAGCCCAAACTCTTTTTGTAAAGCACTCCTCTCTTTGCGAGCACCTCCCCTATCTCGCTATAAGCCTGCAGCCGTGACCTCTGGTCCAACCCACCACCAAGAACCACAAAAAACGCCGCAATAAGCGCGTCTCCTCCAAGAACATCACGCTCCGCTCGGATATCTGTTTTGGCCCAACGCTGTCTCTCCTCCGCCAAGCTCTCCATCAACTGCACACTACGACGCACTTTGGTCTCTACGCTCAGCATCTCGGTCTTGATACGTTCTGTTTCTCTAATAACGTCTGTGTACTGCTGTTTGCACTTTTCGATATGAGCTGTTAACTCCAGAAGCATCTCTTCGATTGCCAAGAGCTTAGCTCTGTTTTCCATCGCCAGAGCCTCCAACAGAGCCACCTCGTTCTGAAGCGGCTCCACCTGCTCCAACACAGTCTGGTACTTTACCTGTGCTTCTATCCACGCCAAAAGAGGCCCACAAGCTTTAGAAGCTCTTGTTACGGAAAGTACAGTGAAAGAAGGATCAGAAAAGTATTTACGTGTCAAGTGATTTCTGAGAGAAGAAGGAACATGCCCATCAAAGTTGAGGATGCTCAAGATGAAATCGTCTTTGCGCATTATACCCTGAATGTCTCTCCACTGGAGACTAGCCCCATACCCCAAAAGACAGCACACAGCCTCCAACGTCATCTTCACAAGCTGTGGGGGATTGTTCATGCTTCTTAGCTCACTGAGATTTTGCTTCTTAATCAGCTTGACGTTTTCAGCAGCTGCCTCTACCATTGGATACATCTCATCCAACTGGGCCCCTACTTGCTCTTTCCTAGATGCGATTTCGCGCTCCGACTCCCGGAGCGCCTCTCTGACTTGCTGCAGGGCCTCCTGCTTTCTTTCTGCCTCATTCTGGTCTGAAAGCATTTGGGAAAGCATCTCAGAAGCTTCTCTGTCCTTTCTCTTCAAAGAAGTCGCCTTCCCTGCGAGTGACTCTTTGAGGTTCTTTACCTCGAGAACGGTGTCCCGAAGCTTGTCCAAGCCCACATTGACCCGTCTCTGAAGCGCCTCCAAATCACCCAGCTTCTGGGTATAGATGCTGAGAAATGCATGAACTAGGCGCAAGAAATCGGCTGGGAGAGACCCATGTTCAGAATACAACTCCACCATGCACTCAACCAAGTCCACACTACCTGGAACACTAGAACAGAGAGCCTCCCCTATTTCGCGCTCTTCAGAAGCACTCCACGTGCCTACGTAGTCCACTACACACCGGTTCACCAACGCAGGCAGCTTACAAATACTACTATCTTCATCTACACAGAACGCCACGTGCAAGTGCTTTGAGACCTGCCGTGTGAACCACTCGTAGACTTCATCTTCTGTGTCTAACAAAAGCCCATCCAACTGAGCTCTTTCTGCCACCTTCTTCAACAATTCTTCTCTTTCACCCCCCACGAAAAGCTCTGGAGCCTCAGAATTGGCCAAGAGTGTATTCATTCTTTCTACCAACGAAGAGTCCACGCCACTGTCATCATCTACAAGAAAGCACACTCGCTCACCACAGCCTGCCTTTCTCATGGCACTCTTGAGGGAAGTATCAAGATCTATGGCTTTGATTACTTCCATTCCGTTAGCCCAAGCCACAAAACGAGTAAGCGTGCTTTTCCCAACCGTGGACTTACCCACAAGCATGAGATGCCCATAACTACTAAGAACGCGGTCAATACGTGCCACGTGATGAAGGGCAGACGCATGCAACACAAGAGGACTGTCTATGACCTCATTACTGAAAACAGCAAGTCTCTCTTTCACAAAAGATCGGAACTCAACTAAGTTCACAGGTGAGTAATGTGCAGAGAGCCAGCTCAGGAATATGCTGTTCTCGAAAACCCCCTCTCCTGCACCCTCAAAATGTGTCTCTACACAGCCTCTAACTGTGTCTCTACAAAACACACCCTCTTCAGGGCTTCTATCTCCAAAAACCCTCTGGCACTCATGCACAAATAGTTGAAGAAGACTCTGCAAACTGCTGTTAGAGACCACGCTATCACAGAGAGCCCGCACAAGTCGGGTGACGTCTCTTGGCGAGACCACAGAACCGTGCTCCTTGATTTTGTAGTAAATATCCAAAGAGCACCCAATCGTAGCCAGGAGCCCAGAAACACCTTTTTCGTCAAACACAGGACCTGCCATGCTATTGTAAATGACCTCCAAACTCTCTCTCAGAGGGTAATCCACAAAATACACAAAACTATGTGAAATAAAACGTTCAGAAAGCTTGTTTCTACCTGGGTCCGAAGGCAGGTTACACGCGCCCATAAAAGAAATGCGTTCTAATGAGACAAAAACATTGTCTTTATAAAACCCTCCATTTTCAACAATTTCCCGTAAAAATTGTACAATGTATTCAGCAGCAAACTCGTCTGGCTTTGGAAGGTTGATTTCATCAAGAAAAACTACAACTTCCTTGTCAGACTTCGGCTTCAAAGTAAGCCCATTGCTCGACTTCTCGTAGAAGCACCGCTCGTGTACTGCCGACAATACATCTTTGACCCCCGAGTCACGCCCCAAGTTCACACTAACCACGTCATAGTTTCTTCCTCTAAGGAAGTCAAGCACGGCCATGGTCTTACCCGATCCTGGAGGACCACAGAGAACCAAGAATCTCTTCCCAAGGAAACGGGACATGAGAGCAAAGAGCCGGGTGACATCGGGCGTAGGAACTACACGTATCGTATCCTGCTCAATGACGTCAAGTGGTGGCTTCGTAAGATCAGACCAAGTTGTCCACTCTATTCCCTGATTTGATAAAGAGTCTGGGTTGGGTGCGACCAGTTCCAAATCTGGCCCTGTTTCGCCCAAAAGGGAGTACAAAAACTCCGAGAAGGATCTTTTGGAGGATGCATCACAATCGCCAGAAAAAGCCCAATAAAGCAGGAAAAGAAGCTCCTTTGAACTCACCGAACTGAAAGAGGAAAGGAGCGTCCAGAATGAGCGAACTTTCTCAGCCAACACAAAGTCAAAGGCGTGCAGAAGTGCCTGAGATTTAGAGATAATCTCCGAAGCTTGCTTCTCAGAAAGAGAAGTAGAAAGAGATAGAGAAGCGCCGTACAGAGAAAAAAAGTCCGGTGCTGTAAATAAGGAATCGCCAAACCAAACCATGCCACATCTACTCACGGTAGCAGGAGTTGCATGATCCAAGTTATCAGTTTCAAACACTATTTTTACCCCCTCGGGTAAAGCTATACGCTCGCCGTTCGAAAGGGTTAGACACTTATTATCGTCCAACACGCTGTTCAAAGACTCGACCCATTTAGGGCCCACAAAACCGTCGAAAACAATCCACGTTCTCTGGCCAATCTCACCGCGCAAATTAGCCAGAATCTTTCTGAGAATGGAAGTGAAGATACCATCCTTGTACTCACGTGTGGCTGTATCAAGAGTCCCAAAAAGATGGGTTTTGCTAGTCTGTGGGTTAATGGTGTATACCACAGACTCTACCCCATCTACCAACTGAAGAGCTTTGAGCAAGACCTTACGTGCAGAAGACTTCCCCAGGCCAGAGGAGCCCACCATGATGACCCCGTGGTGACTTTTGCTAAGGTTGTACAATTGGAGTGTCTTCTCCAAAAACAGAGAGGTACACAGCACATGAGTAGCTTCACAAGCCTTCTCAATTGCTTGAGTTAGAGATTCTGGGGGAGGAATAGCTTGAAAAGAGCCAAATATTTCCCCCATTATGGAGAAAAAAAGGCTGGTATCTTGTTCAACAAGCTTAGGAGAAATACTAGACAAGAGCCCGTGCACAAGAAGATCGTGCTCCATTCTCTGCTCCTGATTTTCCCTAAGAATACGCCCGCAGTATACCACTGCCAGCTTAACCGCTCGCAAGCCAAAGTCATAGTGTTTCTGCTTACTGAGCATGCTTTCGAGACGAGAGAAGAGACTGACAACCTTCTTTGCATGCTGTGCTGCCTCTGAAAAGCCCTGTGCGTAAAGCAAAACCTCTGCAATCTTATATTTGTCAGTCTTCGGCACTGCAATGCTCCGAAACAACTTTTTAAGATTCTCAGGGAGTGTCAGACGTCCAGCATAGTCAGGATTCATGGTAATGAAGATGCTGCACGATGAATTGCTTATTTTATCGATTTGCAGGGCAACCGCACTCAACATCTCTTCAGAAAGACGGTTGAACTCATCAAAGCACACCACGGCCCCCACAGAACTCGCCCCCACCAAAATGCGACTTACTGCACTATAGTCAAAAGCTTCGTCACAGTTAAACACAAGCACAGGCCGACCAAGAGTACGTGCAAATTCCTTTACAGACTCCGTCTTACCTGTACCTGCAGGCCCGAAAGAACACCCCCCCTTCTTGATGGTAAGACATTCATTGTAGTGCACAAATGCCTTCTTGATGACGTCGTTTCTCACAAGCCCAGGTGAGAGACCCTGATACTCAAATGCATACACGTGCTCAGTATCAGTAACTCGTACCAAGAGTGAGTCGTTCGCTCGTGACAAATAGTACCGAGGCTTCAGGCGCCATGTAAAATCCGAGGCTCGTGACACACTTTGGAGCTCGCTAAGCACGTCATTTTGGTAAACACTTTCAACGACAAGCGCCTCAATCTTTAGACGAATCACAAGAGGCAAGTCTTGGCGAACTGAACGGGAAAGAAGTGAAAGGAAAGAGGTATAAACCTTTTTTAGAGGCGAGAAATCGCATTTTTCAATAGCGTTTTCCACCAGTGTGGTCCAGAACACACGCAAACCCAACAAAAGAGCCTGGCTCACGTGCTGGTCCAAGAACGAGACCAACTCTTGGCTTGTACGAGAGTCTACATCCAGATTAAGAAACTGACCAAGGGCTTCTACACAAGAAACTACGCCTCCAAGCAAGGCCCTTTCCACACAAGCCTCGAATGTTTCCAACCAGTCGATCAAGCTCACCCCCTCGTTAGAAAACTCGACACCCTCAGAAAAGATCACAAGTTCACCTTCTTTTGACCGGAAACCAGTGATCTTCTCTCCTTGTACCTCCAAAGCGTGTATATTACTATAAATTCTATTGATGAAACCGCCTACGAACTGAGCACTCTTTCCACCCCCAATAATAGCCAACAAGTCTTCGTTGCCCACAAAGTAAAAACGAGGAAATAGAGACCGCTGGCGCTCCAAGTAGTCACCCAACGAGCGTCTGATACGGGTTAAAGATTCGAGTGTCTTTTCAAGTGTGCCTTTAGCCCCAGGAAGCGTGCCCAAATCGATAGCGAAAACAGACTTTTGGGCTTGTTTCATAAAACGAAAGAAATCATTTGAAAGCAGTCCAAAACGAGCATACTCAGTAGGCAAGAGGCGAGTGATATCACGGTTATCACCTCCAAAAATTCCATCCAAATACACCCACTGTCTTTGAACATCAATCCAAACATCTAATATACCCTGAAGGGCATCCAATCTGCCCTCTAAAACACTGCACTCACCCGAAAAAGGTCCAAAAAACTGAGAAGATTTCATCACAGAAAGCAATTCTAAATCCTCATTGATCTGCTTGAAAAGCCCATCCCACCCCCTCACAAGTCTGCACTTCCGATTATAGTCAAACCACTCCAAAGTGCTCTGTGTCCAAATTTCCCCTATTTTCTTCAACAGCTGTTCGACATTCTTCTCACCTTCAGCCTGGGCCACAATCTCTTTCACTGCAATCTCATTTTCCAGCAAATCGAGCCCCCAAACATCACCCAAGCACAAAGCTTCTTCTGGAACAACCTCCTTTCGCACTCTGCGAAAAAGCGCATTCCAATGGCGTGCTTTGACAGCATCAGAGCGAAGAGCACCTACCAAAGCATTTTCACCAACCAACTTCTTTATTCTGCTTTGGGCATGTGAAAACGCGGCATATTGGCGCATGGAAGCTGGAGCTTGACGTGCTTTCTGTGCAAGATCCTCTAAACTCCGACGCATGCTCCGCGCAGATACCGTTTTCCAGTTCAAACCTGCTAACTCAGCCATGCCTCGCTCTAGGACTGCAACCTCCTCCCAAACTTTCTGGAGATCGCGCACTTCTTCTAAAATAGGCTCTGCACTTTCCACAGGGTGTGGAACACCAAAAGCTTCAGCTGCTTGGTGTGCCTCTCTACCTTCTGTCTGCGCACTCTGTGCACGCTGTGCAAATTGAGCCAACTGGGCCAACGCATTCTGCGCTGTCAGGTTTGCTGCAGGGCGCGAGCGGGCCCACTCAGAACGGAGCGCCGCAATTTGCTTATCGGACTGTGCACAGAACGCAGAAGAGCGCAGAAGGAAAGCGCTCCGCTGTGCCTCGATCTCACGTACGCGTGCAGTCTGGATCTGCTGGACGGCACTAAGAACACTCTCCAACTGTTCAGCATGAGTCCAACTTGAAGGAAGGACGTAGCGCATTTGAACAAGCGCAAGTTGAGCGCTACGAAGAGCACCACACTGTGCCTTCCACGAATCGTACCGTTTATTTATAATACTAGCACGCAGTGTGATGTGAACTGCCAGTTTAAGTTTCTCTAGGGAGGTGCCCTCGAAAAACATTCTGTGCTCTTCCAATTCCTTAACAAGAGAGTCCGTTTTCAGCTGGACCACGTGTGCGAACTCAGAGAGCACAGACTTTTGCCACGCATCGTACTGAGCTGTAACGCGCACCTGGGCCTTCAGATAGTCAAAGACAACGCACCCCAAACGCACTACAGTACTGTCTGTGTCGAAAAGCGCTCTCCCAGCACGAACCTCTGAAATAAGAGCACGCCATTTATCGAGATTCTCTCCGCACTTTGAGTGCACCAGAGTAGGCAAAACTCCAAAATACGCGGACAAACGCAGCCACTGTGCAGCGTACTTCTCACAAGCAGAAAACTGGGAAGCAAGAGATGTAGCAGCTGACGTAAGCTGTTCATCTAGCTGAGAGATGAGATGAGTGAACAGCAGCGCTTTGTGACTCCCGAGATCAAATGAACGGTGTGAAATTGTGCTAAGGGAGGACACGCACAAAATCACTTTTTTGAGTTGAGAAAAAAGAGCCAACTTAGACTGAGAAAGAGGAGGGCTCAACTCAATCGACTGATTCTTAAGGCCTATAGAATGGACCACATGCAATCCCAGAAGCAAGCGGTCTCCAGACTTTGGGTCAAACTGTGCAGAGAACTGAGCACTCTTTTCGCAAAGCTCTTTGGTTGCTCTCGCAACGAGCAACTCTCCAAGCTTCTTGTTCATGCTGTCTACAAGCAATTCCACACTATCAAAATTCTCCAAAAGAACATTGTTCACGTGCTCCTGGAGCTGGGAAACCACACTGGAAAAAGCCTCATATGTATAGTCACACAGAGCGATACACAAGAGCGTATCCATTATAGTGCTTTTGTGTTTTTGAGCTGCCAAAACACGCTTATGGATCAAGTAAACTGCACTCTCAAACTCCACAATTTTGGAATTCTCAATGATGGCTTCTTCCCAAGTTACAGAAAACACGTCCTGCGTGGCTCTTAAAACTCGTTGTTTATCAGAAACAAGAAGTACGCCAAACTCAGCGAGCTCATCGTGCTTTGAGATCACATGCCCAAGAAGCAGAACGCTTTCAGAAAGAGCTGTGAAGACAGGGTAAGCACGCTTCGCACTTCGGGCCGCAGCCAAAATCTGATGCGGCACGTGAAATCCTAAGGAATAGAGAAGCCGCGTCTGTTTGAAAAGGTCTATATTTTCTTCACTTCCATTTACAGAAACAATGGGCAGATCTCTTTCTTGGACAACACAAAACACTGCGTCCCTCATATTGCTCTCGATTTCTCTCTCAGGACTTTTATCAATCCATTTTTTGAACACGCTTTCTTCGTCAAGCTTACCGCGTAACACAGAAATCTCAGCGTGAATCCGGGCACCCTCCCCCGAATCTTCCCATTTGGGGCCCATGATACGTTGAAGTGCTCCCAAGACACCATCAAGTCTAGAGCCAATCTGGCGGGCCCACACAATAGCGCCGCAAGTCTCAGATATATCATACTTTGCAAACATGCGCTGCAGGTCTGCCTGAGACCTGAAGTGTTGCTCCAAAATAGCAATCTCTTCCTTTGCAAGGGAAGCGAGTTTTGTACGGAATGCAGCAACTGCAGAACTAGCTGCCGCGTGCGAGAAGAGAAACACAAGGCGCGTGTGTGCACTTATCATCTCACGAGTATTACGCGCTTCCCGAGCACACAGCTCAAGTTTCTTAGCATGTGTACGTGCAATCTTCTCTGCTCTCTGTGTATATTCCCGAAGAGCAGCTTCAAAAGTACGGATCCCAGCTGCGGAAACATCTAAAACGTCCACACCACGTACAACATCAAAAGCAGCTTCCATCAGCGAGGAGTCTCCCAACGAACGTACAGCGAGTTCCATTGCATGGTGTTTGTGACGGAAACGAGCAATACTCTCTATACGCTTGTGTAGTGGTTCTGTCTGCATCTCCACACGCACAAAAATGAAGCGTTCTTCTCTTTTACGAAGAAGCTCCCTGCAAAGTGTAGTGAACAGCTTTACTTCCCGATCCAAGCACGTGTACACTTCCTCGAGCTCAGCAAAAAGCTCCTCAAAATATGCCTGGTCAGATTCTATCAAACTCGGCATGAGTGCCCTAACTCTGGCATCTACATCACTCGTGAGCGCTTCTGCAAGGTGCACAGCTCTCTGAACCGGGTAAGTGCTAGCTCTAAGTCTTTTGAGATGGCCAAAAACCGCAGATATGCCAAGCCCGAGCGCTCTGAAGTTATCAACCATGAGAGCATCTAAAGGCAAATCTCTGAGCAAGGCTGCGTAGTCTGATGCACTGGCATGTGCACTTTGAAGACCGGTATCACCCAACACAGCTGCTGCTGAAAAACGTTTACCCTTTCTGAGGGCTTCCAACACAGCAGCAATCTCTGGCAGAGCAAGCTGATCTCGCACCAGTGCAAGGGCAACTTCCTTAGAAGCCCAGAAAGAGACCTCCGAAGCAGGCGCAACACGTGCGTCACGAGAGAGAGCTACAACGGCCTCGACTTTGGTTGCGCACGTATTTACATAGTTTTGGAGCGCATTGAGCACTTCTGGTGAGAGATCTATGGCTTCCGGGTGTGCAACCAAGTCAGCGACTAATAGTGGTGCATCATTCAAGAGGTTGGGAGCACGCACCACCAGTGCTGCGGACTCAAGTGCCGCATTAAGATCTATGAGTTTCTTTCTAGCGGCCTCAGCACCAAGGGAAGAAAAGTATGGTGCAAGCCCCGCGAGAAGGGGGCGAAGAAGAGGGGGTGAGGGCGGGAGAGTGAGAGCCTGGATTTGAGAAGAAGGGTGCGTCTTTACAAGAAGAAGAATAGAGGAAGGCGGGGGGGTAGACGATATGAGGGAAGATATTTCAGGTGAGATCTTGAAGAGAGGGGTAGAACCGCGCAAAGAGGAGGTGTCCGACAGAATTCTGGACAAAGTCGAAGACGAAAGATCTCTAGGAAGCTCTGACAAGTTGTTGGTATCATTTTTGTCTTCTTTGTCTGTTATTTTCGAGTGTTTTGTTATAAACAACACCAGAGAAGGAGCAGTACCAAAGTCTGTAATAAGCAGTGAACAGCGCTCAAAATCAGATATATCTGATGTCGACGCATTTTGGAGAACTTTGGCAAGCTCAAAAACCGATGTGAACACCGATTGCGTGGGATCGGCGGTGCTATCCATGGTGTTATGATTTGTGTGTGGAAAATAAATGTGCAGTACCTTGCAGGAGTGTTGATGGATGTAAGTGATCGAGCGAACCCGTTTTATATTCTAAGAAAATTTGCCAAAAAATGACTACTTCTAAGCTGAAGTTAAGATTTTAAAAGGGAATTGTTCTCCGTGTAATTATTGGTTGTACGCTTTTTAGATTCTTCAGCTGGTAGTTAATGTAAGTCTATTCCAATCCCACTTTTTCTTGACATAATTCAAATACATAACACAGAGGATATTCAATGATATAAAAATACAAATCAACGGTGGGCATAACCAAGATCTTTCACCAAGAGATCATTGAATTCTTCCAACCTGAGCTTTGGGTTAGTAAAGGTGTCGTATTATACATGAAATCTGGTATCCAAACTATACAGCTCTGATTTAAGAATAAAATTCGATAGATCACTCGGTGCCCATTTTTGAAGAACAAGAAACGCAAGGTTCTCAAACTTTGAGTCTATTTCCTTGTCAATGGGGTTATCTCGAACGATGAATGGACAGAGTGGACTTTCCTTGTAGTTTGGCCATACTGTCACCCACTTAACTAAGTAAAAAACCAATATACTCTCTTTTTCTTTCTTTGCGCGCCGCTTTCGCTTCTTCGAAGCATCCCAAAAGCTTTTTCTTGTAGTAATCTACTTTGAAAACTATGGAATGAATATGTACCATAACGAATAATAGGACACGCTTGAGTTGTCGGCGTGTTATCTAAGAGTGCGATAACAGCACTTTCAACCGCCCAGAAGGATAAAATGAAGAGCTTTGATATTCTGGAAGCAAGTATTCAAGTCTAGCTTTATTTCTCACTGAAATTTGTAACATCTTGAACAGTGACATTGATCCAGGTTTGGGGAAGTTGATTTTAAAGAGACAATGGTTACACAATGGCCGTTTTCTCTTTTTCCTAGTTTCGAAGAACACTCGGAGAGGATTGTGGCATACTTAAAGTGGGCGCCTTGGCTTCAAACTAAGAGCACATATACGGCAAATTTGCTCTACGGAGAATTACATTTTTGCACATAGAAATTGCTAGTCCACTATGAGGCAGTGTAAGCAGTTCTGGTAGTTTGTTGATGATTCCTACGCATTTCAGAAGCATTTTGGCAGTTGGCTATGGGGCTTACAAAGTGGTTCGAGTTGTTAACGGACATTCTCACCTCTTCGAATCGCATCTACTATATTAAAAGTACTAAATCGACATATCAGGTCTTGAAAATTGCCCAATCTGATTATGATGTTGATGTTGAATGCGAAGCCGCGACCTTTATTTTCGTAGCAGTAACAGAGGCAGCTGCCTAACAAACTGAATGTAAATCCCTTACTGTATATGTAATCTGAGTGGAAGAGCAAATACCACAATACATAGCAAATCCACAAGTCTGAGAGGTGCTGAAGTTCACCTTAATAGCGGGAAAGTATCAAAACTCAAAGGTTTAACGTTGTTTATATATAACTCGGAACCCATTGGCTCTCCGATATATTAAAAGTATGAACCAAGCTAGGGCGAACTCCAACTTTTTAGCATTTCCTTACATTTATCGTTCTCAGAAAAAACACACCAAGAAGTGGGTTTGCTTAGATACTTGAAACCAAAACCTTTTGATAGTGAGATGCTATAACTGCGCAATAAGTCAAAATTGGCACTGCACATGAGCACGTAAGTGTCAAATTTTTACAGTACGAAAAGTCGGCAACCAGTTTAGGTATTGCTGTTCACCGAGTAGCTTGCTTCAGAGACTGGCATGTGTGTCTAGTATATATGTTAGGGCTTTTCACTTATCGTATAACTTTACGCAGCTTTTACGGTACGAATCCAAAGGGAAAACGTCGGATTGAGAACGGCGTTAGCCACTACCAGTCATTTAGCGATTAGATTGAAGAAGTTGATGAAAAAGAGATAAAAATACCTATTGAAAAATTATTGGACTTCTGTTCTCGGTTTATTTATAATTTATGAAATTTGAATCTGGGCACAGGAAAATTTTCTATCTGTCAAAAACCGTTTTTTCATGAAAAATTTCTGCATCGAATAAACAAGGATTTGCCTTATGCACAACAATAGTCCGCCAGATAACATACGCACACACCAGGAAAAATACACACTTACCGAACTTATATGATGTAGTATGAGCCCTCTTCTATTCTCTTGAAATTTTTTTTGCATTTTATTCATTTGTAATCTGATGACTCCATTTACAATTACACCATTGCACGTGTGGAAGCAGCATCGAATAAATCAGGTATAAAAGGCGTTGAAGGCTCGCATTTACATAGAATTTAAATTCTGGCGACTTAAGTTCTCATTAGTGATTACATAAACCATTTTTGCTATGAAGTTCGCCACAAACGCCATCCATGCGGGCTCTGCGCCAGACGCTACAACGGGAGCTGTCATTCCAGCCATTTCTCTCTCTACTACATTTGTCCAGAGTGCCCCAGCCAACCCTGTGGGGATTTATGAATACCTGCGTTCTGCAAATCCAAACAGAGATAATTTTGAGGCTGCTGTAGCAGCTCTCGAGCAGGGTAAATACGGCCTTGCATTCTCCTCTGGAAGTGCTACCACCGCTGTGGTTTTGCAGGCTATTGCTGCTGGTAAGCACGTTGTGTCTGTAGGAGACGTTTACGGAGGTACCCACAGATACTTTACAAAGGTAGCCAATACCCAGGGCGTGAAGTCTGACTTTACCAACGATATAATTAACGACTTGGAGGGTCTTTTGACCAAAGACACCAGACTTGTGTGGATTGAGTCTCCTTCTAATCCTACTCTTTCTGTCACAGACATTGCCAAAGTCGCTTCCATAGTAAAGGCTTACCGCGAAAAACACAACACAGAGCTCTATCTTGTCGTTGACAATACCTTTATGCTGCCTTATATCCAGAACCCACTTGTTCTTGGTGCCGACGTTGTGGTGCACTCTGGTACCAAATACATCAACGGTCACTCCGATGTCGTCATTGGGGTTTTGGCAACCAACAACGAGCAGTTGAAGGACAAATTTGCCTTCTTCCAAAATGCCCTTGGTGCGATTCCTCTGCCTTTCGATTCTTGGTTGGCCCACAGAGGTCTTAAGACTTTGCATTTGAGAGTGCGTGCTGCCTCTCAGAACGCTCAGCAGATCGCGGAATACTTAGAGAAGAGCTCCAACGTGATTTCCGTGAACTACCCTGGTTTGACTTCCCACCCTCAAAGAGACATTGTCAAGAGACAGCACAGAGACGCTCTTGGCGGTGGCATGATTTCCTTCAGAATCAAGGGTGGTGCTGAGGGTGCTGCCAAGTTCACCTCCAAGACCAAGCTCTTTTCCTTGGCTGAGAGTTTAGGTGGAATCGAGAGTCTTATTGAGGTTCCAGCGGTCATGACCCACGCTGGGATTCCTCAGGAGGAGAGACAGAAGAGCGGTGTGTACGACGACTTGATCAGAGTGAGTGTGGGAATTGAGGATGTTGATGACTTGATTGCCGACATTGAGCAGGCTATGCAGTGAGTATAAAGAGCTATACTATAGATTCTTTTAATAAACTTCTTAATTTTGGATTGGTTGTAGATTTAGAACAATCTGAATACGCATATGTTCTTATGAGTACGTACAAACTTTTAAGTAACGTAGAGGACGTATCACTTTACACTAGAGTGTACACCTTCACTCGACTTTATGAAGTAAATGTGAGAGCCTTATGATAATTTACTGCATCTACAATTCAAAGAATGTACATATGTGACTGAATAAAAGAAAAACACCTCATCTAGAGCAAGGAAACTGATTACCATTTTGGCTGCTTCTTCTCTGGCACCTCAGGCGCACTCAGCCCGCTCTGTGCACCAGTGCTAGTAGGAAAGGCCTCTGGCAAGTTAGAATTGGCCGGAGGAGGGCTGGTTATGGCCGGAGAAGTCTGTACTGGCGTTGTCTGCGCTGGAAATGGAGCACTCTGAGGAGGACTGACTGGAGTCGGTTCGGGAATAGGTTGTTTTTGGTCAACAGGATATCCGTACCGGTCAACTTCTACAGGAGGAGCAGGAGCAGGAGCAGGCGCAAATGGAGTCTTGCTGTCGCTTAAAGCAGGAGGGGCCGTCACAACAGCGTCATAGGCCGGCGGAGGTGGCAAATTAGTGTAGTCCGGGAAGGCTTCATACTTCTCTGATTTTTTCTCAGATTTCTCAGGAACAGCAGTCTGTGGCGCTGCTACTGGAACTGCAGCCGGCGCAACCTGCGCAGATGGTGCTACTGGTGCCGTAGTGGCCGGTGTAGTAGTGACTGGTACAGTACTGACTGGTGCGGAAATTGGCGCTGTTGGTGGGGCAATTGGTACAGCTGGTGCAGTTGTAACCGGCGCAGCAGCAGGAGCAGGAGCAGGAGAAGAAACAGAAGTCTCACTACTGGTATAACTAGTTGCTGTCTGTGCTGGAGTGACAGCAGAACCAGGTGTAGGCTTAACTTCAGCAACAGCAGCTGGAGACCCAGTCTGGGTTACTGCGGGTCCTGGCCCAAACTTGCTCTGTAGCATCTTGCTTCCTTTCGAAAAGAAACCACCCACTTTGTCTGCGCTTTTCTTATACTTTGGATTCTCTTCGCCAATCTTCATCGAAAGCTTGGTGAACTCCAGTAAAATCTTGCCTCCGTAGTTCCCAGCGATTGCTTCATACGCAGGCTTCTTTGGAGCAGACTGGACGTGTGCAGCGGCTTGCTCCGGTTTCATAGAGATGCCATTGATAATGAACTCATCAGCCTCCGCAGCCAAGCTGGTCCCAGGCAACGGCAGAACGCCCGAGAAAAGTGTCACAGACTCAGCGACAACCGACAATGACACAGGCTTGACCAGCGTGAGCGCCGTAGTGTTCCCTGCTATGATATCCGTAGCGTGGGCTTTGATAGTCTCTGGATCCACAATACGCACCACAAGCTCAGCCTCAAGGCCATATTCCTGCTTCAAGTTACACAGCTTAAAACTAGGGACGGCGTTAAGTGGAACCGCTGCTTTCTGCAAGAATTTTGACGGAATGGCAAGCTCAAAAAGCGGACGGCCTTGTTCATCAACGTGAGCAGTCGGCACGAATGCAGAAAAGTCAAGCACCTTATCCGGATCCAGAATATTGAGAAGCAGGTTACCGAGCACAGATGTAGAGTGCTTATAGTCCTGGCGGAACTCCTGTGCAAGTGCTGTAGTAGTACCAACCAAATCCACAGAAACCTCATCTAAAACAATTTTACACGCAGCTACTGGAGATTTTCTTGCAGTCAACGCTTGGACATCGATTGGCGTGACCAAATAAAGCCCAATTTGTGGAGCCTGGCCTCTTGTGAGGAACCCCGGGTTTGGGTATCTTGCCTCCAAGAAGAACGGCATAGCACCACCACCTGGCATGCTAACAGAGTGCTCTTTACGAGTAAATGCAGTCTTGAGGCGCGTAGACTCGTCAGGATACAGGAAATCCGCAGGAACAAACTCAAATGGCTCAATAACCCGAATGCTTGGCTTGAAGGCACCCCGGGTAACAGTCGTCTTGACATAGTACTTGATGCTACAATTTTTCGCATCCTGTTGAAGCACTGGATCAGAGGTACTGAGCAGAGCCAAGGAGGGCGGAAGCTCTTGCAGCACGTGCTGCTTGAGATGGAAGTGAGATGCATTTTTGAATAACATCAGGGCGGAGTCTTTAGTCTCATCCACATAGCAATGATTTTTGAGAGGGATCTTGAACTCAAATGGATACTCATATACACCGGGAGATAGGGTGTAAGATTTTTTGTACTCGGAGTTCTTGCTGTTCACTGTCAGCTCATTAGTGTTGGTGTAGACTGGTGGGGCCTCACCGTTGGCTTTAGAGATATCGTTAGTTGGGAAAACAGAGAGCACTTTGTACAACACTTTATGGGATTCTGAGGCGCGAATCTCCTTTCCAGTAGTGCTGGCGCCTCTTCCTGCAGTCTTAGCCTCTCCTTCAAGCTTAACGATAACCTCTGTCAAGGACAATTGAGTAGCCACGTTTATAGTGACATGCCCAGAAATGGAAGATCCAGTGGTGTAAGGGGACTTTTTGTCCAAAGTGATAAAGACATCATTGACACTAGGAACAGACTGATCTTTCAATGGCTTCGGAGTCTCAGAGGGGGTGAGGGAAGCCGAAGACGGGGTAGCGGCAGGAGTCGCAGGTGTAGACATTTCACCTGTGTTAATTTGTGAGATGAGTTGAGTTGCACAATTGAAACTGTGTGGACTCCAAAAGTTAGGGGGTAAACAGCAGATCTGTCTTTTATATTTGAAACTGGGACTGAAATGTGGTCTGTAATATTTTACGTTTTTGGAAATAATTGTGAATTATTTTTATTTGTTAGCTGAATGCGGCATGTTGTGCAAAGCCAATTTCCACATTCGTAGAAATCCGAGTCGACTCAGCCGAGCCTTGTTTCTAGGGTCAAGATGTCAGTCGTGTCATGAGTTTAACTTTGAAATATTTTTCTAGTTGTAAGAGAGCACATAGCCCTTTTAACTTATAATTCTTTTAGTGGAGAATATGTAGGCTAGCAAGAAACACAGGAAACTGACTAGTTTCGCCTGTACACTATAAGACTTCCGTGTTCTTCACATCTTCCTCATCGAAGTCTACTTTCAAAGCCATAATGGTTTCGGCCACTCTCTTCACAGAGTTAATTCTCACAATCTGACAGTGTCCTTTGGCAAACCCCCAAGTAATCCCTACGGCAGTCTCTGACACCTTTTTTTTGGTAGTCAACTCTTCAGGTCGCTGCGATAAATCTTGGGCATTCTCCATAAGCTCGCGTAACCGTACCAGAGCCTCCGTATTAATTACTGAATAATCAATAGATAATCAATAGCAGGGCGCTCTTTTTTCGTATTTTTCGATACTTTCTCCTAAACTTTTGACAATCCGAATCAGGCAACTTACAGATTTCTTATTGTGGAAGCCACCTTGGCCTTATAAAGATGAAAATTCTACAAAACAACATTCACTCGTTACTAATGATATGGCACCAGCCGCCCTTTCCAAATCGATAGCTACATCTAACAATATACATTGGTAAAGTCTTAGGCCTCATATCAGAATTGTATGGAAGTGCAAAACGAACCTAAATGAACCAAGCGCCCCATAAACTGTAGCATGAAAAACAGAATCACATCATGACCTGCTTCAACTAGCTTCATTGGAAAGCTAAGAAGTTCCGTACTTCTTATACAAATACCGCAATCTAGAGTATAAGACGTCAAAGTCCATGTACCCCACTCTGAACCATCTTCCACCTCCCTTTTCGTCGTTAAACTGGGTACGAGCATGGGCCAACCTGCGGTTGTTGAACAATACTGCTTCTCCGCTCTCCAACAATACCTTAAACTGATTTTCCTCGTCGTGGATAAACTCCTCAAAAATTATCAAACCACGGTGGAAATCACGGAATAAGTACCGGTCTCCAGTATCCTTGGCTGAGTGAAATTGCTCCAAATTCTCCCAGTCTGCAAACTCACCCATCTTCTTCAAAGGCAGGGTGATACCGTACTCGAACGGCGCCTGGTATGGAGGCGAGTAGTTAATTTCACGGATATATGGGTAGCCTGTGCTCTCATCGATATTGTCCACATCCTCGATGATCAATGGTCTCAGGTACACAAATTCATGGCCGTCCTTCGCCACATAGTGGAATGTGATTGGCACGTTGCATAAGGCAAAGTATGCGTGTGGATCCTTCTCCAACACATATCTAGCTGCAGAAAAGAGGTCCACAAAGATACTCTCCCCTCCTTCAACCACTTCGTTCTTCACACTCTCAATGAGCTTCAAAGACGGCGGAGACTGCAAGTAAAGAAGATCTTGGTGAAGGTGGAACATCTTGTTGGACATCACCAAATTCTCGGCTTCTTTCTTGGACACAACATCGAAAAATCTTCCCGCAATTGTTTGCTTTAGATAGCCGATTCTGCTTGCAATCTTCTCGAACGACGACTTACCATACTCCTTAGTTCCGTCTGTTGGAATTTTAGTGACAAATGAGATACCAAAGTGGTTAAGGCACGTAAACGTTCTGAGAAGAGCCTTCTCATCGCTTACAAACTCGTCATATGGGACAATAAGATCTCCCTTGACAGCCTCCATCTTGGAACGTGTCCATAATTCCTCATTGTCCTCGTAGAACCGATCTTTTCTACGGTTCTCGTTGCTTGCGTACTTCTTGAGAAAAGCCTCGGAGTAAGAAGACTTGTTGCCATCACTCCACTCTACCTCCAAAAAGCTCGCGCCATCTTTGGTGACAGCTTTTGGTGGGCTTTTTGGCTCAATGTTCCGCGAGATGCTCCCGGTGGAAAACAACTTAAGGCCAGAAGCTTTCTCTACAGAGTCGGGGCTGAGTGAAGCATCTCTAAGGAAAACATTGCTGTAGTTCACAATGTCCGGCGCCTCACCGTTGTTCTCGAGAAACGTCACCAGCGTAACCTTGTTGTTCCAAAAATTGACTTTAAGTGGCATTGGTTTTTTTTTTGGGGGGGGGGCGTGCTTATATAGTTGCGGTAAGTCGGGTAAATACGTGACAGATTAATCGTACATAAAGCATCTTCGAAGCTCATCGAAAGATGAACGCAATTAGTACTATTATAAATCATGAACACTTTCTTGTTCAATCGTGGTATTGTACTCGTTGGATCTGTGCACCCATATTAATGTCAATTGTTATACAATCTGTAGCTCTGCTAATTGTTCCTCCCACCCGCGTCGACGTTGGTGCATACCCCCAGCTAAATGTGCACACCTCGGAGTACCACACCTAAAAATTTTCACAATAGTTGACCTTGGCGAATTGAGCAAAATGCCCGGCCATCTTAGGTTGGGGGGTTCTAAGGGGAAATGTAGATCGTATGATGGATGACCAGTCATGCAGTTAGACATAATTTTGTCAATTCCTTTCAGAGGTATGTAGTAAAAATGAAATTTACATTTCTACGCATACACATATGAGGCTAATAGAAACAAATCACTTGCTAAACTTGTGTCTCCGTCTCTGTGATCTATCTATGGTTTTTCAGCTTTCTTTCTGTCTGTTTATCCTTGTTGCGGAGCGGAGGTTACAAATTGACACCGAGTTGTTTCTCGTGTCTCGAACTTTATTTCTAAAATGACCTTTGTATTATTTTCGAATTGCTATGATATGTAGTATGAAATAACCTGAAGTGTGTTTTTTTTTCTTTCAGTACACACTCGATGAGCCAGGCGGCTGCAAAGGTCCCACTTACGAAGAATCTCTGTATATAGTTGGGGTCCCTGAGATTATAATCGTTTATCGCATAGTCTTTCCATGAAGAATATTGTTTATTTGCTAATATAAGATCAGAACTACGATTATAGGTAAACTATGAAGCACACATGAATCTCGTTTTCCAGATTTCTGGTTAGCTCTACAAGATAATCATGAATTTCGAAAGTAGTTTTAATGGAGCATCTTACAATCAGTACACATTTCAAAGGCTAATTGTTTTTTTTTTTTTTGGTTTCCAGTAGTAGGTGGATGGCTGTCTCATTGTGTCAATTCTTCGAAGAATCCAACTTAGTGGGTTTTCCGACAAAACGATAAGAATGTGTCTTCAGACGCTTGCTCCTAATTGTGAATCCTGTAAGTTCCTCGCATTCATAGATCTGATTTCCTTTATAGACGCATCAAAAGCTTAATGTGGATTTTTGTTTTCCAAGGACGCCAGCGATTTATGAAGAGCAACTCCACTAAATAAGCTTTTTGTCTAAACAATGACTATCTCATTCCCCTCAACTTTTGTTATTCATGAGACTCGTTGGATGTTCAGCTGGTAATTCCAACCCGACACTGTTTAGTCTACAATTACTACAACCAGATTAATTTGATCATCGTTTCTGACTTTGATCCTGAGTTATGATTTTTGGGCCCATCTATTGTCTTCGAATCACCCTGTCTCCGTACTTTGGGAGCTCAAAACCGGACAAGATTTAACTGAAGCAGCACACATATAAATTACTGAAAAAGTAAAGAAATCTATTCAAAACTTACACTCGGCAATGACGCATGTAATTCCTGACTTGGCTGGATGTCGTCATATCTGACTGGTGCTATGATCTATCAATGTTGACTCGGAATTACTGAAAAATGAAAAAGGGAAGAGCTTCCTTGAGATGAAATACCTTCAAGAATGATTCTGATCCATGGCTGTGGTTCTTGATATGTATGTGACTTGTAAACTAATCAATTTTGAAGCTAACGCCAGCTTATGGAAAGAGCCATACCTTGATCAATAGCAAATAAAAATAAGCTTCTTGACTATATGCCATTATTCTGAACACTTTCAAAACGATTTTTAAGAATTCATTGGGTTCTGTGCTTTATTCAGCGTTTGTACTTACTCGGTAGACAGGCAGAACTAAAGTACAAGTTCTCAGCTTTAAACACCGCAAACTGACAAAGTATCTCAAACAACAACATACATCGGCATCAAAAAGATTCACGCAACCACCTCAGTTTTCCATAACTCAGCCTGCCCTCACTTCCGTTCTATGCGACTCTAAATTTTGACTTTTCAAACTACACAACCATTACAAAACCTTTGAAAAGACACTTTTGGACATAATTCGTTTAGATCTTTCTACCATCCAATTACTCCCGCAAATTATTTGACGCTAATGAAGCAATCAACTTGACTGCTCTTTGCAGCCAATTTCATCCCTTCTGCTTTGACAGACCTCCTCCCCCTGCGCAGAAAACGCAGTGTCAGGACAGGTAATGCAGCTCTAAAAAGTCCACACCGAACAATCTTCAAGCCAATGCAAATAACATGCCAAAGTCTTTTCTACCAGTTTTGATAAATCCACTAAAAACATTGATCGACGCGTCTGCATTTCGCTTAGCGATGCATGAGCCCACATACAGATGAAGCCCTGCAAGACGCGTTTTCTCAGTCTTCAGACCTCACTGCTGAATTCTTTTGCCAAAAAATTCTTAAAAGAGACTTTAATACATGATTATCTAGTTAATTTGAAAAATCTCGCGTTTTTCGTGGCTCTAAGCAATTCTCTGTCCATTAGCAGCCCTGCTAGTCAACAAATAATTTGTTAGAAAGACCTCACTTTACAACCATACTTTTGCTGGTGGTCACCCAATTCAAATTGTTTTTCCATTGAATCCACTAGTCGCCACTGTTCTAGCGGTTATCCATTTGGTTATTATCCTCTCGGCTGCCACTACAATTGTCTCTTCCCCCTCAGTTAAAAAGTTAGTCAGCTAACGCAAGCTATACACACAATAGCTAAAACACAATAGCAAGCATAATAAAAGCTTCTCGCCAGCAAACCGCTGATGTCACCCCCTACTTCTCCCCCTCCTCCCCCAGACGAGCCGCTTCACATATGCACGTACAGTGGAGTGGATGTGTACGAGCTAGTGCTTAGCGGCGTACCACTCATGCGACGCGTGCTGGATGACTGGGTCAATCTGACGCAGATCCTCAAGGCAGCGAACTTCCCCAAAGCGCAAAGAACGCGCATTCTTGAGAAAGACATCCAAACCGGCGTGCATCAGAAAATTCAAGGTGGTAACGGCCGATTCCAAGGCACATGGGTCCCACTCGATGTCGCGACATCACTTGCGAACCAGCACGGTCTCTATCCTAAGCTTGCTGAGATTCTCAGCTATGTTCCTGGCGAAGGGCCTGAACTCAAGCGTGTAGAACGTGGGGGAAACCCAAAGCGTAGAAGAAAAGACGCACCGAAGATAGGGCTCAAAAATGGCACGCATGCTACGAAGCCTGTGCCATCTACAAATCCCGTGCCCGCTCCTGTACCAAACCCCATACAGGCTACAAATCACATAAATGCTTCTGCACAAAACATGCCGCCTTATTACCCATATTACTACGTGAAGCGCGACTACCTGAAAGAGCTCATCGACTACTTTCGCAGCGGTGTAGAGGACAGTATTCCAGACTTTGTGGCGCAGCCTCCTGCGGACTTTGGCATTGATGATCCTATTGATCTGGAAGGTCACTCACCACTTCACTGGGCTGCGGCGATGGGAAACCTCAAGTTGGTACTGCTTTTGGTGTCACGAGGTGCAAGTCCCCTAGTTCAGAATGCCTTGGGCTTGAACCCCCTTTGTCGGTTAGTCACGTTCAACAATTGCTGTGAAAAACGCAATTTTGGACAGATTTTGCAGTGTTTGAAGGGTGTATTGTTCCAGCCAGACAAGAACAACAGGCTCATACTTCACTACTTAGCCCAGTTTTCTGAGTATGAAAGCAAACAAGCAAGTATATCGTACTATTTCCTGGTGGTGGTTGAAGAGTTACGCACGCTCAATAACTACTGTAACACCCAGATGGAGCACTTGAAACTGGTGCAAAGCAAAGAGGAGGTGAGCGAGAGCGAGAAAAACGGATTCATGCGGATGATTCTCACGCATAAAGATGTCTATGGAGATACTCCCCTCCATCTTGCAATTCGTGCTCGTAATGAAGAGCTCATTCGTGTTTTGGTTGAAAACGGGTCTGATTTGTCGATAGTAAACGCCTCTGGCGAAACACCCATAACTATGCTTTCCCATAGTAACATTCCTATGGAGAGCGTGTTTGGAACCGCAATTTCAAACAGCCCAAAGCTCAAGATGGACATGAGCAAGCTTGACGTGAGTCCCCACAAAATGGATCTTGGGGGGGATATCAGTATGGAGTTGAAGAAGGATAAGCTTTTTCTGCCTAATCTCACACTTGACTCGACATTCGAAGATTCACGTGCTGTTTTGGAGGATGAGAACACCTCGATATTCCCAGTAAACGAAGAGAAGAAGGGTGATTTCATCAGCTCGTTCTCAGCAAAGGCGCTTGCATTGAAACATATTAACGCCTTCAAAAAGAAGCAGGAAGAAGGGCTTCAAAAACTCGAATCGACGGTTTTTCAGGATATTGAAAAGTGGACAGAAGAGGCTCAAAATAGCGCAGATTTTTTGCAAAAGGTTGCCACTCAGTTAAAGAATACTGAAGCTCTGGTACGAAGTCGCTTGGCTGCTGTTTTTGACTCCGATGACGTGCGTGATACCGAAAGCCTAAAGATGGTACTAGACCACGGCATGGAGGATGGCATTTTGCGCGCTGCTTTAGAGCGCAAGTTCATTACGCAGCGCGAGGTGTTAGTGGGGGGAATGGAAGCTTTGGTGGCGCGTTTGGAGCGTGCTCAGGCCAAACACGTGGCGGACTTGGTGACGGAGGAGGAAAGTAAGGCAGTAGAAGATGGAGGTAGTGATTTGGAGCGCGTGGAGTTGATGATCGAGCTCTCAAAGTTACAGGCCCAGAGAGGTGGGAAGGTACAAGGTTTGCTACGGCAGATGGTAAACTACACCGTGGGGCGAAAGATGAACAGTTATAGGGAGTTGATAAGTGTTCTGTGCGATTTCAAGATGGAGGTGATCGATGAGTTAATTGATGGGATTGAGCAGGCGTTGGCTAGCGATCAGACCCAGGCATAATCATAGCGAAGCTGTTCATGCTTAGCATACTACTTGATGCCCATTATAACTATAACGAGCGAAGTGAGAGATCTCTCTCATATCACATTTGCGAACAAAGTACTGAAGTGATTACTGGGTGGCAAGCTAATCGAGTGTCATTTAGAATATTTGCTTGCCGCTCACTCAATCCTGCCACTAACGCTTTATGACCCCTTAGCCACATTCTATCTCATCTACTTTATTTTCCAAGTCCTCGATACCACTCCTTGATTTTAATGAAGTCAGCTTTACTTCAGTTTTATTTCAGCTTTATTTCAGCCTGAGTTAAGCCTGAGTTGGCCCTGATTTAACTTGTTCAACCTTGTTATTTGACCTTTGTTTTGTTATCATTTTATGATATCTTGATTATATAGTATACTGTTCATACCCCCACATCTTTCTGCGCTTTCTTACTTCTGTTTCTAGACTGAATTTACTTTTGTTCTTAGACTTATATTATTATATTGCATGTTTTATCTGTAGATTAAAAGTAGAGTGTTACACATCACATCTAGCATTAAATGTAAAATATTGCCTATTGTATATATCCATAATTCAGGTTTCACAATTCCCCACTGAGGCAATTAATCACCGTCTACTCTTCTTAGTGGAAAAGCCACTATTAACCCCCACATTAGGTCTTTTTCTCTCGCCCTCTTTCTTCTCCTTTATGTTCTCCTTCTCTTTAGGAGAGTCCTCCTTCTTTCTCTTCTCCTCCCACTCTTTCTCTTGTTCCTTGACTGCATGTCTCCAGTCAGATCTCTTGCGCACAAACAAATCCATTTTCCAGTTTTTCCACACAAGTCTTCCGTATGTACTCTCCTTAACAGTATCCTTTTCCTTATCCAACTCCACAGCAATTCTCTCCTTGTACATGGTCAATTTTACGCTGTAGTCCCACAACTTGTCTGCTATATGCAGCCCATAGGCATTGCAAGCTAAGCTAGCCATCTCACCCATAAAGACATTCAACACTTTCCGTCTCGTGACCGCGTCTACGCCTTCGGTGTCAAGCAAAGACTCTACGACGTGCGAGAAGACACCGTGCTTGCACATCTGCATAGCACGCTCTTTCTCCATCCCAAGAAAAGCCTCGACCGCCAAGTTGAGCAATCTCAGGTCATACTGTACGACAGATTCCAAGAAAAGTGCTCTCCAACGCTCCTCAGCCGTTGGCCAGTCATCGCGTGTGTTTCCCAAGGTCAGCAGACTGAGGTGTAAAATTCCCTCTAAAATGTCTGAATCGTTCCGGAATTTGTCAAGAATGTTCTCTACAAGCTCTTCTCTGCGGTAGTTCTTGTGTTTTGCCGAGGCTTCTAACACGGCTTTTGCAAGATCCAAATTTATATCCACAAACTCTCCGATGTCCGGCACAAATTGATCCAACATAAACTTCACCTCACCCTTACCTAATCTGAAAAGAAGGTGCTCCACCACAAAGAGGCCTGTAGTTTTTCTGCGCACAAGCTTGCTTATTCTTTCCTTCATGTGAAGCATATAGAGTCTGTTTATGTTCCTCTGGGTACCATGCTGCACCGCAGCCTGGAAGAAGTGCAGCCCCACAGCGTCACTGAGAAGGTACTCTACAAATGCGCTTTCTTTCTCATCTTTCTCAGAGCCTTCTGGTGCAAATACTAGACAAAAAAAAGGCCGCAGCTGGGCCACCATCCCCTCTAAGCGTACCACAATCTGGTACACAGGCAGAGCAACAGGCTCTATGGCCAACTCACGTGCCATTTTCGCGTCTAGGCCCTCTGTCAACAGCTTTATAAGCTCTTCCAAAACAACTTTAAAAGTGCTAGGCGTTTGGAAAGGCCCTGCCTCTTCTGCTTCCTTGATCTCCACCATTTTTCTTGCAACCTTCAGCTTCTTGCTCCGAAGAACAGATGACCCCTTTGTGGCTGCTGGAAGCTCTTTGCCGGCTAATATAAGAAGCGTAACTCGCACAACGTGCAGCCCATACTTATTAGACGCAAGCTCACGTACACAGGCAGAGATCTCGTCTACCGCCGCAAGAAGTACGGAGTCCATAGGTGAATACAAAACGTCACCGTCTTGCTCTGTCAATTCTTCGCCAAGAAGCTCTTTCCCCACGTAAAAAGCACCTCGCGTGAGAAGAGTTTCTACACAGTGAGACCCGTATTTGTGTCTTGAAAGCGCGGCAAACTGGCCCTGAAATGCACGGAAGAGATCTTTAGTTTGGGGTCCTGTAGCGTAAAGAATGAGTCTCTCTATAAGCTTCAGACAGATTTGGTTGGTAACAAGCTTGAGCTCCTTACCTTGAGCAGCACTGAAAACACTCTGAACATATGTAGCTCTGTCATCGGCGTCTGTAAAAGCATCCACCAGAAGAGTACTCTCCGCAGCTTTAAAATAGCTGCTCTCCTCCAGCGTCACGAGCCCGTAGAAAGGCGCTTGAGGGTCAATACGAGATTCATGAGACGCGAGTGGAGTCTCCACCTCTTTAATCTCTTTTTTTTCACGTCTTCCCCGCGGTTTTGGCATGTTGTGGTTTTGGTAGGTTGAAATTTTTTATATACCACGGCAACGGATGGATGTTTATGTAAGCGGATCACGAATGAACCAGGGTTGATATTTGAATATACATGGAAAGCATGTTATTCGTGTTTTGAATAATTTTCTTTATTTTAATGATGTGGCCTATGTGTTGCAGTCTATATGACTTTGTGTCAGAGTTATAGTATGCAGCATATTATACATTTTTCGGCAAAAATGTCTTGATGATATCTTTCAATCAAAATTGAAAGACCTGTGATGTGACCCAGTTTGAAAAGAACAAAAAAAAACAGTCACTTTTTTACATTTATCACCCTTTCCTTTTAGAAACTCCTAAATGATCCAAGCTTGATACCAATGGAAAACAAAAAACTAAACAAATGTGATTAGGTTCCTCAAATCTTCAAATTCTACCTCCAAATTTGACTTCAAATCTTGCGTTGTCACCATTTACCAATTGTTTTAATATCACAATAGGCAACAAACTTCTCCACCGACAAAAGACCCCTCATTACTTCCATCCATGATCCTTCTGTCTTCACGAAAGATCCACAATACAACATATTCTATTCGTATAAGTATACACTACCCCCCTCCCCAGCTAAAGCGACATTACTGACAGCCTGCGGATCAGCAGCAATACACCCCATCACTTTGCCTTTCCCAGCGTCGATCTGTTTCACCAAATTGCAAGTTTTCCAGTCCCAAAAAAATGCCCTGCCGCTCGAACCGCCGCTCATAATGATTTTTCCATCAGGACTAAAGTCCAAGTCTATCCCATGACCTGCAGCATCATGCCCTTTGAATACCTTCTTCTTATTCTGTTTGAATCTGTCACGAGCTTGGTACACCGTTATACGATTGTCCATACCCTGCGCGGCAAAATACTTGCCTCCAGGATACACCTTTAAGCGAGGCATAGAAAACTGTGCTGGGTCTGCTATGCTCTTCACAGGCACGTTGATCCCGCTGGCCCATATTCGAATCGAGCGATCATCCGACGTGGAGACAAATCTCTCGTCATGATCTACAAAACTTATAGCAGTTACTGCATCCATATGATGGTCATAGACCTGAACTATATGGTCAGCAGAAGTTGGAGGAGCTCTAATATCGTAGTGTTCTATTTTACTATTATTAAGGCCAGCCAACAATTCGTGGTCGTTTTTTTCTGCAAAAGAAAAGCAGTTGGCCATAGCCTTAGGTTTGAAATGAGACTTTGCTTTCCCTGTTTCAGTGTCCCATATCACAACACTTCTGTCGTAAGAGCTACTAGCAAACACACTACCATCTCTAGAAAACTCTACAGCCTTGACTGCCTGTTTATGGCCCGTGAAGGTCCGTATTAGCTCTTTCTTTTTGCTGCGTGTATTGTACATATTGATCTTCTTGTCACTGCCACCCGATATAAGAACATGTCCAGATACAGGAATATATCGTAGGCATGTGACGCTACCCGAGTGGCTGCTCCAAGTGTGTATGAGTTTCTTAGGCACGAAACACTCTTTGATATCTTTTGGTGCAGGTGCTTTGGGATACGCTTCTACAAACAATTCAGAGGTGAATTGCTCTGATTTCTTGATAACCGGTTCCTGTGGTGCCTCTTCTTGTTCTACTTCATCGTCACTCAGCTCAGGGCTGTCCCAGACATTCTTTCGCTTCTTCTGCATCTTCATATACTCGCGTCTTTTAAGCTCAAAAGTGGCCAGATCAAAGGCCTGTGTTTCGACATATGCATTGAGAGTACGTTTTTTCGGATTCTGGACTAAACTAGTCTCTCTAGTGGGCTTCTGAATCGAAGAAACAAGTGTGAGAGGGTTCTTTAGAGGTAGGCTGTCATCCTCAGAGCTTGAAGAGGAAGAATCATAGTTCACGAGCGCCATGGGTTCCCAAATATACTGCTTGAAAGCACCACTTAAAAGCTCAAAACGTGAATATTCTCCTACTAAAGAGACTTTCTCCAATATTATACAGTTGCGTGCCCTGGTGCAGACTGCGGCACGAAGATCCATATATCTCTACTAAATACTAATTTTAGAAATAAAGAAAAAAGACATACACTTACAAACAATTTTTAAAGTAGATTTTCAAATTTTCAAACGAATCGATCAGTTCTAGATCTAGATTCATCCCCAGGCTCAGCACGAAAAATTTCAAAAATCAAAAACAACACAGGCCAAAATAGCCACTCTCCAGTCTTTACTGAAATTTACCGCGCTCTACGCGAGTCTCGAGCATTCGAACGGTCTTGTATCATAGCTCCCAATCTGCAGGTAATTGAGGATCTCAATCTCTTGCGTAGCACCAAAACCAGTTGCAGGTGCAATACACCTCACACAAGATCCAACCAAATAAGCCACATATAGAATCCCACACGAATAGAAAATGACTCCTCTCGGCACAGCTGCGAGATCACCTGCGGCTCCAGCTCGCAAGACGGCCCCTCCGCCTCTTGTATCGCCCTCTATCATAGACATTGGGCTGCAGAAAGCATATTTAACAGGCCTTTTCCTACTCATCCAGGCATGGAAAATCCAGCAATGTATCATTCTCAAAACAGCAGCATCACCTGGAGAATATGGCAGATTTCTCTTTGTGTTGCGGTTCTTCATATTTGACCTGCTCTATCTCTGGTTGCTTCCAGTATTCCGGGTGCCGATGCTTAGCTTCAACCCCTTTGTGACCTTTCTCCAGCTGGTTTTCGCCACGTCTTTCACGCTTCTTTTGGCATGTGACATGTCCCTTTTCTTTGCGTCGGTGGCCCCGCTCTCGACCCTTCTTACTCCCTCTCTAAAATCACCATCTTTCCCCCCCTCCTTGTCACCCCGCCACAAATCGCTGTTTGCGAACTCTATAGTAGAGACTCTTGGCTCGGAGTCGCGGTCTACTCACCTCAAAGGCGCAAAAACAATCCAGATTCTTCCCAAACTGGCCATTGTTTTTAACCCAGAAAATCGCTTTTTCTGTATAGATAACGGTCCCATTTCGCTTCCGATCGCTTTGAACGCTTCCAGCGAACTCGCAGAGCTCGAGCTCTCTTTTACAGACTTTTCAAACCGCACACATACTCAAAAGCTTGGCCAAAAGCATATTTCCGCTGTTAAAAAGGGCACTGGACTTGCGCTCCGTGCCGAAAAACCAGGTTTCTATGCGGTGACGCGCGCTGTTGATGCACAAGGCATGGCTGTGCGGGTTCACAACCCGTTGGTCATGGTCGCGAAGTGTCCAAGTGCGGCTATCACGCTGAAAAACAGCAAGGATGCACTCTGCTTGGGCGACCGCAACAACGTCACAGTTTCTGTAGCTGGCGTGTTGCCATTGCGCGTGAAATACCGGGAGTTGGTCAACGAACACGTTCAAGTGATTGAGAAGACCGTACGTGATGGTGATGGGGTCTCAGCATTCTCAGGAGTGTTTTCTACTTTCTTTAGTGCAGATAGTAGCGTTGGGTATGAAGATATGCCACATTTAAGTGACGTGGTCAGTGTCCAGGATTACCTGCTTTTTGCTTCCGAAAGTGCTGAAATTTCTTTAGACACCATCATTTCAGAACCGGGTGACTACACCTACGAGTTGGTTGAGGTTGTAGACGGTCTCGGAATCTCTTCGAACCTCATTTCTAAGAGTGTATCTACTGTGGCCTATGGCTCTCCGATGCTTCTTTTAGCAGACACCCATCCAGGGAAGCCAATGAGAGAGGGCGAAAAAAGAGGTTTGCGGTTGTTTATTGATGAACATCTACATAATGCTCACAAAAATGGTGTTGCCTTGAAGAAGCTTGGGTCGATTTCTGCCACCATCAGTATCAGCACAGAAGGGATAAAGAAGTCCGTTCCATTCGTCTTCTCCCAGGAAAATAGCTACACTTTTGAAACCGCTTCTGCCGGCCGGTTTGAGCTCGAGGATGTGCGGTTGGCAGTCTGTCCTGGACGGGTATCCCAAGACGCAGTGGACGTGTTTTTGGCGACCAAGCCGGATTTAACGGTTCTTCTGAGCACACCAATCGAGGATGCCTGTCTTGGGCCGATCGGATTACAGTTTGACCTTCTCTTGGCCGGTACTCCCCCCTTCGAGGTCCGGGTGAACCTGTACCTGCTCAGCGGGCGCACGCGGCACCTGCTTGGGTCTAAGAGGATCAGAGTGCCGCTGCTGAACAGGGTGCAGTACAAGTACGAGCCGCCCAAAGAGGGAGAGTACGAGGTGGAGTTCTCGGCTTTGCGCGATGGAGTGTATACCGAGTTTTTGGAGTTGGGGGACAAGCACAGCTTCCGCACGTCTATGAGAGCCAAACCTGGTGCGGAGATCGATTCTAGTACAGGCAGAAAAAGTGAACTTTGTCCTGGTATCAAGCCTAAAGTATTGCCTGTAAAATTGACTGGAGAAGCGCCCTTTGAAGTTACTTACGACATCGTAGAAAAGGCTTCCTCAAGGCGGAAGACGTACACTGGTAGAGATATCCAGAAGAACGTGTACGACCTCCAGTTACCCGTATTTTCGCATGGGGGAGAATACACCGTTTCATTAACGCTGGTCAAGGACCGGTCGGGCTGTGTTGTGCTTATCTCTGGCCAGGAGACTGTGATGCACGTAGCCAAAGAGCTACCCTACGCTGCATTTGAAGGTGCGAAAAAAATACTCCGCGCTCAACTCAAGGAAGGTGGCTCTATAGGATTACCTGTGCGTGTTGGAGGAACAGATCGCATCACCGTGGAATACTCCCGTGTAACTGCAAGTGGAGAAAGTGAGAAGCTCAACAGTGTGATTGACAATCGGCGGCACAAGCCTGCCGTTCACGCGACTCTAGAAGTGAACTTGCCAGGCGTATATAGGCTCGATTATGTACGAGACACGCTTTGCAGCGGCTCCATCAGCTCAGAGAGCGTGTACAATGTGCTGTATATTCCAACACCTCAAATGCGCGTGAGCGAGTCCAGAGCGCTGAAAGTGAAGCGTATGGGTTTGGATACGTTTTCTAAAGACAGCGTATGTGTGGAGACTCGTCGGAACGCCGTGGACTTGGTGCTTTCAGGGAGTGCTCCTTTCGAAGTAGAGTACACCGTAGAGACGCCTAAGAGTGGGACAAAGAGAAAGACTGTGAGGCTTTCTCTGAACACAGTTCTGATTAACGTTTTGGATGAACTCCGGGCTGATGACCGTGTTCCCGGCGCTTACAAATACACTTTTAAAAGTGTGTCTGACAGTGTGTATAGCAAAGAAGACATGGCGCGCTTTGGAAAGCAAATTCCTCAGGTTGTGTACCAAAGCGTTGTAGAGCCACCTAACGCGCGTTTTGGGGGCTCTAGACGCCTTCAGACATGTCTGAATAACTTGGCACACAAAGACGAAATTGGGGCTTTCTTGGACCCTGTTGTTGTAGATCTTTCGGGAACTGGTCCTTTTGAGGTGCATTTGGAAGTTTACAACGAGAACTTTGGGAAGCATAGCTCTGTGGTTCTTCAGAATGTGAGCTCAAAGCGCGTGCCTTTGAATAAAGAGATTGTGAAATATCTTTCTCTTGGGCGCCACATGGTGAGTATCAAAAAGGTTGTTGATGGCAAAGGATGTGTGAAGGAGGATTTCTCTCCTATTCTGAAGGATTTCCAGGGGAAATTGAAAGAACACCAATTGGTTATTCTGATCACAGACGCGCCTAAGATTGGAAGGGTGACCCCGCATCTGGATCTCTGTGTCGGTGATGATGTCGAGTACAAACTTTATGGGAGTGGGCCGTTTGAAGTCGGATATGTATTCAACAACAGAGAGCTTTCTTCTAAGGTTGATTCTGCGTTCAAGCGGCGTATTGTGGAACCAGGGCTCTTGGAAATTGTGCGAGTTACTGATGTGTTTGGCTGCCAGTTGAGACTCGAGGGGGGTGGTAGAAGGGGGCTCTCCGTGGCTATTCATGGACAGCCTTCAGTGGAGATTCTGAATCCTGGATACGAGAAAATTCAGGAGGGTGATGAGGTGGAGATCTTGTTCAAATTTTCTGGAGAGGGACCGTTTGATATGGTGTATCAAAGGGAGAGTGAAGCGGGGGTTGAAGTCTATAGTGTTGGAGATGTGCAGGGGGGTGAGTATAGGGTTCGTACGAGTTTGGGGGGGCGGTACGTTGCAGTAGAGGTGAGAGATCGGTGGTGCGAGGTGACGAAATGATTCGAAATGATTGAGCTTACTATTCTCACACTTATACATGCAATAGACGTTATCAAAAAGCGAAAATCGTCTTTTATACTTGACAACCTAGAGCTTAAACGGTCTACTGCACTCATGTCTGTATATTCTTGAAACTCATACAAGCCAGCAACTAAATTTCAACCTTGTTCTCTGTACTCTGCGTTCCCTATCATACCCAATAATTTACATCTAACCGCTCTGCGAAATTCTTTATACTTAGCCTCGAATGCCAAAATTTGTTATGATGTTTATCAGTAGATGACTGTGTTAGGTTAGTCGTAGGCTAGAAATGGCTGAAAATTACACTTCTCTATTCCTCAAAGCCCTTTTCGATTAAAATACTGTGAACTTCCGTGAAATGAGCTCTTGACAACTGAGGTTTGTGCTACTATAGACATTAATGATATCGCACTATCCTTCTCTGCAATGTCAAGTCAAAGCTAAACTAACGACAGCAAAGAGAGGTATTGTGTTGAAAGAGAAGGTGACTCTCTTTACTTCCTTTGAGCTCAGGATCAAATTCACTGCCGAACAAATTTTGTTTTACTCCATTGAAAGAAGCAATTTGGCTTCTGTTACACAAAACAATATGGGCACACTCAATAAATTAGACCTGGAATCTGTGATTGTAATAAAGTAAAAATACCTGAGTAACGAATAGAAATGTTTCTAAGTTTTCCGTAAAAATTACATGCTCAACCATATTTTCAAAAGCCAATACGAGTAATAGAAGCAGCTCAAAAGGTAGATCCAATGCAGTTTTCGTTTTCGAGAAGCCAGTCTCCACTAGCCTGGGTACTACTAATAAAGCCTCTAACAGCTGGTCTCATTACTCTCCAAAACCATCATCTAGATTTTGTTACACACGAAAGGATCTTTGTAAATTTTGGAGATACTGGAGCACGGCTTAGGCTTTTATTGCCTTTATCCTTAGCATATTTTTCAGAGTCTTTGAAGGCCTATATATAGTATCTACATCTCCACAGGCCCCCACCAAAGCGAGACCAGTGAGTTCCGGCTCATTTGGACTCCAAATGAATAAATGAACACACGTTAACTCTCTTAAGCAATTTCTTGGATGTTAACGTGAATGTATTCGAATTCACCGAGTTCCAGCTCTTCATAAATGCTAAATGCCCTCATAATTACATTGCATCGCAAGGATTATACAAAAAGCACATATCACTAAAAAGAACATGTAGCACCAAAGATACTACATAATATAGCAATACCATTTCTCTATCGCAATTCAAAGCATGATCCATTTTTTCTGCGTCGTCAGCCCCCCAATTTTATCAAGGCACTTTTGTGTGCATCCCCTCCACGCCATGCAAACCCACGTTCTAGCGCTATTCCTATTCCTTGTGGTCCACGGATCAATCCACGACATCTGGAGTTCCACCTTGAAGGCCTTGAAACTCAAAGACCTGCCAAGCGCCCCATCTAGCACCCCCTCTAGCACCCCCTCCCAATACGAGCCTATATCCCCCACTCTAGCCGATCCAGTTCCTTTCCAGTCTACGCTATCTCCTATATTTGATCCATCGCCATCTTTAGAAACAGATGTAGAACTCTCGGAGACTGAGAAGCTCTCGATTTTGAACAACTTTATCTCTAAATTTTATGGAGTTGTACCACCCCCAGAACCTATTTACGAGGCACCAACGAGCACCATTGTCTGGGACGCCGACCCCTACCCAACAGCACTCTATCCTCTCTATGAAGCCCTGGAGACCGATAGTTGTGAGCCTCAAGACCCCGACGACTTGATTGCACCTGCAGACGTGGAAACTGTGGGGGTAAACTACATCAACGACAGCGAACTTGAAGCAAATGGACTTGAGTATGATTACACATTCAAGCGAGATGTCGAGGGGGACCTTCAAGCCGAGCACGAACGTGCACTAGCAGAGATTGAAGCGTTTGAATACACCTTTGATGCATCTGCACCTGCCAAAAAGAAGGAGCGCACAAGAAAACAAAAGGAGGCAGCAGCCAAGGCAAAACTTCCTGCAGCAAAAGAAGTGGTGAAGCCCAAAACGGGAAATGAGAAACTAGCATCCGACATCCGGATTGTGAATGGCAAGAGCAAGAAACCGGTGAACACGAACAGCAAGATTGCACAAGAGCGCGCCGAGAAGAAGCGTGCTGAACGTGAGCGTGACCGTATAATGAAAGCACGCGGTGTTCCACTGGAAATGGCGGACTATGTTCTTCGGGACGTAGAGTTTGTATCGGGCTTGAAGGACTTTTCGGAGCAGAGCAAGAAGGAATGGAGGGAAAATGTATTCTATGACAGCAAGGATGAGAATATGGACTGGAAGACGTTTGAGCAATTGGACAACTACGAGGATGACTGCGACCAGCTCGAGAAGATCAAAAAGTATGTGAACGAGGTGATCAAAGAGCTCCATCAAGAGAAAAAGGAGGCGCTAGCGGAGATTTTCAACGTGTTGCAACACCTTAAAGAAGGATCACACAAGGGTGTTGAGTTCATGATTCAAGTGATCGGTATCTTGGGCAAGGAGGCTTTTTTGGTTTTCAAAACGTTGCTTGTATTAGTACACCGTCTAAATGAGGCTGGTCTTGACGGTATCAAGCTTGTGCTAGGCGCGATCATCGAGGGTGAGAACTTTGTCTTGAAACAATTCGAAGACGATTGTACGTGCAATTGTGACTGTCCAACGCTCAAGGGTGCATTGTTGAACCACATTGACCTGCTTTTCTTCTTCCATCCACAGCCTTCGACCACTTGGAAATCTGAAGAAATTGTCGAGCACTTGAAACAGCTTTTCGGTATCTACGACAAGCCTGGTGAGTGTTGGTGTGACTGTTTTTGTGATGACAAGAAGAGCAACTTTTTCAGCGCATATAGTATTGCAGAAACTGATATCTCCAGAAGCCCGTATATGACTAAGGCTTTGTACAGTCTGTATTCTAATAGCACCGGTGTCACCTTGGCCTCGGTTGTGGAGAAGAAGAAGCGGTCTAGAAGATCGATGCATAAAAGAGAGTTTGAGTCGGGAGGCTCGGTGACTAAAGCAGGATTCTTCTTTGTGTGGTTGTGGTTATTCTTGACTTAGATTACAGCTTTGTTAATTTTTTGCTTGATGATGTGGTTGTCACTTACGATGCTTTTATTTGCATTGATCGAGATGTTTGAATGCTGACTTTGTTCTGTTGTTGTAGTACACTTTAAATATATTGTTTATCGATCTCCTTTACATTCCGTGGTTGACATATGTTTCAATTTTTCGGGTAAGATCTGGTCGTCTGATCTCGATAAAGCTGTACCCTATATACACAAATCTACAAGTCTAGGTAATCGAACTTTTCAGTCTCATGCACTATACACGTGACAACCTTATGCAAATAATTCGGTAGAAGAAGCTGAACAACGTAATGAGAGCAGCAACGGCTGTTTGGATGACACTTGGTGTCTGTACGGGGTTCCTGTTTCATGGTGAGTGTGAAGGTACAAAGATTTTAAGCAAACTTATGGATCCTGCTTTTTGACAGATGAGATGATCTACTTATTTCTATGCGGACGATACATAAAACACTTGCGAACTAGTATTCAGAACAGCATTTTTCACTGAAGAACTCATCGGAGAGCTTTCCTGATATTTTGGTGTCCACAATTTTTTTGATATGGTGATTTGAATGATGAGGCTGAGCCCAAAGACCGAGTGAATGATAAGCATATACATGGCATGTTCATGAGATCGAATCTGGAGAATTATAGAATGATTTTCTCAAAAATGAGTTATCTGAGCAGAATCTGTCTCATTTGTTACGAGAAATGATATATATCCCGATAGTAGAATCGATATGACAGAGCGAGCGGTTGACTAGTGTGTTGTCTCAAGATAAAATAGTGAGTTTGAGTTTTCTTCTAGCTAAAAGCACGAATATCAGAATCAAAAGCTTTATTACTTTTTCTCCCCTCTCTCACGTCCCTTATCTAAACATCCAGAAAGAGTGTTAAGCAGAAGACAATTTTACAATCTAATGCAATTGACTTTCAAAATAGAGGCTCGACGATATTCCAATAAATTTCTCCTGGGTACTCCTGTGGCTAGCTTCTCTGTCTTTAGCTGTTATTAGATACTAGTCGTTCGGTGTTGACTTTTTTTGAACAGTATGTTTCGTGAACTGAAACTTATTATCAATGGATCAAGGGTCAAATCATATCCCTTTCTTGAATCTGAGAGGTCGCGATAAGAGAAATAGAAAGAAGAGAAAAAAGAGGAAGCTCAAATGCCTCAAATCTAGAAAAATCAAAGCGCATCCGCCTTTTCTCGCTCAAATGTTGCTTTATTAACCAGCCCCCCCGACCCACCCTCCATCCTCCTCGATCGACCTATTAATCAACAAAGTCCAATCCGACAATACCCAACTCCCCTACTCCTACTTCGAGCTCCCCTTCACGTGCTCCCCCGCAAACACCACACATATACCCCTCTCTCTTGGGCAAATTTTCCGTGGAGACCGGATCGTGCGGTCGGATCATGTGCTTCGTTTCAATGAAGACACGCCCTGCCTCACGTCGTGCATAGCAGAGGTTGGTATGCAAGGCGTAAAGAAAGCGCGCGATCTTATCCGTCAAAACTATTCGCATGAGTGGTTTGTGGACGGTCTTCCTGCAGCTACAACCATGATCGATACTGACTCCAACAGTAGATATTACCACCCAGGATTTCCTGTGGGCTATGCTAAAAGCGGTAATTACTTTTTATACAATCATGTAATGCTCGTGGTACGATTTCACCGTGAAAAAGAGGGATATTCTATCGTAGGTATAGAAGCATACCCACGGAGTGTAAAACAGCCAGATTCCTGCCCAGGAGCCAAGATAGGCTATGAGCAGATGGAGTTGGTCGACGTATATCAGCTGCAGGCCTTGGCCATCCCATATACTTATGCCGTGTACTGGCGAGAGGAAAAAGAAGTTGACTATGCTCATCGTTGGGAGCAGTACGTGAACAAGAGTGAGACCAACACGGTCCACTATCTTCTGCTTGTGTACTCGTCTGCTTGTGTGATCATCTTCTTGATTCTAATAGCTGCTGTTGTTGCTGGAGCTCTTAAAAAGGATATCAATAAGGAATCCTCTTGCTGGCGTAACTTGCGGTCTGCAGTGAGCATGCCACCAAAAGCAGGTGTATTCTTGGCTGTTCTTGTGGGCGCAGGATTTCAACTTCTTGTGATGTGCGTGTCTGTCGTGACACTTTTTGCCTTCCGCATCTTGGACAACAATGTTCCTGGCAGAAGCCTTTCGTACGCAATCTTCTTGTTTGTGTTGTCTGGGACTGTAGCAGGCTACACATCCGTCCACGTAGCACTCCGGCGCCTTCCACGCAACCGACGCCACTCTTCGGTGCGCTCCAAGATAGACGTGTACGTCGATCCAGACTGGTTTCACGTGTCATTTCTTCTGGGCGCTGTAATGCCTGGCTTTGTTATTTTCACCGTGCTTTTCCTCAACTTCTTCATTTGGGCCAAGGAAAGCCTGACGGCCCTCCCTTTTGGAACCATCCTCGTTCTCATAGTGTTTTATTTTTTTTGTGAAATCCCTCTAGCCCTCATGGGAGGATACGTCGCACACTTGGGGTGCGAGCGTCGCATAAGGGAGCTTGAGCTGCTGCTTCCGGCTCCAGTTACTCTGCCCATCTGTTCGCCAGACTTGGACAAGTTTCATAGAGAACTCAACAACATCGACAATGTAGAAGAGCGTGTGGTACCTCCTCAACCGTTGTACTTGAGGCCACTCTTGCGGTCTTTGGTTTTTGGACTCACGCCGTTTGTCTGTATCTACATTGAGTTGTTGTATGTCTACAAGGCCATCTGGTTGCACAAGAGCACGTTCTATCACTTGTACGGTTTTCTTTTAGTGACCATCATCTTGCTTGTAATCTTGGTGATGGAGTCCGTGATTGTCGCGGTGTATCTTCTGTTGAATGCAGGAGATCACCGATGGCAGTGGAATTCGTTTGCCATTGGTGGATCTATGGCACATTACGTATTGATGTATAGTGTGTTCTACTACGGTAAACACTTGTATCTGCAATATGATTTTGTGCTGGGCTTGTTATACTTTGTTTATTCTTTCTTAATCTACTTGTTGATGTTATTGTCGCTTGGAGGCGTGGGAGTGGCTACAGGGTACTTTTTTGTCAAGCGGATGTATGCGGTCAAAAAGGTAGATTAACATTTTTTAACCATCTGTTTCTAACACTGCAATATTAAATTCAACCACACTCTTCAACATTCAGCATTCATTTTTCTTAGTGTTTCGTGTAAGCTAGCCCAGCTACCTTGCGAATCTCTCAAACAATCACCTTCGGGCTGAACATCAAGTTAATATAAATATCCATTCAAAAGTTAAGTTAATAGTAATATATTCTTGTGTAGTCGCTTATAGTCTATCAGCTTTGTACGCTATTTAATCGAGCTTCGCTTTGACAACAATTTTTGTGCTCATTAAAGCCAGAAAATAGACAAAAAAGTAGACATCATAACACTATTCGTCTAATTATAGTTTGCATCATGATTCGTGGATAGACTTCCCTCAAACTTTAGTGCGTCAAGAAATTCTGATTTTGACAGGGCATTTAAGGAAACCAAGATTGGAAAATGCTTACAAAACAGAGACAATGTTGAAAAATAATGTAAAGTAGCCTTCGCGTCTCAACTCTCGACTCCACTCAGCCGTTCTTCCCTTTGTGTAGTTATATACACCCAAATTCCCCAACCCGTCACAATAGCATGCCGCACATTCCACTAATTATGAAGAATTATAAAAACTCCAATGCTCCGCGCTGAGCAGAAAAAAAGGCCCGATCACCCATGATCTTTTCGCTACTATTCCTCCTACCATTGGCGCTCACAGCGTATACTCCAACCGGCTCCAATGTCGTCGCATACTTTGGCCAAGGCCCCGACCAAAAAAATCTCGAAGACTACTGTAACACAAACTCGGTTGATATTGTGGTTCTATCATTCGTTTATAATCTCTCTCTTGCCTCTGGGGTCACTTTCGACTTTGGAAACGCGTGTGATGCCGCGAGCGGCCTGTGCCCAAAGCTAGCCTCCCAAATAGAATCGTGCCAGAAACTCGGTATCAAAGTGATTCTCTCGATCGGAGGCCAAAATGGCGACTACGGTATCACCTCCGAGTTTGATGGTGAATATTTAGCGGAGGCCTTTTATAAACAGTTTGGCCCCAATGGGAAAGTATTTCCAGGAGTTAATCTCGACGGTGTAGACTTGGATGTCGAGCTGGGCCGCCACGGTGGCTACCCTTTCTTCGTGTCAAAGATCAAGAAGCTATTCGGCAAGGATTTCTTAGTTACAGCTGCTCCTCAGTGTGTGTACCCTGACAAACGTTTAGGCGCAGTTTTGACAAGCTCGCACATCGACATGGTTTTTATTCAGTTCTACAACAATCATTGCTCTTTAGACAAGCAATTTAACTGGAAGACGTGGGAAAATGCCTCCTTCGCCAACCCAGATATGAAGTTATACATAGGCCTTCCGGGTTCCAAGGAGTGCGCTGGTAGCGGATATGTAGACATCAATACGGTGAACAACGTCACGCAATTAGCTAGGCAAAGCGGCAAATTTGGGGGGTTCTCCGTGTGGGATCTCCTGAGAGGTGTGAATAATACAGAATTCTTAAGCAACAATTCTCTAAACGATCGTTCTGGGATTTTTGAAAAAGTTAAACGGCAAGAAGGCTTCATTTCAGGCTTGAAGTGGGTCTTGAGTCTGACTTGAACTGGTGCCCTGCAATATACTGAATGCAGTCGCAGTACATCCCAAAAGAGCGATTCCAAAAGAGGAATCGCACATCTTGCATAACCCGATCTGCTCTTAGGTCATGGTTCGCGTTCTTTGTAATTTATTGTATACCATAAGAAAGCATTTTTGCGTAAGCTGTGGTTCTTCGGGTTTGATGCATCAAACCCTTGAACTGAATTTTTGTCCAGATCTTTTCAAGTTCACAACTTTGCTGTAACTCTTAAAGAGGTCATATCCAACGTTTTGCCCGATAAAGTAACTACTTTCTTTTCACCTTTCTTTTCTGCTTTCTTTTCACCTCGCGTGAGATCCAATTGAAGATATAAATGGGCATCTGCTTTGGATTGAACAAATTGCACAAGTCTTGTTTCAACGTATTTGAATATTTTGGATGTCTAGTTTATTTGTCAGTACCCTTTTACTGTTTTGGGATGCAGCCATACACACATATCCCCAGATCGATCTAGTTTATCGGAAAATAGACCTACATATGCTCAGCGGCTAAAGAGATCTCTGATATACACCTACCAATACACTATAGATTCTTTCTTCCAGGTAGCTTGTTCGTAGGTTGCGCTCATCAATCTTTTACAGTATATTGTATTCAGTTACATATTCCCTCAAATTCAACCGAAAAAGTGCTATCGCACTCTCTGCAAAACTACAACTCGGTCTTTGATCGTTCGTCTTTTATCGTAATCTCTGGATCCATGTAGATGTGCATCCATATCAATGCACACCTTGCAGTACACACTATAAAACCCCACCTTTCCGATAGGCCTTAACAATCATGACTCTCTTTTCTCTTCTTGTTATACTCCTTTTACCCCTTTCAGTTACAGGCGCTTACTCCTCTTCGGGGCCCAACATGGTTCTTTACTGGGGAGAAAGCGATGGCGAGAAAAGTCTCGGAGATTACTGTTCTGAGTCCGCAGCTGATATCATGATCATTGCGTTTGTCAATCAGTTTGGTTCAAGTGATGTCGCCCTTGACGGTGCTCCTGGTCCTGATATTGCCTCTGATATCAAGAGCTGTCAGGACAAAGGCATCAAGGTACTTCTCTCGCTTGGGGGTGCGGATGGTCTGTATTCCTGTTCCACAAATGAAGCTCTGGATGTGGCTGATCAGCTTTACTCCAATTTTGGGCCTAGTGGTAGTATGTTGGGTGGTGCTACTCTTGATGGTATAGACTTTGACATCGAACTGGGTTCTGGCGACGAAATCTCAGGCTATGGCGATCTTGCTAAAAACTTGAAGAAGAAGTTTGGTGATGACTTTCTTATTCTGGCTGCTCCCCAGTGCCTTTTCCCAGACGAATTCATTGGGCAGGCTTTGCAAGATGCGCAGTTTGACATGGCGTACATCCAGTTCTATAACAATGACTGCAGTTTGGATGGAGACTTCAACTGGGAAACTTGGCAGGACAACATTGGAAGCTTCGCCAACAAGAACATCAAATTGTACATTGGTCTTATGGGCGCTCAGACTAGCTCTGATACGGGCTATGTTGATGTGGAAACAGTCAAGGAAAAGGTTACAAGTGACATTCTCAACAGTGCAAATTTTGGAGGTTTTATGGCCTGGGATGCATCTTTAGCGGATTCTAACAGTGGTTTTCTTTCTGGTTTGAGAAGCATCATGAGTGGTTCTTCTTCTTCTTCTTCTTCTTCTTCTTCTTCTTCTTCTTCTTCTTCTTCTTCTTCTTCTTCTTCTTCTTCTTCTT